>CAUYUJ010018792.1:32500-136553 GCA_963575745.1 Prorocentrum cordatum | reverse complement strand
GAGACAGAAGACTGCCGCGTTTTTCAAGTGCGAGCTAAACCCGCAGCGCTGCCTGCGC
This sequence comes from Prorocentrum cordatum, assembly GCA_963575745.1. Classification (NCBI taxonomy): domain Eukaryota; class Dinophyceae; order Prorocentrales; family Prorocentraceae; genus Prorocentrum; species Prorocentrum cordatum. The sequence goes on along the minus strand of CAUYUJ010018792.1, from coordinate 136,495 downwards.
CATGTCGTCGCAGAGTTCCACATGATAAAACTTGTTTAGAGTGCAAGGAACGAGCGAGGCGTAGCTCGCCCGCTAGCTTCTCCGCCTCCTCCCCGCACATTTCAGCGCGGGAGCTGAACGCTCGCAGGCGCGCCGCCAGGTCTGCGGGCGGCCCGCGGGAAAGAAACTCAAGGCCGGGGTCGCGTATCATCAATCGGTTGTCCATCGTCCTAAGTTGCACTGGCGACGTACTGGTTGAACGCGGAGCGAGCAGCATCGCGCGCGTGCCTGAACGCCACGCAGGTACAGTGCACGCGCGATTGGGACTTCAGGTCGATCACGCGCGTCTCCACCAGGCTTGGCAACACCACGCGACTGAGGATCTCACTGCGGTCTGCCATGCTGCTGTCCGCGAATGCAATGCGCTGTCTGCAAGTAAGGCGGCGGCGTCCACTTGTCTCAAAAGATGTTCCCGCGGGCCCGAAGGGCGACCGCCAGCTCGAGCCGCGGCGCCGGCAGGCCAGATAAGGATCATGCAACAGCAAATACGATGACAGAGCAACGAGGTATCGGCGAGTGCATGACCGGCCTCCGTTTCCTGCACTTCTTTCCTGTAGTTCCCCTAGCTCATCGAGCTCAGCAGATGTTTCTGCGGGTCCGAAGGGCGACCGCCAGCTCGAGTCGCAGCGCCACGTGGCACGAACAGCAGAGCAAGGGCACGCGAGCATTGCTCGTGGTCAGAATCAGAGTCCCCGTGGTGCCTCACTCCGCTGGCCACCCACCAGCAGCCCTCGAAAGTGGCGACAGTTTCACAGATCGCAGCCGCCCAGGGGTGGCGAGGTCTAATCTGAGTCCCCGTGGTGCCTCACTCCGCTGGACCCACCAGCAGCCTCGAAAGTGGCGACAGTTTCACACAGGGATGGCGAGGTCTAATCTGAGTCCCCGTGGTGCCTCACTCCGCTGGACCCACCAGCAGCCCTCGAAAGTGGTGACAGTTTCAAAGATCGCCCCCCCCAGAGATGGCGATGTCTAATATGAGTCCCCGTGGTGCCTCACTCCGCTGGACCCACCAGCAGCCCTCGAAAGTGGCGACAGTTTCACAGATCGCAGCCCCCCAGAGATGGCGAGGTCTAATCTGAGTCCCCGTGGTGCCTCACTCCGCTGGACCAACCAGCAGCCCTCGAAAGTGGTGACAGTTTCACAGATCGCAGCCCCCCCCCAGAGATGGCGAGGTCTAATCTGAGTCCCCGTGGTGCCTCACTCTGCTGGACCCACCAGCAGCCCTCGAAAGTGGCGACAGTTTCACAGATCGCAGCCCCCCCCCCCAGGGATGGCGAGGTCTAATATGAGTCCCCGTGGTGCCTCACTCCGCTGGACCCACCAGCAGCCCTCGAAAGTGGCGACAGTTCCGCAGATCGCAGCCCCCCAGAGATGACGTAAAAGGCAAGAGAAGAGAAGAGAAGAGGAGGAGCGAAGAGAGGCGGATAATGGAAGCAAGAGAGGAGAGGAAGAGGGAAGAGAGGAGGAGGAGGCGGGAAGGAAGGAAGGAAGGCGGAGACCGCAGTGCTCTATTCAAAACGAGTACCCAACGCAGGAGGGTTGGGAATAATCCCCCCAGAAAGGGGGCACGCTCGAAGACGAAGGGGGCGGGTATCGAGGGCGTGGGTATACACGTTGCATGGCACGCGGGCAAGTAAGAACGAACAGTATTAAAATGATTGCTGTTGTTGTAGTTGTAGTTGTTGTTGTTGTTGTTGTTGTTGTTGTTGTTGTTGTTGTTGTTGTTGTTGTTGTTGTTGTTGTTGCAACTGTTGTTGTTGTGCCCCTCGACGCTCGCACCCTGTTTTTTGACAGGGAAGGTCTTTGTGCTCAAACTGGGCCCCTGGCCCCCCGGATTTCAACAACAACGGCTCCCTCCTGAGACTTCCTCCAAATATCCTCAGGACCCCGCTCCTGAGACTTCCTCACAATTTTCTCAGGATCGGTGCTCCCGCCTGTGACGTCCTCGCAATTTTGTCAGGACCCCCGCTCCCATCTGAGACTTCCGTTCAATTTATTCAGGAAGTGCGCTACCGCTTAAGACTTCTTCGCAATTGAGTCCAGACTTCCTCGCAATTTAATCAAGACCCCCGCTCCCGCCAGACAACCCCTCACATTTTATTCAGGAATTGCGCTCTTGCCTGTGACTTCCATGCAATGTATTCAAGAATCGCGCTTTCGACGCTCAGGAAACATGCTGCGCCAAGGACGCCGTTACAATTTACTTGGTAATCGCGCTCTCGCCATACTCAGGCATCCTGCCTGAATGTCTCACCCGCCCGACCCGCCCGTCAGGGGATCGCCCGCCCGTCGTGGGTTCCCGCCCGAGGCTTCCTTCAGGAACGGCGCTTTCGCCAAGGACTTCCTCGAACGTTCACGCTCTTACTTTCCTGCTCCTCCCTCTCTCCCTCCTCCCTCCTCCCTCCTCGCCTCCCTTCTCTCTCCCTCCTCTCTCCCCTCATCCTTATGTCTCTCTGCCCTATCCCCTCTCCCTCCTCTCCCTCCTCCTTTCTCACTCCCCTCTGCTGCCTCCTCCCCCCCTCTTTCTTTATGTTTCTCTCTCTCTCTCTCTCTCTCTCTTTCTTTCCCCTCTCTCTCTTTCTCTTTCTCTACCTCTCTTATCTGTCATTATTTTTGTTTTCTCTCTCTCTCTCTCTTTCTCTGTATCTTTGCCTCTAATCAACCGCCCCCCATCATCGCTCCTTCTCTCCTGGCGTTTTCCCTTTTCCTTCGTCCCCCCCCCCTTCCTCCCACTCTCCCTCGTTTTCGCTTTCCTTTTTGCAGGGCCCACACCAATTCCAATGGCGGGCGCACGTACGCCCACGAAGGATTGTCCGCCTGTCCGAGCCCGCCGCCCCCCGCAAAGAGAAACAATCCCCCCCAAAGGTGGTGTGATTGAAGATAAAAAGGGCGGGTACCGAGGGTGTGGGGAACTCGTTTTGAATGGCACACGGGCAAGTAAGAGCGAACAGTCTTCTGATGAGTGTTGTTGTTGTTCTTCTTGTTGTTGAACTCTCACTTCTGAAGAATCATTATTGTTGACCCCCCCCCGGTGCACATTGTTTTTCGATTGAAGTGCCCTTCCCGGAGCTCGCACCCTGTTTTTTTCCCGTCCATCCTGTGGTGTTGGGTCCTCGTTTTGAAGAGACGTCGCCCCGCGTTCCTTCCTCCTCCTTCCTCCTCCTCCCCTTCCTCCCCCTCCATCATCATCTTCACCATCACCATCATCTTCATCATCATCATCAACCACCATCATCAGTCATCACATCATCATCATCATCATCCATCATCACATAAATATCATCCTCAATCATCATCATCATCATCGATCATCATTATCATCAACATCCCAACCAATCCTGTTTTTGGTCCTCGTTTTGAAGAGACGGTGCCCCGCATCCCCTCTCCCTCCCCTCCCTCCCTCCTCCCCCCCCCCCCATCCTCCCCCTCCCACTAACCCCATTTCTGGCACACCAGACCCCTCACACGTTTCGTGGCTTCATAGGGAGCTCCACCGAAAGGCCCCAGTGGCTGCGCCCGCATGCGGTTCCACCCCCCATTCTGGCACACCCCTCACACGTTTCGTGGCCCCATAGGGAGCTCCACCGAAGGCCCCAGTGGCTGCGCCCGCATGCGGTTCCACCCCCCAATCTGGCACACCCCTCACACGCTTCGTGGCCCCATAGGGAGCTCCACCGAAGGCCCCAGTGGCTGCGCCCGCATGCGGTTCCACCCCCCATTCTGGCACACCCCTCACACGTTTCGTGGCCCCATAGGGAGCTCCACCGAAGGCCCCAGTGGCTGCGCCCGCATGCGGTTCCACCCCCCATTCTGGCACACCCCGCACACGCTTCGTGGCCCCATAGGGAGCTCCACCGAAGGCCCCAGTGGCTGCGCCCGCATGCGGTTCCACCCCCCATTCTGGCACACCCCTCACACGTTTCGTGGCCCCATAGGGAGCTCCACCGAAGGCCCCAGTGGCTGCGCCCGCATGCGGTTCCACCCCCCATTCGGGCACACCCCTCACACGTTTCGTGGCCCCATAGGGAGCTCCACCGAAGGCCCCAGTGGCTGCGCCCGCATGCGGTTCCACCCCCATTCTGGCACACCCCTCACACGTTTCGTGGCCCCATAGGGATCTTCACCGAAGGCCCCAGTGGCTGCCCCCGCATGCGGTTCCACCACCCGTTCTGGCACACCCCTCACACGTTTCGTGGCCCCATAGGGAGCTCCACCGAAGGCTCCAGTGGCTGCGCCCGCATGCGGTTCCACCCCCATTCTGGCACACCCCTCACACGTTTCGTGGCCCCATGGGGAGCTCCACCGAAGGCACCAGTGGCTGCGCCCGCATGCGGTTCCACCCCCCGTGCTGGCACACCCCTCACACGTTTCGTGGCCCCATAGGGAGCTCCACCGAAGGCCCCAGTGGCTGCGCCCGCATGCGGTTCCACCCCCCATTCTGGCACACCCCTCACACGTTTCGTGGCCCCATAGGGAGCTCCACCGAAGGCCCCAGTGGCTGCGCCCGCATGCGGTTCCACCCCCCATTCTGGCACACCCCTCACACGTTTCGTGGCCCCATAGGGAGCTCCACCGAAGGCCCCAGTGGCTGCGCCCGCATGCGGTTCCACCCCTCATTCTGGCACACCCCTCACACGTTTCGTGGCCCCATAGGGAGCTCCACCGAAGGCCCCAGTGGCTGCGCCCGCATGCGGTTCCACCCCCCATTCTGGCACACCCCTCACACGTTTCGTGGCCCCATAGGGAGCTCCACCGAAGGCCCCAGTGGCTGCGCCCGCATGCGGTTCCACCCCCATTCTGGCACACCCCTCACACGTTTCGTGGCCCCATAGGGAGCTCCACCGAAGGCCCCAGTGGCTGCGCCCGCATGCGGTTCCACCCCCCATCCTGGCACACCCCTTACACGTTTCGTGGCCCCATAGGGAGCTCCACCGAAGGCCCCAGTGGCTGCGCCCGCATGCGGCTCCACCCCCCATTCTGGCACACCCCTCACACGCTTCGTGGGTGGCTCCATGGGGAGCTCCACCGAACGCCCCAGGGCTGCGCTCGCATGTGGTTCCCCCCCCCATTTCGGCACACCCCTCACACGGTTCGTGGCCCCATAGAGAGCTCCACCGAAGGCCCCAGTGGCTGCGCCCGCATGCGGTTCCACCCCCCATTTTGGCACACCCCTCACACGTTTCGTGGCCCCATAGGGAGCTCCACCGAAGGCCCCAGTGGCTGCGCCCGCATGCGGTTCCACCCCCCCATTCTGGCACACCCCTCACACGTTTCGTGGCCCCATAGGGAGCTCCACCGAAGGCCCCAGTGGCTGCGCCCGCATGCGGTTCCACACCCCATTCTGGCACACCCCTCGCACGTTTCGTGGCCCCATAGGGGGCTCCACCAAAGGTCCCAGTGGCACTGCCCGCTTGCGTCCGCCACCACCCAGCACAGCCCTTGTTCCCTGCGCTTCACCCACCCAGAACAGCGCTTCGTAGCCCTATAGGGAGCTCCACCAAAGGTCCCAGCGGCACCGCCCGCATGCGTCCGCCACCACCCTGCACAGCCCTTGCTCCCTGCCTGCGTTTCACCCACCCAGTACAGCGTTTCGTGGCCCCATAGGGAGCTCCACCGAAGGTCCCAGTGGCACCGCTCGCATGCGTCCGCCACCACGCAGCACAGCCCTTGCTGACCGCGTCTCACCCACCCAGTACAGCGTTTCGTGGCCCCATAGGGAGCTCCACCGAAGGTCCCAGTGGCACCGCCCGCATGCGTCCGCCACCACCCAGCACAATTGCGGCATTCACAACTGCATATGGTTGGGTCCTTCGCCAGGCTAATTATCAGGGGAAGTCTTGAGGGTCAAACTGTGTTGTTGGCCCCCGGTTTGCAACAACAGCGGCTCCCGTCTGATACTTCTTCACAATGTATTGCAGTATCGGGCTCTCGCTTGAGACTTCCGACTTCCTTGCAATTTACCATCGGATCGCGGCTCCCGCTTGATACTTGCATATTATTGGAGAGTCGCGTTTTCGCTTGGGAGTTCCTCGCAACTTACCACCGAATGCGGCTCCTGCCAGATACTTCCTCGCAGTTTATTCAGATGCCGCTTCTCGACACTCAGGAATCGCGCCCCCGCTATATCTTGCCTGGCGGTTCAAGCAGAATTTACGCTTCAACGACCCGCCCGCTCGACACGCCCGTTTGGGCCTGCCCGCCCGACCAGCCCGTTAGGGATTGCATTCGCCGCTCGCTGCCCTTCGCCCGCCTTCGATGCCCCTCGCTGCCCGTACTGGTTCCGCGGTCGCCTTCGCTCGCTGCCCTTCCTGGCCCCGTTGCTGCCGTCAGTGGCCCCGTCGCTGCCCATTGTGGCCCCGCATTATATGCCCTTCGTGGCCCCCGCTCGCAGTCGCCCGTCGTGGCCCCATGCGCATGCCCTTCGTAGCCCCGCTGTCGCCCTTCGTGGCCCTCTCGCTGCCGTTCGTGGCCCTTTTGCTGCCCTCAGTGGCCCCGCTGTCGCCCTTTCTGGCCACATATACGAATGCCCTTCGTGGCCCCCGCTCGTTCGCGCCCGTCGTGGCCCCATATGCATGCCCTTCGTGGCCCCGTTGTCGCCCTTCGTGGCCCCCTCGCTGCCCTTCGTGGCCCCGGTGCTGCCCTCAGCGGGCTCGTCGCTGCCCTGTGGCCCCGGATTAAATGCCTTTCGTGGCCCCCGCTCGGTCGCGCCCTTCGTGGTCCCATATGCATGCGTTTCGTCGCCCCGCTGTCGCCATTCGTGGCCCCCTCGCTGCCCTTCGTGGCCCCGTTTCTGCGTTCGGTGGCCCCGTTGCTGCTTTTTTCCTGGCCCTATATATGTATGCCCTTCGTGCCCCCCGCTCGTTCGCGCCCGTCGTGGCCCCACACGCATGCCCTTCGTGGCTCTGCTGTCGCTCTTCGTGGCCCCCTTTCTGCCCTTCGTGGCCCCGTTTCTGCCCTCAGCGGCTCCGTCGCTCTCTGCGGCCCCCTATACGTATGCCCTTCGGGGCCCCCGCCCGTTCGCGCCCGTCGTGGCCCGCGCCAACAACGGCTCCCGCCTGATACATCCTTACGATTTATTGAAGAATCGCGCTCTCGCTTGGGACTTCCTTGCAATTTACCGCCGAATCGCGGCTCCCGCCTGATACTTCTTCACAGTTTATTTGAGAATCGCGGTCTCGCTTCGAACTTCTTCGCAACCATACGCACGCCCTTCGTAGCCCCGCTGTCGCCCTTCGTGGCCCTCTCGCTGCCCTTGGTGGCCCTTTTGCTGCTCTCAGTGGCCCCGCTGTCGCCTTTTGTGGCCCCATATACGAATGCCCTTCGTGGCCCCCGCTCGTTCGCGCCCGTCGTGTCCCCATATGCATGCCCTTCGTGGCCCCGTTGTCGCCCTCAGCGGCCTCCCATACGCATGCGTTTCGTCGCCCCGCTGTCGCCAGTCGTGGCCCTCTCGCTGCCCTTCGTGGCCCACTTTCTGCGCTCAGTGGCCACGTTGTCGTTTTTCTGGCCTCATATATGTATGCCCTTCGTGGCCCCCGCTCGCTCGCGCCCGTCGTGACCCCATATGCATGTCCTTCGTGGCCCCGCTGTCGCCCTTTGTGGCCCCCTCGCTGCCCTTCGTGGCCCTCTTGCTGCCTTCAGTGGCCCCGCTGTCGCCCTTTGTGGCCCCATATACGAATGCCCTTCGTGGCCCCCGCTCGTTCGCGCCCGTCGTGTCCCCATATGCATGCCCTTCGTGGCCCCGTTGTCGCCCTTCGTGGCCCCCTCGCTGCCCTTCGTGGCCCCGGTTCTGCCCTCAGCGGGCTCGTCGCTGCCCTGTGTGGCCCCGGATGAAATTCCCTGCGTGGCCCCCTTGTTCGCGCTCTTCGTAGCCCCATATGCATGCCCGCGCTCCTCTCGACACGGTTGCAGTTCTCACTATCTTCCCGCCCCGCTCTCCCAACATACCGCTTCTTGTCAGGGTTCCACGAAATTTGTTTCTGACACCAGTTTGCAGCTGTACGTCCCCCCGTGGGGGTATCCACGATCTGTTCTTTCAAGGGGGTGGTACGTGGCGCTGTTGATGGCGCGACCCATGGCGAAACTTATTGTTAACATGTGTTGGAGTGGCTGGCGCGCGCCATGGCGCAAGCTGAATCGCCACTCGCAGCGCAAACCATCGTCCTTCCTCCTCCTTGCCCCCCCCCCTTCCTCCGACTCGTTCGTCCTCATTCTCCCCCGATATCTGTTACCCTTTGGCTTCAAAGGCTTCACCAACCACGCGAATCAGGGAATGAGTATACTCCCCAAAAGGGGGTACGATCGAAAACGGAGAGGGCGGGTATCCAGAAATTGGGATACGCATATCGAACGACGCGCGAGCAGAGAAGAGCGAACAGTCTTAAATTGATTGTTGTTGTTGTTGTTGTTGTTGTTGTTGTTGTTGTTGTTGTTGTTGTTTTCGTTGTTGTTGTTGTTGTTGTTATCGTTGTTGCTATTGTTGTTATTGTTGTTATTGTTGTTGCTTCTTCTTCTTAACTATAGTCGCCCACCCAGAACCCCAAACCCCTCCCTGCCTCCCCTGCCTCCTGGATAGCGATGGCGCCAGCGCCGCCGTGCCACTGCCGCGACCTGCAGCGCTGGGCGGGCGCGTCGCGGGCCATGGGGCGGGCGGGGGGTGGATTCGTTTTCGCCTCTTGTCCTGAGGACGAGGAAGAGGAGGAGGAGGAGGAGGAAAAGGAGGAGGAGGAGGACAAGGAGGAGGAGGAAGAGGGCGACGAGGAGGAAGGAGAGGGGGAGGAGGAGGAGGCGGAAAAGGAAAAGGAAAAACAATGATGAGGAACATGAGGAAAAGGAGGAGGAGGAGGAGGAGGGGCGCGTGGGCTGGGGCGGAGAGAAGGAAACAACTATCAGGGACGCGGAGGAGGGGGAGGTGGGTGGACGAGAAGGAGGAGGAGGAGGAGGAGGAGGAGGAGGAGGAGGAGGAGGAGGAGGAGGAGGAGAACAACGAATAATATTAATCATTGTACTCGTAGCCAGAAGAATAATAATACGAAGGAGAAGCAGAGAAGGAGGAGGAGGAGGAGGAGGAGGAGGAGGAGTTGATTTTCAAGCATCTGCCACATTTCCATTGTAGCAGAGCCCGTGTTTCGCCCCAGGGGTTCCAAAGCTGAGATGGCGGAGGTGGCAGCTGCAGCTGCCCCAGCGGTTCTCGGCACCGACGATATGGGTAAAGGTGTACGGCTACTTGAGGTTTCAGGAAGCTTGCCACACCTTCGATACGGATCGCTTCGCCCAATTATGCAGCGCACGTTGCGAGAACGGGGGCTTCAGGTACGTAGGCACAGCGCTCAATGCCAACCACGCGGGCATGAAGTTGTTCTATGAGCGCGGCGCCAACCAGGGCACCAGGACTGGGCAGCGATCAGGCATTCACACGGCTTCAGGTGAACTGCAAGACAAACGCCTTTCAATCGCAGCATGCTCTGCGAGGAGCAGCTCAGCACCGTGATCTAATGTGTGAATGGGGAACATCCGAACCAAATGGAGGCTTTTTGCATGTTACCAAGACCGTTGGGGCAGTTCAAACCGCATGAGGTACCAGAGCAGAGGGACATCTGAGTGAGCCCATGAGTGAGTACACGGCTGTTAAACAGGTAAGGTTGTCTCAGGTGATAGAGCCACATTCAGGAAATGGAGCGAGAAGTTGTTGACCGCACTCGCCTAGGTAAAGCATGGTGTACGGAAAGCTCTTCAGCATCCGAGCAGCCGGTTTTAAACCATGGGTGGCGCTTATCCGATGACGAGGAAGATGATTTGAGGCATTTTACGCATGGAAGTTTCATCATGTGAGAGTACACGAGAGTTCGCAGTCAAAGGAGCAAGAGGACGAACCAGTAATGAATTTGCGAGTTAGATGACGACGATTGCGCTAAACTGGACGACGTTCTATGGCGCGGGTAGCAGATCAACCTAGAGGGGGCCGAGCCACGTTGGAAACTCAAGAGTCTACATGAGACGGACGGCTCGAGGCCTCATCGAGCAATTACAAGCGGTGCGTCGCGGTCTCTGGAGCCACGCTGGCGCAGCATGAAAGTTGCTATGCGCCCCCAGTAGCCGAAAACCGTGAATGAGGCGGTTGCGCAGCTTGAGCAGTGGAGCGCGCCCGTATATTCACCTGAAATGAGTTGCTTTGCCTGTTCGTTATTACTGTCATTCAGGGTTGCAGCCTCGAGGGTCGTTCTGGGCAGCGCAGGTGGTCTGTTCGATGACTGACAGCAGGATGGCTTCAAACTCCCAGAGCCGATGGGCAGCGCAGGGATTGGGCGAGGAAAAAAAGATTTGATTCCGAAGCGAAGAGCGCCGATCCAGTGGATCTAGGCCAACTTCACGATGCAGCTTGCTGCCGCGAGGTAGGCAACTGGTTGGTCTGGGGCGCGGGGGGTGCGGCTAGGAACGGCAGCGCGAGCGAAGGAAGTGAAGGACAAGGCGAGGGCACATGGCCCATGTCTCGCACGTTAGTGGGGAGGGCGCGGGCGCATTGCCATGGGCCTGCGCCGCCGAAGGGGCCGGGGCCGCGCGGGGGCGCGGGCGCGGATGAAACGGCAATGCGCACGAGCCGACGGTTTTCCAAGGGGCGCGAGCAGGCGGATGCAAACTGGGATATCAGCGCGCCGAGGGTTGCGTAGGAGGCCGCGGCAAAACTGGCCGCGAGCGGGATTCGCGCGGAGCTGATGGAGGAGGTCAAGCCCCAGGCTGGAAAAAGGGGATGTAAGAGTGGACTTGCGCCGATCGCTGAGTGGGAGCGTGGCCGATGCGGCGAAGAAGGGTTATGGGGCAGCCCGGTGTGTTCAGAGCGCTAAAGAGGTCGCGCCCGGACAGGGGGGGGGGGGGCGCGGGGCCCGCGCGGCCGTCTGGCCCGCCAGCGTCTCCGAAAGTAGCGTCGCCGATGGCCCCGCACTACCGGGGCCAGCTAGAGGGGCGCAGAAGTGGATGGCGCAGTGCCGGGCGACGAAGAGGAGGGGGCGGGGGGCATGTCCAGGGGCCAAGAGGAGGCGCGCGTCGCGCGGGCGCGGCGCCGCGCGCAACCGCGGCGCCGATTCGGACAGCCGAATGTCGAAGTGCATCAAGCGAGGAATAGTTTTGATGCAGACATGCGCCGAACTACACTGGGGCCCAACAACGTTGTCAAGGAAGTGCCAGTGGGGGGGCCAGGTATCTGGGGTGGAGACGTTTGTTCACGTCGTGGACGCCAGGCATGCAGCTCTGTGGGGCTACCAAACGCGGCAACTTAACCGCGTGCCGCCGATGATGGAGGACCCCCCTATCCACGCTAGAGTTGATTATCCGCGGCCAAGAAGAGTTTGGTCAGGGGCGCGGGGCGCGGAGGCCGAACTTTTTAATCGCTGTGAAGAGTTCGCCATCGAGGATAACTTCCTTCTCATGTTGAGATAGCAACATCAAGCGAAGCGAAGATGTTCTCGAGGATGTCTCAAGCGAAACCAGCAATTTTGGGGGGCAGCCTCGAGCGAACCGATCAATGTTTCAAGGGTGTCTCAAGCGGCAACAACAAATCCTTCGAGGATGTCTCAAGCGAAGCGAGAGACTTGTCGATGAGGGACTTCCTCCTCCTCCTCCCCCTCCCCCCCCTCCTCTTTCGTTTTTTTGTTGTTTGTCCTTCTCCTCTCCCTCCCCCTCTCCCTCCCTCCCTCCTCTCCCTCTCCCCTCTCTCTCTCTCTCTCTCTCTCTCTCTCTCTCTCTCCTCTCTCTCTCCTCTCTCTCTCTCTCTTCTCTCTCTTCTCTCTCTCTCTCTCGCTCTCGCTCGCTCTCGCTCTCGCTCTCGCTCTCGCTCTCGCTCTCGCTCGCTCTCGCTCGCGCTCTCTCTCTCTCTCTCTCTCTCTCTCTCTCTCTCTCTCTCTCTCTCTCTCTCTCTCTCTCTCTTCTCTCTCTCTCTCTCTCTCTCTCTCTCTCTCTCTCTCTCTCTCTCTCTCTCTCTCTCTCTCTCTCTCTAAATGTGTATATTTCTGTCGCTGTCTCTCTCTGTCTTCCTCCTTCTCCCCCTGGCACCCTGGGCCGCGATCTTCGATTTTCGACCCTCGATCCTCGATCCTCGGACCTCGCCGCCGTCGATCCTCGGACCTCGATCCTCGACTCTGGGATCTCGTTCCTCGATCCTCCGACTTCGATCCTCGATCCTCGGCTTTCGGTCCTCCTAACATCATCTCTGTTTCCTCCCGCCCGCTGGCCTCCGGTAGGCGACGTTCATAATTCCCCCGCGGCCCCGAACTTTTATTATCCCTGTGGGATTTTTCTCCGTGGCACACGGTTGCTTCCCTGTTCGCCCCGCGGGGGCCCCCATGAACGGCGAACCCTGCGGCGCGGCGAATGGGTCAGTCATTGGGAACTGTGGGCAGCTGGTTCTCGTGGGGAATGACGAAGATGCATCCGTGGTGAACGCGCCTTCCAGGCGGCTAATGTCTAGATAGGTACTTTGGCCTGCGCGTTTGATGGTCGAGGCAGCCGCGTCGCGCTAGATCGAGGCAACTATGCGCAATCCTGCAGTTGCCTCGAGCGCGGGGCAACAGGGCCGAAGACCACTAGTTATTTGAAACAACGGCGGCTTCCAGCTCGCCGCGCCGCGCGGGCCCCGACTGGGGCCGCGAATCAGCAGAGGGCGAGGGAAGCGGGGTATTTAGTGATGCGGGGCGGGGGTTTTCCCGAGCGGGGAACTCTCATGGCGGACGTGTTTTTGGGTCCGACTGGCCCCGTGTGCCCCAGTTGCCGGGGTTCCCGATCGATCGTCTTGCCGGGGTCCCCGATCGGCTTGCGCATGGCCTGGGGCCCGACGCAGTGGCAGTTGAGTTGCGCCGGAAATTTCATTCGCCCCGCTTGAGCTGCCCACGCTAGGGGGGGCACCGCTCAGAGAGGTTGAAATCGCCGTGGCCAGGTGCGCCGGTGATCTCAGTGGACTGCATGTGGTTGCGCAGGAGAGGCGAGACAGCGATGGGGGGCGGCAGGAGCGAGCCCATCGTCGCCGTGCACTTCTGGGGCGCCGAGTTAACCTGGGGCCGAGTATGTTCAGAACGGGCGTCGATCCGGTTTTAGTCCTGGTATTCCGCGATTGTATTTTCCTCGCTGGCTACGAGAGAAGAATCGCCGAAGCGATTGCGGCGCTCGAGGAAGCCGTTGGGGCTTCCCAGGCAAATGGTGGAGTCGCAAGGGCAGTCGGAAAGGGAAGAACTTTAATTGGGGATGTTCAAGAATTCGTTGGGTTCGGGGAAGAGCGCGCGCTTGCTTGTGCCTTGGCTATTGGCTCGCGTATTTTTTCTCATCGACAAGTTTGCGATCGACGCTGAAGGGGGGGCTGCCGGGGACAGGTGCCGATGGGGGGGAATCCCGCGAACCTTGGCCCGAGCTCGGGACATGCATCGCGCGCCTGATGTCTCCGCGTTGGACAGGAGATGGAAACGAAAGGGGGCTGCGACCTCGTGGCGTAGCGAGGGGATAGCGTGCCTCTGGGAGTGCATGGACACGTCGGGAGTTGGTCGCTGGCACTCCAGAGGGGCGCGCCAAGTCTCGCGAGTTCAGGCGCAAATTAAATGACGGAGAAAAGTGGAGTTGCGAGGGCTTGCGACGTGAAGGGGGTGCCCCAGCAACTGGGCCCCAGAGCGCTCGGAGTAGATGTCGTAGAGACTCGCCGATTGCGGTGCCTAGTCGAGGTGTGGCCACGGATTTCCTCCGGCGGTTAATAGCTCGAAGGATCGCAGCGAAGAAGTCGGAGCGCGCGGGCGCGGCGCCCGGGCCGGGATATGATGGTCGCAGGGAAATGGCTCGAGGAGGCGCCGCCCGTGGACCCCGCGGCGCGGAGTGTCGAGAACAAGTGCTCGAATGGCTTGCGGGGCGCGATGGTCCGATCAGCCGGGGCAGTTTATCGGCGGCGCGCGCGAGGGCGGGGCCCGACGGCCCCCGCCGGGACAACGGCGCGGAAGGAATCGTCAAGGAGTGAGTGGACAGTCATAGTGCTAGCAATTCGACGGCGCCGCGAAACCACGGCAAACGCGCGCGTTCCCAGGGGCAGGGGTCGAGCCCATCAGCGGTGACGCGAAGAGAGACGAACGCATGAAATGTGCGCAGAAATTTGTGAAAGATGCAACCAGTGGAGGAATTGAGGGTGGAAGGGAGTTGCGTGGGCCTTTGGCCGGTCGGGCCAAGTTTCGCTCGCCCCTGATAGCAATTGCGCCGAGCCAGCCAACGTTCATCCACCAAGGTCCGCGGCGGCAAAGAGAGAAGCAGGGGGTCCTGGAGACGACGAGAGAACCCGATGAGTTTGGGACTGTGAGGGCGGGGGGATGTAGCAAGATGTTCGTGGGGCCCGAAGAGGCAAGGAGCCCGGCGATGATAATCAGGTGGGAATTTTTCCCGAGCAAGCAAGTGAAAAACCAGATGACGTAGGAGTACCGATGAGGTTCACACCCGGGTGGACATGGCGTGGCTTGGCGCCGACGTAGTGGAGTGGTTGCTTCGATCTGATTTGGATATCATAAAACAGATGTATGAAAGGAGGGGGGTTTTGAGATCATGCGGCAAGTTTCAGCGCAGTTTGCAGTCGCGCGTCTCTCAGGCTTACTTTCCAGTCCGAGTTTGTGGCATGGCGGCAAAACGGGATTCCTATCAGGGTTAGCCATGTATTCAACTACGCGCGATGTATGCGTGGGCCCAAGGGGTTATACCTGCGCGGTGGTGCGAGCATGAACGAAGAACTTTTTTTCAGCAGGCTGTGAGCCTTCAAATTAAAAAGACTTGGGCCAGAAAAGGCAAGGGGCATGTTGAACGGCGGAATCAAGCGCTTGAAACTTGCGGTGGAACTATGTGACGCTGAGAGAAATAATGGGTTTAGTTTGAACACCCTGCGGGGGCCTCGAGTTGGACCGCGTCGCCAGCGCAGAGAAGTCAGGTTGTGGCGCCCAGACATGCGATGGCGATCTGCGACGTTGCGTTGACACAGGTCGTGCGTTGTGGAGGCGCTCGTCAAGAGCTCCTCGCGGTTCATGATTCGCACCGCTACGTCGGATGGGGCCCCAGCGTGAAGTTTCAAGGTCGGCATCGGTATATCGAGGTGACGGGAGGAGGCCGAACGAGGGGGGCAGATGTGCATCCAGACCGACAATGTCGAGCTGTACTCGAAGGCCCTGTGCACCGGGCGACTGCTGATGACTGATTAGTGTGCCCCTTCAGAGATGGAGGCCCGGGAATTAATCGAGTGCGCCGGGCGAACGCAGTGGCGCTGATGAAGTCAGGTGCGGGCGAGATCAGAGCAGCAATGGAGCCGCGTTAACTTTCGCCAGGAGAGATCATGGCACCGCGCCTCTTGACCTGTGCTCTCTAAGAGTTCAGGGCCATCGAGGAGTTCGCGCCCGCGTGGAGTCGCTTTGGGCTCGGGCGCCAAACGAGAGCTCGAGGACAGGGGGGTCGGTGAAAGGAAGAGGCGGGGGAGAAGGTTCAGAGGAAGAGCTCGCGACGTCGTCGCTTGCTTCGCCCGCCGCGCTGCCCTGGGCACTCAGCCGCGTCGGTGGATATGCGGGGCCTGCCGACGCCAGGAGTGGTTGAGAGTTCCAGGGGCGCGCGAGGCGCGTGGATGCGCTGCAGAATTGCGCCCAGTAACCAGGGGGGGCGCAGGCGTGATTCACCGCGAAGATGGCGCGGGGCGACGCGTCAGGAAATGAGCCTGATTCAGAAGTCACGTGCAAGGCTCGGGATGAGGAGGTGGATCGGTGCAGGAGTCGCGAGGTCTATGGGGCAGCGCAGGGGGGGCGGTGCTGGGCCGCTGCTGGAAATCGCCCATGAGTATGAGGTGGGTTGACATCGAAAAGAGCGGCGAGGCCAATCCTGAGCGCGGGCCCCAGCTGCTGGCTGAGCGAGTTCAGCGCGACTCCAAAGAAACGGGCGCATTCGCAGCCACCTCTTCGTTGAAGCCCCAGAGTTGCTGCTCTCCATGTCGGGCGCCGAAGGGGAGTGGCGCGGCCGAGGGGGCGCGGGGGGGGCTTCGAAGTTGGGTTTCTAGACGTCGAGCGCGCATGCTTCTACGCCGAGGCAGCAATGAACCAGCGTCGTCGCCAACCTGCTGCTCGCCAATGGTCTCTTGCGTGTTCACTCGAGCATCTACGTCGCTCGTCAGCGCGCTGCTCATTTATTTGTTATAGCGCCACCAGCGCCAGTAACAGGGCGCGCGCGGAGGACTTGTCCAAGCAGTGCGCGCCGCCCCAGGCGCCGCCAGCATCGGGGAAGACTGTCGCGCGGGCGCGGGCGGGGTGCTGGTTACAACGGCGGGGTGGCATCGCCGCATGCGTTAATCATGAGACGGGGCGAATTTGGTTGACGGTGGGTCGTCACTGGCTCGAAGAAGAAATCTAGAATCAATTCGATGTTAACTCCGGGGCGGGCCCGTCGAGGGGGGCCAGGATGGGCCATTGCGCGGGGCGGATCAATGGCGCCTTGAGGCGTGCGCCAGAGAGGTTGGCCTGGGCCGGCGCGAAGTGAGATATGGGAAAGAGCGCGCTTGTGGCGCATTTCTCACGAAAAGGGGGGGCTGGCTTCGAGCTGCCTCTTCCCCCGCCTGGGCTTCTGGCGAGGGGGGGGGGGGCCGAAGCCCGCCCCCCCTGCTTCCCTTCGGCGGGTTAGCGGGGGAGGGCCCGCGAAAGGGGGGCGGGGCCTGGCCCCCCCCCCGCGGTCAGGGCCCAGGGCCAGACGGGGCTCTCTCCTCGCGGGGGCGGGGGGGCTTCCGGAGCTATTCCCTCCATTGGTTTTCTTTCGATCGTGTGGCGAGGGGGCGCCTGGCTGAAGCGGGGGGGGGCTCGGGGGCCGTCCGCCTTTCCAGGGCCCGGGGCGAGCCCGGGCTTCCCTTTCCAATGGGGGGCGCCCGAAGCCCCCCCTCTCCTTCCGTTGGCTTTTCTGGCCGGAGGGGTGGGCTGAAGGGTGGTTTCGAAGGTGTTCATCTCTCGTGGTTTCTTGCGCCCTGTTGGTTTGCGGCGCACTTGTGTTTCTGTTGTTTCTTCGGTTCTCGGCGCCTCTTTGGTTCCCGACGCGTTTTGGGCATGTGGCGCTGCCTTGGTTTTCGGCGCTCCTTCGGTTTGCGGCGCCTTTTGGGTTTTTGGCGCCCGTGTGGTTTTCGGCGCTCCTCGTGGTTTTCGGCGCCCTTTTTGGTTTTCTACGCGCCCTCGATGCATGGTCTCTGGCGCGTTGTCTTCTGGGGTTCCTTCTAGGTTTTTGTTTTTTTCCTTTGGCCTACGGCGTCTATTTGGTTCTGGGCGCCTCCGGCAATCTGCGCGCGTTGCGTTGTTGGCGCCGTGTGGTCACCGACGCCTTGTGGTTTTCGATTCGACGCCCGCGACGCTGGCGCGTCTATGGCTATTCGACGCCATTTTGGCTTCCAGCGCGTCGTTGGGTTTCGGCGCCCCCATGTTTTCCGGCGCCTCTCCGGGTTTTGGCGTCCGCTTGCTTTTCGGCGCCCCCGGGTTCAAGCGCTTTTTTGGTGTTCGGCGCCCTTTTTGTTTCCGGCGCCTCGTCGGTCTTCGGAGCTGTTGTTCTTTTCGACGCCCCTGTCGTTTTCGGCGTCCTGTTGGCTATCGGCGCCGCTCTGGTTTGTCGGCGCCCTCATGGTTTTCGTTTTTTTAAGTTTTCGGCGCCCCTTGGGCGTTCGGCGCCCCTTGGGCGTTCGGCGCCCTCTTGGTTTTCGGTGCTCTCGTAGTTTTCGGCGCCCCCCTGGTTGTCGGTGTCCTTTTGGTTTCCCGCGCATCTTTGGTTTTCGATGCGCCTTGCTGCGTTCGGCGCTTTGTTGGTTTTCTGTGCCTCCATGGTTTTTCGGTTCCCTCTTGGTTTTCGGCGCTCTTTCGGTTTTTGGCGCCCCCTTGCTTCCTGGCGCCATTGTGGTTTCTGGCCCCCTTGAGATTTTCGGCGCTCCTCTGGTTCGCGGGCCTCCTTGTGGTTTTCGGTGTACTTTATTTTTTTTGGGCGCTCCCTAGGTTTTGGCAGTGTTCTTGTTTTTGGTGCCCTGTGTGTTTTTGGCGACCCTTGGGTTGTCGACTCCCGATTGTTTTCTGGCGCCGCTTCGATTTCTGGTGCCCTTTTCAAGTTCGGAGGCCCCTTTCGTTTTTGGCGCCCTTTTGGCAGGTGGTGTTTCTTGTTTTCGGCGCCATTTTGGTGCGCGGCGCTGCTCTGGTTTTCGGTGCTGTTTGGTTTTCGTCGCCTGTTGGTTCTCCGGTTTTTGGCGTTCTGTCGGTGTTCGGCGCTTCTTGGTTTTCGGCGCCGCGGCGCCGCCTTGCTTTTCGGCGTTCTTTTGGTTCTCGGCGCGCCTTGGGTTCTCGTCTTTGATTTGGTCGGCGCGCGTTTTCGGCGCCGACTACCAACTGGTTCGGTCGGTGCCCCGCGTGGTTTTCGGCGCCGTTTTGATTTTCGGTGCCTTTTTTTTGTTTTCGGCGTGTCCTTGGTTTCCGGCGCCCGCTGTTTTTCGCGCCCCCCTGTTTGTCGGTGGCTCGTTGATTTTGGCGCTTTTTTTTTTTTTTTTTTTTTTTTTTTTTTTTTTTTTTTTTTTTTTTTTTTTTTTTTTATATATTTTAGAATATGACATATTCGGCGCTCGTTCTTCTAGCCGGGGGCGCGCGGGTCCGAACTCTTGCCCCCCCCGCCGCCCGAAAGGGGGGGTGGGGTCCAGCGGGGGGTTCGAAGGGGGGCAAAATAGCCATGCCCGTCCTGTCGGTGGGGGGGGGGGGGGGGCAGCTTCCGGCGCGGGACAGGGGGGGGGGCTTCTGGGGGGCGGGGGGGAAGGAAGAGGGGGGGCTCTGCCCGTCCGCCTTTCGGACGGGGGGGCAGCTTCCGGCGCGCGAAAGGGGGGGGGGGGGGGGGGGGGGCTTCCGAGGGGCGGAAGAGGAGGGGGGGGGCCTGCAGCGCAGGTCTCGAGGGGGGCAGCGCGGGCCCCCCCCATCCGTTGGGGCGCGCCGCGGGCGGGCTCTCTCAGATGCGGGGTTTTAGGTGATGCGAAGAAGAAGACGAGGGGCGATTGCCGAGTCGCGAATTTGGGAAATGCCAAGTCCGAGGGACCGCGGCAATATCTGGCGCGCGACCGCTCGGATACGCAGTTTTCAGCAGAAATCTCGCTGGGCGCGCGTCGGAGCCAACTCGCGGTAGGTTTAGGTCAGCGCTTCAGGAACCACAACAGGTGCGGTTTCTCAGTATCTGTATCGCGAACGCCCCAGGGAGTTAACTGCGTGGACAGAGGCCGACTATGCAGGATGCAAGAGGGCGCATCACTGGACAATCGGATGAACAGTCATGTCGAGGGCGCGCATGATAGAGCGGAGTTCGACTCAGAGTGTATGTGTAGTATCTTCTGGACGCGAAGTGTTTGCGGATTCGCTCGTGCGGCCTCAGTGGCGCTAGGTTTGGAAGAGGCCCATGGACTTCGATATTGATTGCGGTATTTCGCCGAAGAGAGATGCGAGTGTAGCCGCTGCCATTGCGAGCAGGCGCGGGCTGGGGAAAAAAGGTCTGTCAGCTTTGCTTACAAGAGATGGTTCGACGAGGAGACATCAAAGTGATCATAGGAGAAACCCATGGGGATTTTGCAGATGTTCTGACGAAGTATGCGAGCAGAGACAGCATGTCTGAGCAGATGGAAGGTGTCGGCCAACATCTTGCTTAGGGGAAACGTGATTCGGCACGTCTTACCAAGTGTTAGCTCAGTCTAGTCCATATCGGGTTATCATCGCGAGCCGTTTTGCCGAGATTTGATCTCGGGATCAGTAGAGATCTATCCGGGTGTTTGTCAGTGTGGTGTCGGGCCATGCAATTGTAAATGCGAACTATATGTGTGCATGAGTTGGTGCTTTGCGGCACCTAAAATTGAACGTAGCGTGTTGGGCCCCCCCTGCGCGTTCGCGCCCAAACCTTTATCGTTTTTTTTTTTTGTTTTTTTTTTTTTTTTTTTTTTTTTTTTTTTTTTTTTTTTTTTTTTCCCCCCCCCCCCCCCCCCCTGCGCCTGTCATGGTCTTCGAATTAATTACAGTCGGAATCGAGTTGCGCTATGCCCCTCATAGTTTGCGTACTAGACAATCGTTTCTATGTGATGATGATTGATGCCCGCACCTCCGCACCTTTGCCGCCCAGGCCTCGGTCGAAGGGGTGTGTGTTCGTTTTGGGGCCCTTGTCCCTTGCAGGAGATGCCGTGTAACAGAACTGCGAATTTACTCTTAAGGCTTGTTTGTATAACATGCCACGCCGCGGGCGTTTGGTTCAAGTTCCATTTGCCTTAAAATCCTCCCGTATTTTCACCAGGGGGCAGACGGAACAAAAAGGATATGAGTAAACATGAAGCAGCACAACAAGGAAGTGGGTGTAGGAACTTCAAGTTTTGGCACAGGGTGGGTGGATGGGCCATTCTGCGAGCTGACCCGTCAGGGGCACGCGTTTGTCAACTTCGTCACCCCGAGGCGAGCGGCCTTCCCCGCGCGACCGCCCCGCGCGTTCCCGTTTTGTTGTCCCCCCGCCGTGTCCCGCCCTCGTCCTCCTCTTGGCCCCCCCCGTTCCTCCCACCCAAGAGCTTGACGACTATTGTTTGGTCGAAATGCGGGAATTGGGCCAGATGCATCGGTGCAAGTCGACGCAACCCGCTGCAAACCCACGCAACCAGAGGTGCATTCAGAGGTCCGTAGGAACGTCAGGGGAGATTGTGGACGGTCCAGCGCGAGTTGCGCAGCAGAGACGGATGCTAAACCCTTGCCAGTTTCCCCTCTCTTCCCTCTCCTCTTCCCTTTCGCCCTCCCACTTCCTCCACACATTGTTCATCTGAGTGCTGCTCTCCTCTCTCCCCCGGCTCCGACCGCGAAATGTCCCGCCCTTTCAATGCATTTGCTTACACACAGGATGTCATTATCTACCTATACAGCCTATACGGCCACCCTGCGGGTGATAAGGAGGTTGGGGGGGAGGGTCCCAGCAATGGGCAACAGTTGTGATTGTTGTTGTGACGATGCCAATGGAGAGTGTTGCGTTGCCGCTCGCTCTTGGTAGCGTCGGTGTCGGGTTGTTTACATCACCCTTCGTTCTTTGGCGACTTGGTACCATTCGTCCCTCTTCCTAGGGACCTGATCGATCAATTCACAATCGATCTCT
Source organism: Prorocentrum cordatum (assembly GCA_963575745.1). NCBI lineage: Eukaryota > Dinophyceae > Prorocentrales > Prorocentraceae > Prorocentrum > Prorocentrum cordatum. The sequence goes on along the minus strand of CAUYUJ010018792.1, from coordinate 115,318 downwards.
CCCGATCGATCACCAGCGTCATCAACAACAACACGGGTCGTCATCATCATCATCATCAGCAACAACAACAACATCAGCATCATCATCAGCATCATTATCATCACCACCATCACCATCACCATCACCATCATCATCATCATCATCATCATCATCATCATCATCATCATCATCATCATCATCATTACCATCATAATCATTATCAGCACCATCATCATCACCATCAGCATCATCACCATTATCATCCTCATCCTCATCATCATCAATATCATCATCAACATCATCATCATCATCATCATCATCATCATCATCATCATAATGTGGATCCCCTTGTTTAGCTGATCCGGTATCTGTCCTCACCCGCCCACCCAAGACGGCAGGACGTGCAGTTGGGCGAAGCCCTCAGGATTACGTCGCCGTCGGACAAAGGGTGAACATGAAAGCAATCGAGAGCGAGGAACTTTTCAGCAGCAGGATGCGTGATTACACGAATCCAATCTTGATTGCAGTAACCGGCCTGCGAGCGAGAGGTTAACACCGCACAGAGAACTGAAAAGGATGCAACGCGTATTGTACTCTGGTTCCTGCAGAGATCCCTGAGTGGCGTATCATCACCCAGGGCAGGGAAGAATGCACGAAACGGACACTCCACTATCCTACCGCTGGACGAAATCATTAGTGCATACGGGGGGGGCCCAGAAAAAACTACGAAGGGGGAGATCGCACTCACTTCGCATTAAGTAACATTCAGAGACCTCATTCTCCAATAATGTGGATCCCCGTGTTTAGCTGATCCGGTATCTGTCCTCACCCGCCCACCCAAGACGGCAGGACGTGCAGTTGGGCGAAGCCCTCAGGATTACGTCGCCGTCGGACAAAGGGTGGACATGAAAGCAATCGAGAGCGAGGAACTTTTCAGCAGCAGGATGCGTGACCACACGAATCCAATCTTGATTGCAGTAACTGGCCTGCGAGCGAGAGGCCAACACCGCACAGAGAACTGAAAAGGATGCAACGCGTATTGTACTCTGGTCCTTGCAGAGATCCCCTCGGGCTGTGATGGTATACACATGACACTCCACTGAATCCCAAATCCCACTCGTGTACTCTCTGCATATCAAGCAGTTCACCATCACAGCCCATTCCCGCCAGCTAGACGTGCGTACTGAAAGGCAGACTTCACTTGCATCCAGTAGCGAAACCAGAAGGGCGGGAAAGAGCCGGCTGGAATGTCGGACTTGTGGAGGGGCACGCGCAGCCAGTCTAGGTCGATCGCTGCTTCCGTGCACGATCGAACTCTGTCGGAAATACGTTCCAGCTGCGCGCTCACATCGGCTCCGAACCACTCCCACATTGGATTCGCCCACACTGGCTTGAAAACGAGAGCCGACCAAGTGAATCTGACTCCCACAAAATACGTAGAGAGAAGCGTCACCTCATACTCAAAGATTTCAAACTTGTGAATCGCCATAAACTTCTGCTCAGACTTCGCAAGAGAAGGAAGCGTCGGGCCGACCCGATCCAGTGCCTTCCAGATCTCAGCGGCCCGATCCTCAGGTAACTGATGAAGTGCATCCGAAAGCGCAGCAGTCTGAACTGAGTTGCGAGCGCCCAGCAGCATGATGTAGCGCCCTCCCGTCGCATTCACGGAGGCGTTGAGGAGGTCGACGCCTTCCCAGGTCTCCTCCAAAGCTGACAAGCCACCGCGGCCAAACTTCACGGCCATGTCGGTCACCAGCACCGTGACGTTGGACGCCGCCTTCGTAAGGACACCTCCCGCGTCGGCGATGTCCTCGGAGAGGCTGATGACGGCGCCCACCCCCTTGGCCAGCGTGGGCGAGAAGCTCGGCGGGCTGATCCACAGCGCCAGCAGCAGCACGGCGCCCGGCGACAGACACCAGGCGCGGCCCACGCTGAACAGGCCTGCCAGGCCCTTCCGCCACGGCGAGGGGCGCGGCCGCCTCGGGTGGGGCGGCGGCGGCGCGGCCACAGGCGGTCCCTCGGCCTCGGCGCTGGCCGCGAACGGGTTGAGGACCCCGCTGGGCGGCGCGCTCCAAGGCGAGGGAACTGCAACCTGCCCAAACGGCGTGCCCACCAGCGACCACGAAGACGGTGGTGACAAACCTGCTGGCAACGTAGAAGCAGGTGAAGCTGACTTAGCTCCTGGCGACTTCGGGCCGCCTGGAGCAGGTGAAGCCGTACGCGAGCTCCTCGCTGACGGCGGCGTCAAACTCTTCGCTGAAGCCGGCGGCGTACACACACCGCCCACGAACGTGCTGCCGACCTGCGGCGCCATGCTCAGCGGTAGGGAGGCCGTAAGAGGTCGTGTGGTACGCAGTGCTTCCAGCCACCAGCCGCCCAGCGCAGCTGCTTCTCGTGCCCCGCGGTGAGGAGGTCCGTCAGCACCGCGTTGGCTGACTGAACGTCCAGGTAGATCCTGAGGCTCGAGTCGCTCACCCAGCGGCCGCCCTCGCGGGTCTCGGCGAACGGGGCGCCCTCGGCGCGGGAGTCGGTAGCCCAGCGGGCGCGCGGGCTGTGCGGGCCCCAGCCCACAGTAAGCCCCAGCGCCGCTTCGGCTGTCTTGAGCAACGTGCGGTATTGTGTGATGCTGCAAGGGAAGAGAGGCTGATCGTGAGGGGTCTGCTGCACACAACTCCATAGGGCCTCGATGATGTCGGAATGAACTCCAGGGAGCATGGCCACTTGAGGCCGCTGCGCTTTCGTGCCGAAACGAACCCCCAAGGCCAGGACCACTGGATCACACTTTCCGGCGATAGCACGATGATGAGGAAAGGAAACGTGTTGAGGGCGCAGGCCGAGCATCCCCGACGGTCTGAGTCCAGTGTGGCACTGCAGTACAAGACCTAGGCCGAGCCTTACGTGGCCTGCGGACGCCAAATAGATGCACAGGGGCTTCCCTGGCGCCTTACCCAGCGGGACAGTGTGCTTGATAATTCGAGACCTCTCCCAGCCTCGCAGCACCGCATGTGCCCACTTCAGCTCGCCTTTCATTCGAGGGAAAACAGTTCCACCGCCGCCAATAGATTACAACTTGGACGGTGTAAGCAAGGACTCACATGCATTCTTGTACTCCACCAACGCGTCGCCCCACTGGTCCGGGCCGACGGGGTTAAGGTGGTTGGCGAGGGCCCACTCCGAGAAGCTGCGCGCCTCTCGCCTGTACGTCTCGATCGTCTGCGGCTTGACTCGTGCCGCTTGGTGGTGGTCTAGGCGCCGCGGCCCACGCCACCTCATTTGCGACGTGACAGCCAATCTGCTACCTGGTGCTTGGTGTCCACCCAGGGCAGCACGAACATGATACCTGTAGCTAAACATAGAGCAGCTCGTCGACGTAGAAGGAGGTTAAGTCCAGCAGCTGACGAGCGGCCCTTGGCCATGGCCGCGGAGAGGCCCTCGTTGTCCTCCAGGTTGGCGACCAAGTAGCCGTGCGCCCCTGGGGCGCGGCTGAGCGCTGCGAGCAGCTTGAGCGCCGCCCTGCCCTCGCCCAGCGTAATGTGGTCTGGGCGTTGCCACCGCCCTGATCCCAGCTCAGTCCATTCGCATTCAGGCTTCTCAAGCAGACTCCGCGGCACCTTGGAGACGGCGATGCGATTCGCTATCTCCTTGTCCGCCCTGTTGAGGTGGCCGACCCTGCCATCGAGCCTCGCAACAGTGTGGCCCGGCCGCGTGCCAGCTGCCACCAGGTCCTCGCGCTCGACGATGCTCGCGGCGGTCCCGACGACCCCGTAGCCGCCGAAGTCGTCCTCGTTCGAGCCTTCGGCGTCGGACGAAAAGACCAGCGGCGCCACCGGAGCGTTGAGCACGCACTCCATCGACAGCCTCCAGCTCTCGCCGGGCCGAGGGCCACCAGCTGATGACCTGGTTGGCGTGCTTCTCGATCATGCTGAAGATCGCGTGCGGGACGGACATCAGCTCCCGCTTCAAGAGGGCGCCCCACAGCCAGGCGCCTACGACCGCCCTCAGCAGCTCCACGTCGACCCAGTCGACCTCCAGCAGCCACAGGCAGCTCTCCCGCAGCAGCCAGCCCTTGTGCGGGTCGAAGCGTAGCGCGGGCGGCGACCTCTGCACGCGGTACCCCACGGCCTTCAAGTTGTCCTCGGCCTCGACCCGCTCGGTGACCAGAAACCCCTCGCGCTCCCAGCCTTCCGCGACCTGCTGCATCAGCTCGTCGCACTTCGGCTCCTCTGAAGCGGGGCCCACAGTCAACACCAAGCCGTCGTCGACGTGAACGTAGGCCGCCACGTCCTCGGGCCCCAAACTGCACTGACCCTTCATGGAGTACTTCTCGTTTAGCATGACAAACTTCCCTCCTAGTGGACCCTCTGCTTCTCGACTCCATTGGCTTGTGCGAGGCCGTGCTGTAGAAGGGCGTCTCCAACCCCCAGGTCCACCTGATTCCAGACGCATCAGTGCAATAGTACGGGTAATACACCAACCAAAGAACCGGCACAGACCTGAGGGATAACTCTGAAGACGTCGTGACGCAAATATTCCCTGATCATTCTTACCTCGGACATTGTCGTGAGCGTGGTTACCGTCACAGTGAAGCAAACCTTCGGATAGCCCAAGGAGGTTGGAGAGGAGACCTGTAGGTTTTTGGGCCGCCCCCCCGTACATGCGCTGATCTAGAGTTACAACCTGGGCCTGAGCACGTTCAGCTAAACCTTTCACCCCTTCGAGGGCGAAAACAGAAGTGAAGGGGAACTCGCCGGGGTCCGCGGGGTGCTCTAACAAAAAAGCCCCGCCCTGTAACAGAACAGCCTCGCACAGACCTAAGAAGTTGAAAAGCAGAGCGTTTGCCTCTAATACTCGCATCCTCTCATGATTCTTCAGCGACGGCAGCCTCAGCAGGTGGTCGCGTCGCCGCAGCGGCGGGGGGCCGCCAGGCCGGTGCCTCAGCCTGCTCCAGGTGGCACAGGGCGACCCTCCCAGCACCACATCCAGCAGGCCTTCGTTCGCCAGCTCGAGGAGCGCCGCGACGGCGTGCGGGTCGGTGAAGTCCCAGCGCGCGTCGAAAGCCAGGTCGACGCCAAAGAAGAAGACGGGTATGTCATGCCTGCTGGCAGAAAGTCACAACATGGTCCTGGATGTCACCCAGGCGGCGGCCTCCTGCAAAGATGTGGGCCACTACCATGATCCTCTGAGCTGACCTCTTGAAGTAGCGCACCCTCTCGCAGAACTCCGCGACCGTGAAGCCCGACTCGAATCGGTCCGCGCTGCGCCAGTTGCGCTGCAAGTCAACCCACTCCTGGTCGTGTACCTCCACCTCGTCGGTCAAGTTCACGTGCTTCGTGAAGTTGGCCAGCTCGGACTCGGCCAGCTTCCTGTTGAAAATTCAGCGTCTCGCCCAAGCTCCGCACGTTGATCGACATCAGGATGTGCACGGAGTGGGAGCTCCCCATCGGCAGCCGCTGGTAGCATGGGTAGACCATCTCGTAGTCGGGGACGTCCTTACGCTCCGGCGGAAGCTGGCTGCGCACCAAGGCGGCGGGCAGCGCGGGAGTAGCCATCCAGGGCCACCACCACGACGGGGTCACGACCGACGAGAAGGCATTCGACTCGTCGCAGCGGGCGAGGTGCAGGGAGCCTTCCATCACGCGTATCTGTGAGAGAGCGCCTCCACCTCCTAGGCCATGGTCTTCACGAGCACGGACATCACACCAAATGTAGTTCGCAGGGACCGCCATGATCAACTTTCTGAGCTTCTCGGGATCTTTCTTGGGGACCGCGCTGACGCCGTTGATGGCCTTGATGTCGGCGCGGCGCATGTAAGTCCATATACGTGGTGGGAGGTCCTGGCGGCATAAGTACTTGGCCCACTCCTCCTGCGAGCCTCCTAAGAAGCCGTAGTGCTGCTCCAGCTCCCGCAGCAGCTGCTCGCTCTTGCCGCTCCAGCCCACCACGTTGCTCTCCTCAGCGTAGAACTGGGACTCCGCAATCGGCAGGGCCTCCAGCATGTCCACGGTCCGCTCGGTGGTCACCTCGTCGATGCGGTCCGCGATGAACGTAGCATGCACCTGTCGCTTGCTGGTCCCCGAGTAGGTGACCTCGCTGAGCTTGAGCAGCTCGCTGATAGCTCGCACGCCTGTCACCATTCCTGGCGGGCGAGCGCTGTCAAACTCCTGGGCCAACCTGATCGCCCTGAGTTGAGCTTGTCCTGCCGCTCCGTCGCTTGCTCTGAGATCTCGACGCTCGACGTTGCGGTTCGCCTGCTGCTTCAAGCCTCCAGCGTGAACTCGGTTCCAGGTCTCCAGCACCTGGTTGGCCAGCTTGTGTATCTCTCGCCGCTTCGCCTCCCTCTGTCGCAGCCTGCCCGACGACGACGCTGGTCGTGTACTTGGCCAGGGCAGCAGGGGCAACGGGAGGAGGCCACGTCGCTCCTGAAGTAGAAGGTGAATGTCGGCAAGGTCGGGAAAGGGGCTGGTTCTCGATATCGTAGGGCGAGAGGGCGGCGGCCGTGAGCACGTCCGAGGCCCGCTCTGGTGTACAGCTCCGCCCCGATGTACTGTCACCCAAACGCCTCAGTCTCCTCGTCCACCACGCAGCCGTAAAGTGATTCGCCTCGGAGGTGTCCCCGACTGCCAAGGCACCTCCGTCCTCGGCGGGGGTCAGTGGCCCGCCTTGCCCTTAGGGGGAGCCCCCCCCTTGGGCGTGCCCTTCGGGCCCTTCGGGTCGCCCTTGTTGGCGTTCTGGCGCCGCCTGACCTCCGAGCTGATGCGCTCCTCGCGCTGGTGCTCCATCTTCGAGTGTGTCGTCGCCTCGGAGATCAGCCAGTTCGGCGCGATGTCCACCGCTGAGCCAGGCGCCACCACCGCGCGAAGCCGCGCCGCGCCCACGCTGTCACGCGTGCGGCTCTCGTACACGTGGGCCGAGAGATGGCGCAGGGCGACCTCCACCTGATCATCCGAGTTCAGCTTCGCGTAGAGGCTCACGTCGTCCTTGCAGTCGCCCAGCGCGAAGTCCACCGCGGTGGCCGTCGCCCAAAGAGACTGCCACTCCTCGCCCCGCTTGGAGCCCACGTGTTGCTGGGTCAGCCAGTTCCTCACCGACGTAGACCCTGACGCCCTGATGTTCCGGTCGATCTCGCCACCTGCTCGCCTGAAGTCGGGCGGCAGGCTGTGGGCCCAGCCCTCGACGGAGGTCGAGGCCGCGAGCCCGCTACCCACGAAGCCGCCCGAGAACTGCACGGGCGCCGTCTCGAAGCCCTTCAGCACCGCCTTCACGCTGTCCACGTCCGGCGCCCCGATCGACGCCTCTCCTGAGTAGCCACGCGCCACCAGCGCCGCCTTCACGCCCGCGTCCAGCAAGCCCGCCTGCTCGCGCTGGTAGACCCTCTGCCAGAAGCGCGCGCCCCACCACGGGTCGCTCGAGCTCGTGGCCGCGTAGCTCTCGAGCTCTGTCCTGATGGCTGCGGCGCAGGCGCTGGCTCCCGATGGGGGCGTGCTCGCGGCCGCCGCCGCGCCCGCAGGCTGAACTCCTGCGTCGGCGCCGCCGCCTGTGCCTGCTGCGGGTCCGCCTGGCCCAGCCGCGCCGCTCGTAGTGGCCTGGCCTGCACCGGCGGGGGCCCCGCCCTGGCTGCAAGAGATCGGTCCTCCGAGACCTCCTCCAGCGCCGAAGGCGTGGAAGGCGGCGAGCCCGCCGTCTGGCGCCCCTGCGGGCGGCGCCTCCCACATCCCTGGCGCCGCAGCGGGCGGTGGCCCGATGGCGAAAGGCGGCGGGGGCGGCAAGCCGAGAGCCCCGCCCACGCCCGCGCCAGCTGCGGGGCCGCTCGGTTCGCCACCTTCTGACGGGGCGGCAGGCGGCTCGAGCTTGGCGAGCTGTAGTGCAGCCAGCTGGCTCCGCAGGCGCTCCAGCTCGTCGCTGTCGTCCTGGCGGCGGCAGCACCACCACAGAAGGCCCGCGCGCCACAGGGTGAGGCCGCTCCCAGCACAGCCTGCGAGGACGGCCAGCCCTAGACGTTGAACGGCAGCGCGGCCTGAGTCCGCCTTCAGGGCGCCGTCGGCAAGGAAGCAGACCGCCAGCAGCGTCGCTCCTGCCCAGCCGAGCGCCCACCACCTGCTTGGGCCTCCTGGCGGCGATACAGGCCCCTCGGGCTCCGAGGGCGCTGGAGAAAGAACCATGTTCGTGCTACGCTGGGGGGCCCAAGCCCCAAAGACTTCGTTAGAAGGAAAACATGATGCCTGGGTTTTGAGCCCAGAAAAAACTACGGAGGGGGAGATCGCACTCACTTCACATTAAGTAACATGCAGCATCATCATCACCATCATCATCATCATCATCGGGACACCGACGGGACACCGATTGGACACGGGCGGGACGCCAGCGGGACACCGCGGGCCCCCAGACGCCCCGACGGCAATCATTTGGTCTGGCCGCGCCTCAGCCACACGGGACCCGAGCGGGACGCCGGGCGGGACACCGCGGGCCCCCAGACGCCCGGACGGCAACCATTTGGTCCGGCTGCGCCTCAGCCACAGGAGACTTTCTCTCGCCCGCCCACGCAGCTTTGCCTCGCCCGCACGCACTGCACGCATGAACACGAAACCGAAATCGATTTCCCGGTAGGGGGGCTCTCCGTTCCACTTCGATCTCATCCCCCAACCTCCGATTCCAGGTGTTTTTTCAGTGGGCACGTTTTCTGTGTTTCCAGTGGGTGTTCTTGGTGCGGCGTTTGCCTGATTCCAGGATCGACGCTCTGATCCGGTTCAGAATGGCCTTGTTGTCCCAGCGCGGCCCACATTTCTGGACCCGAGTGCTTCGTCGTCGTTGTTGCCCCTTGCCCCCCCCGCCTGCCCTTGGTTCTCCTGCTCCTCCTGGTCCTGCTGCTGCAGTTCATCCTCATCCTCCTCCCTCCTCCTGCTCATCCTGCTGCGCATCCTCCTGCTCCTCCTTCTGCTCATTTGCCACATCATTCTCCAACGTACATTGCTTCCATTCTCAGATCGTGCGAAACACGATGGGGTCCTTTCGGGGGTTCTAGGTCCGACACGTCTCCCGTTGGCAGATAGAGTCAGCGCAATGGGAAGGGATGGGTGGGAGGGGAAGGGTGTCAGAGGTGGCGCGAGCGTATTCAGCTTGCCTCCCTCCCCTCCCCCTGTCTCGTCCTTCCCTCCGCTCCATCCCCTCTCTCCCTGTGCCCCTTCCCGCCCGCCCGTTCCCCTCCCGCCCCCTTCTCTTCCCCTCCCCCGCCTGCTCGTCTCCTTCCTGTCTCTCCCTGGGCTCCTCGGGCTCCTCGGGCTCCTCGTTCCCTGCCACTTCCCGCCCCTCCCTTCTGCTCCCTCCCCTTCCTCCTCCCCGCATGCTCCCCTTCGCTTGCTCCCTCCTCCCCCCTCCCTCCCACCCCTTTGCTCCCCCCAGCTCCCTCCCTTTCCCCTACTCCCTCCCCTCTCCACTCCCTTCCCTCTCCCTCCCTTCCCTCTGCTCCCTCCTCCCCCGCCCTCTTCCCCCCCCCTGCTCCCTCTCTTCCCCCCTTTATCCCCCCCGCGTAATGATCTTCTCTCCTCCTCTCTCCCCTCCGCCCGCGCTGTGCACCTTTGCTGGTTCATCATCGCTCGTGCTTTTTTTCCCAGCCTGTTCGTGCCGGTGTTGGGTGCTGCACGGGTTGATTGATGGATGCATGGATGAGCGGCATGGGATGGATGCATGTGTGGGCGGATTGGAAGCTGGGTTCTGGGTGGATGGTTTGAAGGCTGCATGCATGGATGGTTGGATTCGCGGATGGACGGACGGATTGGTGGATGTGTGGATGGGTGGGTGGATAGACGAACGGATGGATGGTTGGGTTGATCGATTGACGGATGGAGTAATATGAAGGGTTTCGCCCTTTGCGGCGGCCCCCCCTCAGATTGCTTGCATGGCCTCAGTATCGTTTATCCGACCCCCATCCCCATCCCCATCCCCTTCGAGACCCCCACCAAATTAGCTCTCCCAGTTGGGGATACACCCCTTGAAACCCGAAGGGAACGACCTATATCCCCTTCTAGGGGGTACATCTGCCAGTGGGGCCCAGGCCACGCCGCTGGGGATGGGATCGGTTAAACGATACTCATGGCCACCCTTGGTTGAGATTTACATGGATGAACGGACGGATGTTTGGATTGATCGATTGACGGGGAATGAATTTATCCAGCTGCCCACGGCAAGTCCCGCCACCGTGCTGGGGTTGTGGGTTGAAGGCCTCTTGGATGTTCGTTGGGATCTCGCGGGAGGTCTCTCGGGGGCCTGCGTGACCGCAGGGGGGGTTCCCTGAGAAGATTTCAGAGACCCTTCCAGGCAGCCTTTGGCATTCTTCCACGCATCAATGTGCCGCAGGCACGGTGGCGGATCTGTGTATGGATGGCTGGCTGGATGGAATGGATGGATAGTGGGTTGGTGAATGGATGGACGGAGCGATGGGCAGATCAGCAGACGGACCGACGAGCAGACGATGTATGAACGGACGGGCGGAAGGACGGGCAGATGAAAGGATAGATGTACACGTACGTGGTTGCGAAGTAATCGATCCCCATCTCCCATCCGCCGCGCAGCGACGCCGACAACTTCTACAGCATGTGGAACCGGTCGCAGTTGGTGGCTGGCCCGACGTCAAATATCACGCAAGCAAGCAGTCAGACTCCTTTGAACATTCATGACCTTTGAATTGTAGTGGTTAGATCTGGCCCGAACCAGTTCCTCTGTACAGAAAGGTCGACTTGTCTGGCTTGATGGAGCGGACACGGTCGATCGACCGTATTCGGTTCGTCTAGTTCGGTTTATTTTGTTCAGAATTGTGGCCTGCGTTTGCCGATTCCCTGCATCACTGGAGGGTGAATAATGGATGAGGCTGGAGGGGAAGATGGAGGGAGGAGTGTGAGGTAAGTAAGGCGAACTGAGGGAGGGGATGGAGGGCGCTGCCTGATGGAGCACCGTCAAGTGAAAAGGCCAGCCTCTCCTCCCTGGGGTGAGCACCCAAGGGTCCGATACGCTCTGAATTGCAAGGACCGGGCGCGATGAGCGCTGATGGCCAAAGCAGCCGCAGAGGCAATACCAGCCACAACATCGATCCGATCATCTTCTGCTGCAGGAGCGAGGGGGGAGGAGGCCGCACGGAGGGGCGGAGAACAGGACGGAGGGCGGAGGATGGAAGCACTGAGCAGAGCATGACGGGTCTCTGCTCGCGCGCTTCGCTCCCCATCCTCATGCCTGGCACAGTCCTAAAGGAGCCCATCTGCTCGTTCGGGGCTGAGGCCGTTGCCGTGAACGAAGGTGTCCAGGCGCTGACGCTTCTCATCTCGCGTGGCCGGCGGGCGGTCTGGATCCTGACCTGGGCCCAGACAGACGAAATGATGGAGGGAGGGAGGGAGGCGTTGGGACCCGGGGGCGGCGCGGCCCGGGGGACCCCCGCTGCGCTCCCCCGAAGCGTTGGGGCGTTCGGTAGAGGAGGTGTGAATCTGGACGGAGGCGCGTGGATTAGCGACGGTCCCGTTTCCGTTCCGAATCGGCGTGCCCCGTCGCCAAGTGATGCGGCATTGTCGGGTTGACCCAAAACTGTGTCCGGCGACAAGGGAGTGGTACAATAGATTTGGTGCAATAGATTTGCGGGGTTGCAATACATTTGGGGCGTATAATACATATTGGGGCGCAAACGTATCGCTGAATTTTGGCGTGCAATATATTGCTTGTAATACAATGCCATCAATTCTCCGGCGCAATACATTTGCAATACAGTTGCCCAAAATCTAATGCACCACCCTTTTCAGCTGGATCCCCTTGTGGGTCACCCAGACACTGGCCTCATGCTTCCGGGGGTGCCTTCCCCTATCCGCGGAATTGGCGCCCGCGCGAAATCCACGTGTCCCTGTTCCACGTTTGCGTGCGCTCGACTCGTGGGGAGTACGCGCTGCGAGCGCGACGGGCCAGACACGCTCCCAGGCGCCTGGCCCCTTGGCCGCCCGCCATGGCCGCCTGCCCTGAACTGGGTCGGGGTCGTCCAGCAGGGGTGTGAGAACCAGGGCCGTGGATATCGCGGCCGGGGCCATGACCCCCCTCCATATTTCGTGGCCCTTGTTTTCTGTATTCGTGTTCGTCCTCTTCCTCTTTTTATGCTTTTTCTCTCCCGTATTCTTCTTCATTATCCTTCTCTTCTTCTTGTTCTTGTTCCTTTTCTTCTTCTTTCAATGCGTACCCGGGCGGAAACCAGAACTCCAAGACAACGCCGAGCGCCCATGAGGCGCTGGTTCCCAGCCCAGTCGTACTACCAGAGGAGAGCCCCTTATTGCAAACACTCTTTCGGGAATCGTGGGGTTCTAGACGAATTTTGGTTTGCAGGGGGTGTTCTTCAAAGCTTCGGATGCCGGTTGGAGCTGTCTCGTGGCCGTCGTGGGGCCTTTTTGCATGCGTGCAGGCCGGATGCCATGACGAGCCACTTTGGGCAATCTTGTACGACTTTGGAGGCTATCCTAAGACATCGTGGGCCGCAGTGGAGCCATCATTCCCCCAAGTCCTCCCCACATATGCCTTCGGAAAACCTAGGTCGTTCAAGCATCTTCACGTTGTCATATGTTTCGTTATGGAGAACGCCGCGGCGTCAATCAGCCTACCCCCGTCGGAACCAGTCCGAAGCAGCGCCTAGTTGGATGCTCTCATTAGGGGCGCTCTTGATCGCACTTGGCGGCGCCCGCCAACTTGACCGCGCAGTGTTTCAGTCCGAAACGCCGTTGCCCAGCTTCGTATTGTCGCATCCTCCTACTGCTCCTCCCTTCTCCCTCTTCTCTTCCTCCTCCTCCCTCCTTCCTCATTCCTCCCTCTTCTCTCTTTCCTCCTTCCTTCTCCCTTCTCGTTCCACCTCCCCATGCTGGCCCATGCCGATGGTTTTCTGCAACCCGTGGGGTGGCTTTGGGCGCTAGGAAGGGTGTGCGCATGGCGCATGCCCGACGAATGTCTGCACAATCACCCCATGGGGTGTAAAGGCGGGGGCGACACCGGCACACGAGGTACTGACTTGAAGGACAGCCTGGCGGCAAGGGCGGCAAGATTGGATATCCTGCGCATTTCGAGGCCTTCGCCTCTGTGTTCTCACCTCGAGGTCTCCACGTCGAAGCGTTCACATTGACAATTGAGGCCTTTCACCTTGAGGTCGTCCACCTCGGCGTCTTCACCTTGAGGTTTTTTATTTCGAGGTCTTTACCTGGACGTATTCGCCGCAAGTCCTTCACATTGAGGTCATCACGTCGAAGTCTCCATTTCGAACACCTCGAGGTCTCACCTCGATGTCTCGACACAGCCCCAGCGTACCCGTGTCGCGAGGCAGTTGCCGCAAGGACAACCCGGCAGCAAGGTTGGTGGTCCTGCACATTCCCACGTGTCCCCTATTACCACGTGCCGCTCCCTTTTTGGACGCTGCGCGACAGCAGTGCCTCTTTTTCGTGCGTCTGCAGATTCTGTACGCCTTCCCCTGTCGCGAGCCAGTTGCCCGAAGGACACAAGCCATGCTCGCAAGGCCGGCGATCCCGCACGCTGTCGCGTCTCGAAGCTTGCCGCGGTTCGCTTCTTCTCGGATGATGACATGGCGACGGACGCTGGGGTACGTCGAGCTCCTAGCGGAGTGAACAGCGGGGCGCAAGGGCCCTCGTGGCGGTTTTGCGCGAATTCACAGTCGGATATACGTGAGGGTAGCTTCTCGCTGGAATAACCTTTGGTGCGGGCGCACTCCGGAATGACTTTGCGCCGGGGTGACCTTTCGCCAGAGAGATTCTCAGAACATAGCCCTGAGACATGGATGGCAGCCCTGCTTACATTCAGCACGTGCAATCACACGCCCTGACCTCCAGGACGCAGCCTGGCGGCAACGCCAGCGGTGTTGTTTCCATTCGGCACGTCGGAGGTAGTGACCTCCAGGACGCAGCCCAGCGGCAATGCAAGCGGTCCTGCGCACCTTCCCTTCTTTGCGAGGCATGTGCCTCGAGGACAGCCTGGTGACAATGCCAGCGATGTTGGTTACATTCCGCACGTCGGAAGCTCTGACCCCTAGGACACAGCCCGAAGCCATGCAGGCGGTCGGGCACACTTTTCTCAAGGCGTGAGATCGAGACCCTTTCAAGTGCCTTCCTCTCTCCGCTCCGTCCTCGTTTCCCCCCCTCTCCTCCTTCACCGTCGTCGTCCCTCGCTTTTGCACCCCCGCAGTCTTCTCTTTCCCATCGGAAGCCGCTGGCCGAAAACTGGTTGTCGGTCGGCCTTTTGGTCGGTGAGTCCCCAGTCGTTTCCTAAGTGGCCACGCTCGCCCTATTCATGCGTGGGGACAGGAGTTGTGGAAGAAATCTCGTCTCACATGCAACCGAAGTGCAGGTAATTACAGAGACTCTGCAATTCCCGTGTCGACATCACAGCTCGGCGGCAATGCCGCCGGTCTTCTTGGCATCCGACACGTCGGAGGCAAAACTTGCGGTCCTGCGCACCTTCATTTCTTTGCGAGGCATGTGCCTCGAGGACAGCCTGGCGACAATGCCGGCGATGTTGGTTACATTCCGCACGTCGGAAGCTCTGACCCCTAGGACACAGCCCCGAAGCCATGCAGGCGGTCGGGCACACTTTTCTCAAGGCGTGAGATCGAGACCCTTTCAAGTGCCTTCCTCTTTCCGCTCCGTCCTCGTTTCCCCCCCTCTCCTCCTTCACCGTCGTCGTCCCTCGCTTTTGCACCCCCGCAGTCTTCTCTTTCCCATCGGAAGCCGCTGGCCGTAAACTGATTGTCGGTCAGCCTTTTGGTCGGTGAATCTCCAGTCGTTTCCTAAGTGGCCACGATCACCCTCCTTCATGCGTGGGGACAAGAGTTGTGGAAGAAACCTCAACCGCAGTGCAGGTGCAGAGACCCTGTAATTCCCTTGTCGACATCACAGCTCGGCGGCAATGCCGCCGGTCTTCTTGGCATTCGACACGTCGGAGGTACTGACCTCCAGGACACAGCCCAGCGGCAATACTTGCGGTCCTGCGCACCTTCCCTTCTTTGCGAGGCATGTGCCTCGAGGACAGCCTGGCGACAATGCCAGCGATGTTGGTTACATTCCGCACGTCGGAAGCTCTGACCTCACGCAGGCGGTCTGGCACACCTCCCTCAATGCATGATATCGAGGCGTTTTCAAGGGCCTCTCCTGTATCCGCTCCGTCCTCGTTTCCCCCCCTCTCCTCCTTCACCGTCGTCGTCCCTCGCCTTCGCACCCCCGCAGCCTCCTATCTCCCATCGGAGGCCGTTGGTCGAACATTGACTGGCCATAAGCTTTTTGGTCGGTGAGTGCCCAGTTGTTTCTTGAGTGGCCACGCTCACCCGCCTCGTGCGTGGGGACAGGAGTTGTGGACGGAATCTCGTCTCAAATACAGCCACAGTGCAGGTGCAGAGACCCTCTAATTCCCGTGTCGATAGCACCGTTCGGCGGCAATGCCGCCGGTCCTTTGACACTCGACACGTCGGAGGGCCCTCCAGGACAGCCTGGGCGGCAGTGCCGGTTGCACTACCCACTGGGCATGTGCCTCTAGGACAAGGCTTGGCGGCAATGCTGGCGGTCCAGCACACCTTCCTCAGCTACGCGGCGTGAGATCGAGACCCTTCCAAGTGCCTTTCGTCGCTCCGCTCCGTCCTCGTTTCTTCCTCCTCCTACTCGTTCACTCTGGTCATCCTTCGCCTTATCACCTCCGGAGTCTTCCATCCCCCATCGGAATCTGATGGTCAAGAACTGACGGGCGGTCAGTTTTCGGGACGGTGTTCCCCTCGGCCGCCTCCTGGGCGGCCCTCCTCATGCGTGGGGGCAGGGCTCGAGGAAAAAGCTCGTCTCAATTGCAACCACATTCGACGAGTGCAGAGGCCCTTGAACTCTTACGTCAAGGACACAGGTCGGCGGCCATGCCGCCTGTCCTTCTTCTTTTCGACACGTCGAAGGTACTGACTTCCAGGACACAACTCGGCTGCAATGCCGGCGTTCCTGCGCACCTACTTCGCCTACGAAGTATGATCCTTCAGGACAGCCTGGCGGCATTGCTGGCTGTTTTCTTTACATTCGAGACGTCGGGTCCTCCGGGAGTCCTGGAGGACGCGACGTCTCGAATGTAAAGACGGACGATTTAGAGGATCTATGCGCCCACCGTGTGCGTTTGCATTTGTGACGAGATTTCTTATCAATTGTTGTTCCCACGCATGAGGAGAGCCAGTGTGGCCGCTTAGGGGACGACTGGTTCATTTTTCACGGTCGGATAGGGGATAGAAAATTGTGGGGGTGCAAGGGCGAGGGACGACGACGGTGAAGGAGGAGGGGGAGGAGACACGAGGACGAAGCGGAGAGAGGGAAGGCAGTTTGAAAAGTTCCCGATTTCATGCCTCGTAGCTGAGGGACGTTTACAGGATCGTCAGCATGGCCTCCAGGCTGTGTCCTGGTCCAGGACACACCCCACCAGCAGTGCTGGCGGTCCTGCGCACTTACCCCGCCGACGGGTCATGAGCTTCCAGGAAACGCTTGGCGGCACTGCCAGCGGTTACCTTTACAGTCGAGACGTCGGAGTTTTTGACCTCAAGGACACAGCCTGGCGGCAATGCTGGCGTGCGCATCGTCTTCACTCTCGAGGCATGAGACCGAGGCCTCTGTCAAGTGCCTCCCTTCGTTCCCTTCATGGCGTATCACTTGCATGGTAGGCGTCGATCGGGGTTACCATAGATTCCCCCCATCGTCAAACCTTCGGTGTTGAAGAGAGGTGGCTGTCTCGGGGTATGCTGACCCTAAATACCATCCACGAGTACCAAGTTCCACCAACGGTCCATGTTCAGACTCTCGGACCATAGTGGTGCTTAATCCCAACCTGCTCGAACACAATTGCAAGGATGGAGGAGTCCATCTGCATCACCCGACTCGGCAGGTTTACGCATTTCTTCAGGTGCATCAGCAATGCACAACGATATTCCTTTTGCTTCCTCCTCCTCCTCTTCCTCTCCTCCTCCTCCTCCTCCTCGTCCTCCTCCTTTCCCTCCTCCCTCATTTTCGTAGCCATGTTGGCTCAAACTCAAACCGTGGGGCCTCGCCGGCTTGAAGTTGTCCGCAGCAGTGAGGCCTGGACCACGGCGGCCGCCTCCATGACAATCTCGTGGCACTGGTCCTCCTTTTACGCACATGGATCTTCACGTGAGAGCTGCCAAGCCTGCGTGAGCTCAGCTCATGAAGCCGCGTTATTTTGTTAGCGGCGTATTTCACGTCAGTGTTTTCCACACCCAAACATAGGGAAGTCCAGGCAGCAACGGAGCAACACCAGTGCCAGTCGCAGTGCGGTCCGACGTGATGGTAAAGGCCAGGTTCGTCGGCAGAGTCAGAGTTATCCATCGTTTCCCCTTCCCGTTCGTCAGGCAGGGAAACGTGCCAGGACAGGGGCTGCCCCAACAGTCGGTCCCGCGGTGGCATCTCGGTTGGCTCTCGTTCGCTTGCTCCGCCACGCCAGTAGTCTAAGTCTACTGGGAACGAGGACGTCCTCGCTGGCACGAGTCGGATCACGGGCGGTGAGTTCCAGAAAACGACCACCACGAAATTCGACACCTCAGTTGCCCTCTTCTCTTGCCAGGTTGCTGACCAAACCATTGTGCCATGTTACTCAATGCCATCCAGCAAGACATGGTAGCACAGCAGACGACGATTGCCTCGCAGGGTCGTGAGTTCAAACGTCTCCCCGAACAGGCAAAGTACGTCGTTAGCGGCAGTGCATCGGACAGTGCTCGTGGTGGCACTGCGAGCGTTGCTCTGGGACCCGTGCGCAGCAACGGTGGGCGCGGCAGTCCGCTTCATTGGCACCTTCCCGCGGCCGCTTCTTCGAGGGGCTCGGAAGGAACGTTGCGACTCAGTCAGGTTCCCGCGCTTCAAGCCTATGTTGGATTGCGTGGAGCGAGTCGCCCATGGAGTTGCCCAGTCCTACAAGTAGGCATCCACGACGGGTGTAGTCGCAACAGTTTTCCAGAGGCCCTACAACAACGCTGGTAGTAATGAGTGGCGTGGTCTTCGGGCGTATCAGACAGTATCCCGTCAGGCTCGCGAGCGGCAGTGGGTGTTCAACGGGATAGTCGAGCTGAACCTGCCGGAGCTCAGGCGTTCGCCCAAGTGGACGCATGCATTCCACCTCGGTGTCAATGGCTTCAAGGGCGTCCTCCAGGTCATCGGAAGACCGCCTCTGCGCAGGATGGGTTCGATCTGATCGTGAAGGAACGAGCGGGGTGGGGAATCAGCATTGAGAAAGTAGCCCGGCTCACCTCCGACGCCACCGCCAACCGCTAGGAGGCGCCGCAGGGGCAGTTTCACCATGGTGGTCAGCGTTTGGCGCCACTTTCTGTGAGTGATAGCTCGCTTTTTGACGCCTCAGGTCTGATGGCGTCTGCTTCGCCACCAGTCGGCAGCGCGTCGGGTCGCAGCAACAGGTAGATCTCTGTGCCGGGCAGCAGTCCTCCATCATCCTCTAACCTCCATCGTCCTTCTCCGGCGGGCAGGCTTAGTTCGTCCTCGTGGAATGTCCAGATGCTCTTGGTCTCGGTTTTGCATTCGCAAAGACGTTCTTCGACGCGAGGTTAAACGGTTGAAATTCCTCCTCGAGAACGAAGAGATGTGGCGTGGATTCAGGATCCCCACGTCGTTGAAGCGAACCTTGAAGAGTTTCGAACATATCACGAGTCTCACGGGTCGTTCGGTGTCTTTGTTTCTCACGAGCTGCTGGCGCAGTTCACAGCTGCTGATTTAGATGTGCAGTTCCAGGTCGCGGCGCCGCTCTTCTCCACCTGGGTCCCGGTCCTTGGTCCCCGTCAAGTGTTCAACGTTGATGCTGTTCCTGATTGGTCTGGATGGGAAGTTCGGGGCATCTTCTCGTGTCCAGCGTGCTCTCTTGTCTCCCGCCGAGTCTCTGAGATTTTCTCCGGGTGAATGGGAGGGCACGCCCAGTGGGGGGTTTAGATTTCGCTGTGGCGCAGGCGCCGCCGGCCCTGCCAGAACACGACCTGTCATTATTTTTGTCACCCTGGGCATGCTTGGGGAGGTCGTGCGCGGGCGTGCCGCGCGCGGGATTCTTCGCCGCCTTGCAAGTTGTGGAATCGATGTGCCTTAAGTTTATTTTGCTTGTCTAGGTCCTGTTCGGGCGAATTGCTAGTTGTATTGATGTTGTAGTTCTTGCGCGTTGAATAATGTGTCCATGTTTAGTGTATTAGATGCATCCTCATTGTTGGTGCTGTCTACATGTTAGATCTAATACATTGTCGATGTACATTTGTACACGTATGTTTGTGGTAGTGCATCGTGTGTTTTGCATGTATGTATGCATGCATGCATGCATGTATGTATGGTTTTCCGTGTTGATATTATCTCAATATGTGAGTGCACTTTCAGTGTGAAATTATACATATAACTATATACATATTGCGCGCCCGGGTCAAGACTTGTTTGACGTTTTCCTACGGACGGGCGCGGTTTGGCAGATGGCGAATCTCTGTGGCTCCTCTCGCCGCTGCTTTGTTTATTTGTTGCTCGCGTGCTGGTCGCCATCAGGGCCCGCCCGCGCTCCCACCGCGATCAGTCGCCGCTCCCAGCTCGGCGCCGTGATTCGCGGTGCCCATGGTCCAGAGTTCCTGCCGGAGGAGCTGGCCGCCAGGCATGGCGCGGTTGACGAAGTGATGCTGTTCGACGCCAAGCTCGTCAATGATCGGATGTTTGAAAAGAGGGCTGGACCGGCGTGGGAAAAGTCAAGTGTGATTCGTTTGTTTTAAGGGAGGGACGTGGCCTTTGGCGCAAGCGTTTAGCTCGAACCGTTCTGTCTCGGGGGGCCGCGGCGGTGCGCCACGGGGCTGGAAAAGCGTGCTTGTTTGCTGCTTGGGGCGTAGCGGGCGTTATGGCCCCGGGCTTCCTTCCCCCATAACGCAGCGCCCACCCCCTCCAGTGCGCCCCGGGAACTGCCGCCGTGCGCGTCGGGATCTGCATAGGCGTCCACATCGGAATCCGCATGATAGTCTGGTCCGCATCCGTCGTCGTCGTCGTCGTCGGCGTCGGCGTCGGTTACGAAAAACAATAGTTGTTGTATCCCCGCTTGAGCGGCAGCACGGAAACCCTTCAAGGCGTTGCTTGTCTCGAGCCCATCCGGTGGAGGGGGCGGGCGTGCGAAGGGCCGGGTGGGCCCCTGCGCTACGGGCGCCCCCTTCGGGCGGCGCAGCCCAGCGACGACGGCGGCGCGCGGGCAGGCGCCGCGACCGTTGTCGCCACGGAGGCAGACGCCGCTGCTATCTGCCGCCTGCTGGCCGGAGGTCGGCGCGCGCCTCTGCCGCGCGAAGACAACGTTCCCGCGGCGGGGGGCCCGGCCGGGGACGCGGGAAACGGCGCGCGCGGCCCCCGGGGCCCCGGCCCCGCCCGCGACGTTGGGTGCGCCGCCCACCAAGGCGCCGAGCTCACCGGTCTCAGCGACCCTGGGGCCCCCTCAGCGGCGGCCGACGCTCCGCCGTCGCTTGGCTTCGACGGCGGCCAGGGACCTGCCCCTCGCCCGCGCCGACCCTGCTCAGCAGCGCCCTGGCCCTGGCCTCGACGACGACCGCGACGTCGACGAGGTCGCGGAGGAGCAGGGCGCGGGGCTGGGCCCTCCCGCCAGCGCCAGCGCCGACGCCTCGCGCGACGGCGCCGCCGACGAACTTGGGGTCCACAATCGGCCGCTGAGCCCCGGCCCGTGGCGTCGACCAGCGCCTCCGTCTCGGCCCTGGAGCCGATCGCCATCGCCGCGCGGGCGGGCGGGGCGGTCCGCGGCCGCGAGGGGCCAGGGGCGCCTAGGACAAGGGCCGGGACCTCGTGGGACAACTGCGGCGGGGGGCTGTGATAATTTGCGCAAGCGCCTCCGCGGGCTGATTCGCTGGGAACCCTAAATTGGCAAGACGCTTGGCGACTGCGCCAAGCGGCCCCGCCGCGAGGCTGGGCCTGCGTTGGTCAGTGGTTGGCCCGTTGGCGCGCGTGTTGCGCGGCGCAAGACGCGGGCAGGCGGCGGCGCGATACATTCGACCTTGGGGGGCCTTTAGCTGCCCGTTGCTTGGTGTTCCTGCAGGGGCTCGCGGCCGCTGGGCACGGCGTCGTGAAGTGGGCCGAGCGAGAGGGCACGGCGCTGCCGCGGCGCCAGCGCGGGCGGCGGTCCGCGGTCCCTGCCAGGGACCTTTGGCCCTGGGCGCGGCCGTTGCGCACCTGGCCCTGGTGCCCGGATAGCTCTCGGTTGTGGGGCCTTGGTTTTCTCCTGCGCTGGCCGGGCTTCTCGCCCTCCTTGGTTGCCTGGCCCCTCGCGCCGGCCAGTTTTCGCCCTCCTGGGCCCCCCGCTGCCTGTCGGGTCCCCGCACTCTTTGTCCCCCTGGTCGCCTCGTGCCTCGTGCCCTGTTTCCCCCGTCCTGGCTGCTGCCTCCGGGCTGCCCCGCGAGGTCCTGCTGGTGCGGCCCACAAGGACTCTGGCCCTGGCTGTCATATTATTACGATTCGCGTTTTGTGTCTTGGCTGCCTCGCGGTTCACGTGCGAGGTCTTCCTCTGCGTGGTTTTCTCTGCGTGGATGCCCCGATTGTCCTTCGGCTGTCGCTTTGGATGCATCTCCAGCTGCGCATCTGAGGTTTGGCGTTGTACGCGGTTTTGTATCTGGCCGCTGCAAGGGCCCCCCCCGCGCGTTTGGCCCTTCATCTTGAGCCGCTGCTTCGCGTCGCCATTTCCGTCTTCACGGGGCGCGCGGTCTTTCAGTCATCTGGCCCCCAAAACTTCCTTTTCATCAAGTTCTGGTTTCTTTTCGCGAGCCGCAACTTCGATGCGCCGCCCCCAGTCCCCGGACTTCCTGGCGTTCTTCGGCGCCCTCGGGGCCCCCCGCCTCACGCTGGCGGCCCTGCTGCGGGGGCGCAGCCCGCGTGTCTTTCCGCGGCAGTCCCGCGCCAGCCTTCGGTCTGTTCTCTGATGTTTTTTGGGGGTTCGCTTCCGCGCCTCAATCCGCCCCCGGCGCACCCCGCCGCTCGCGTTGACTGGCGCCTGGCCGTCTTGTTCCGCGTGGCGCCCGCGGATTCGCGCAAGTTCTTCGGGGAGCTCGTAGCGGGGGCCCCCGCGAGATCTCCGACGTCCTCCGTCGGCCCCCTGGCTTCCGCAGGTGTCCTGATATTTGGGATGTGTGGCGGGCCGACCACGCTGGCGTCGACTCGTTTTCTCTGGCTGTCAGAGTTCATGCGTCGAGCGTTGCAAAGCGCGAGAAGCCATTGTTCGCGCGGAGGCTGCTGGACGCGCCGTCGCTGTTGGGGCCCTTGCCCGAGTCCGTCGGACAGCCTGTGCTTGGAGGAAATTGGGGGGGGCAATTCGACTTCGGGCAAGACTGCTGGTTTTAATGACTCACAGCCATCCCAACACCGGCCCCCGCCCTCGCTGAACATTGGGGCGGTGCTTTCAGGGGGCGCTTGGTGGATGGTGATCCGGCAAAGCATGCGCCATGCTTGTGGTTGTCCGTGTGCCGCGAGAGGATGTTACTACATGTTCGATCGTTATATATATATATATATATATATATATATATATATATAAAAATACACACCCCTGGGTTACTGAATCGCTTCGCCCACTCCGCCCGCCCATTTCGCGTCGCGGTGGCCGCGCGGCGGCGCGCTCGCACCCGCGGGGGGCGGTAGGGCAGGCGCGACAACACTCGAGGAGATTTTTGGATATGCGGATGGCACCCTGTCGAAGAGAGCCGATCGACTGCCCCAGAGAGTGCCAAAATGGTTTGCGCCTAGGTTGGGGGCCAGAGTCCTTAGGGTCTCGTCGGAGGGCTGTCGGGAGCTTCTGGGGGGCAGTGCAGAGGAAGTCATTCGGAGTTTCTCCGGGGCTCTTCTCGGCGCGTTGCGGGGCGAACCTTGATCGTGGACAAGACGGCTCATTGGGGGGTTTCGCGGGGTCTCTTGGAAGGCCTCTCGGGCGCCTTTTGGTAGCATTTTTGGGACCTCCTGGGGCCTCGCGGAGGTCTCTCTCTTGGAGGCCCCTTGGGCCCCCCTGGGGGCCTCTCTTGGCAAAGAGCTCGAAATGGCCAGTCGGGTCTTCCGCCTGGGCCCTCTCTTGGAGCCCTCTCGCGGTCTTCTTGGGCCGTTTTGGAGACCTCTCGGGCAGTCTTGGGGCCCTCTTGGGCCGTTCTGGGCCTCTCTCTGGGAACTCTCGGGCTGGCTTGGGGCGGCCCTGGGGGCCTCTCGGGGCGTCTTGGACCGTCGGGGAGCTGGAAAGGCGAGAGCGCCAAAATTCATCAAACATCAATTGAAAGTCAATGATATGGTGCCTCTCGGGGCTTTCTTTTTGGGGGGCCTCTTGTTCTCGCTCGTGGTTGGTCTTATCCCTGGGTTATTCCTGACGTGGTGTTTTCTGAGATCGCCAGTGGCGCGAAGTATCCCTGCCCTGGTCCAGGCTGCGCTCCGTGCTCGGCTTGGCAAGCCTTCTGGGAGGTCGGGGGCAGTTGCCGCGCGACTTTGGCGCGCGTCTGCCGCCCTCTTGCCGCGGCGCAACTCGCTGGAGGGCGACTTCTGGCGTCGAGCACGGGCAGCCAAACAGCGAGTGCAATCGTTGCTTGGCATGTTGCCCGGGCGGTCAATGCCCGCGCCGAGGGCCCAATCTAGTTTTTCTTCGTGGCCGACGCATGTTAGACAACGCTGATGTCGTCGCCATCATCGCCCTGGAAGCGTCTTCATCTGGGTTGTTCTGCGGGGCGCATGCAGCGCCATTGGGATCTTGATGAAACCACCGCAAAACACATGACCTGCACGGCCCTTGTGTTCGAATGCCCAGTGGTATTTTCAAGCGAAGCCACCCGTGCTAAAGCAACAGTCCAGCCGAGCCGCGCGCGGCGGCTAGGCTGGCATGAAGGCGCGAAGAGGAAATCACACATTAACGCAATCACGCAACAAGCAATACTGCAATCGTGCAGGCGCTGGGACGCCGAGCGCATGCAGTACCATTGGGGTCT
Source organism: Prorocentrum cordatum (assembly GCA_963575745.1). Classification (NCBI taxonomy): domain Eukaryota; class Dinophyceae; order Prorocentrales; family Prorocentraceae; genus Prorocentrum; species Prorocentrum cordatum. Next base: position 91,335 of record CAUYUJ010018792.1, on the reverse strand, counting down.
TGATGAAACCACCAGAAAACACATGACCTGCACGGTCCTTGCGTTCGAATGCCCAGTGGTATTTTCAAGCGAAGCCCCCCCTGCTAAAACCACAGTCCAGCCGAGCCCCCCGCGGCGGCTAGGCTGGAATGAAGACGGGAAGAGGAAATCACACAATAACGCAATCACGCAACAAGCAATGCTGCAATCGTGCAGGCGTTGGGACGCCGAGCGCATGCAGTGCCAGTGAGATCTTGATGAAACCACCGCAAAACACATGACCTGCATGGTCCTTGCGTTCTAATGCCCAGTGGTATTTTCAAGCGAAGCCCCCCCTGCTAAAACGACAGTCCAGCCGATCCGCGCGTGGCGGCCAGGCTGGGACGAAGACGTGCAGAGGAAATCGCACAATAACGCAATCACGCAACAAGCAATACTGCAATCGTGCAGGCGCTGGGACGCCGAGCGCATGCAGTACCATTGGGATCTTGATGAAACCTCCGCCAAAAACATGACCTGCACGGCCCTTGTGTTCGAATGCCCAGTGGTATTTTCAAGCGAAGCCCCCCCTGCTAAAACGACAACCCAGCCTAGCCGCGCGTGGCGCCTAGGCTGGAATGAAGACGTGAAGAGGAAATCACGCAATCACGCAACACGCAATACTGCAATCGTGCAGGCGCTGGGACGCCGAGCGCATGCAGTGCCAGTGGGATCTGGATGAAACCACCGCAACACACTTGACCTGCACGGTCCTTGCGTTCAAATGCCCAGTAGTATTTTCAAGCGAAGCCCCCCCCCCCCCTTCCTGCTAAAACCACAGTCCAGCCGAGCCGCCCGCGGCGGCTAGGCTGGAGAAAAGACGTGAAGAGGAAATCGCACATTAACGCAATCACGCAACAAACAATACTGTAATCGTGCAGGCGCTGGGGCGCCGAGCGCATGCAGTGCCATCGGGATCTTGATGAAACCACCGCAAACACACATGACCTGCACGGACCTTGCGTTCGAATGCCCAGTGGTATTTTCAAGCGAAGCCCCCCTTGCTAAAACAACAACCCAGCCCAGCCGCGCGTGGCGGCTAGGTTGGAATGAAGACGCGAAGAGGAAATCACACAGTAACGCAATCACGCAACACGCAACACTGCAATCGTGCAGGCGCTGGGGCGCCGAGTGCATGCAGTACCATTGGGATCTTGATGAAACCACCGCAAAACACATGACCTGCACGGCCCTTGCGTTCGAATGCCCAGTGGTAATTTCAAGCGACCCCCCCCCCTCCCCCTGCAAAAAAACAACAATCCAGCCGAGCCGCGCGCGGCGGCTAGGCTGGAATGAAGACGTGAAGAGGAAATCACACAATCACGCAATCACGCAACAAGCAATGCTGCAATCGTGCAGGCGCTGGGACGCCGAACGCACGCAGTGCCATTGGGATCTTGATGACACCACAGCAAAACACATGACCTGCACGGTCCTTACATTCGAATGCCCAATGGCATTTTCAAGCGAAGCCCCCTTTGCTAAAACAACAATCCAGCCTAGCCGCGCGTGGCGGCTAGGCTGGAATGAAGACGTGAAGAGGAATCACACAATCACGCAATCACGCAACAAGCAATACTGTAATCGTGCAGGCGCTGGGGCGCCGAGCGCATGCAGTGCCAGTGGGATCTGGGTGAAACCGCCGCAAAACTCATGACCTGCGCGGTCCTTGCGTTCGAATGCCCATCGGCGCTCCGACAATTTATTCCGATTTGAAAAGCACGGCGCCGCGCGAATGCAGCGCAAACGCAATGCTGGAAGGGCGCGACAATGCACGCCCCCTGGACGCGCGAGAGCAGCCGCGCCCCCGCGCGAACCTCGATCCCGCGCGGGGCGCGTTCCCGTTGACAATGGCTCACCCGCGACGCAGTTTCTTGCGCGGGAAAGCCTAGGCGGTCTGCCCATCGGCGGCCCCTGAGGACGAGGCCCGGAACCACCGAGAAACCGTTTTTGATAGGAAGTTCTGGGCGGTTTGCCCATGCTCGGTTTCTTCGGAGCGGGCCCGAAGACCTCGAGAATCATGTTTTTGCGAGGAGTCCGATGCGGTTTCCACATTTTCGGGCCGGTCGAACCGGACCAGAATTTTTTTGGGGCGCATGTCCTATGAGACTTGGCCATTTTCAGATCGGCCGATAATTTTTCGGGTCGGCGCATGACCGAACCCGAAAGCTTCTTTCGAGGAAGTCCTATGCTGTTTGCTCATATTCGGGTCAGTGCATCGTTTGGGATTACAAAGTTTTAAATTGGGAAGGGAAACCCGATCCCGCGACCCCGGGCGGGGTTAGGCAATGCCCTTGCGTTGCACTGGGCCCCTCCGGCCAAGCGGGGCGCTGGGCTGCCCATCGGCGCGCCGACTTTGCCCTCGCGACATCGCCACCATCCGCCCTCGGGCCCCGCGAGTCTTGTCCCGCGCGCGCCACCCCAGATGGCCGCGGCCAGCACGGTGGCGAAATTTGGAGAACTTTCGGATCGGCGCAGTGGTATTTTCAAGCGAAGCCCTCCCTGCTAAAACAACAATCCAGCCGAGCCGCGCGCGGCGGCTAGGCTGGAATGAAGACGCGAAGAGAAAATCACACAATATCGCAATCACGCAACAAGCAACACTGCAATCGTGCAGGCGCTGGGGCGCCGAGCGCATGCAGTACCATTGGGATCTGGATGAAACCACCGCAACACACATGACCTGCACGGTCCTTGCGTTTGAATGCCCAGTGGTATTTTCAAGCGAAGCCCCCCCTGCTAGAACAACAATCCAGCCGAGCCGCGCGTGGCGGCTAGGTTGGAATGAAGACGCGAAGAGGAAATCACACAGTAACGCAATCACGCAACAAGGAATGCTGAAATCGTGCAGGCGCTGAGACGCCGAACGCATGCAGTGCCATTGGGATCTTGATGAAACCGCCGCAAAACACATGACCTGCACGGCCCTTGCCTTCGAATGCCCAGTGGTATTTTCAAGCGAAGCCCCCCCTGCTAAAACAACAATCCAGACGAGCCGCGCGTGGCGGCTAGGCTGGAATGAAGACGTGAAGAGGAAATCGCACAATAACGCAATCACGCAACAAGCAATACTGCAATCGCGCAGGCGCTGGGACGCCGAGCGCATGCAGTACCATTGGGATCTGGATGAAACCACCGCAAAACACATGACCTGCACGGCCCTTGCGTTCGAATGCCCAGTGGTATTTTCAAGCGAAGCCCCCCCTTGCTAAAACAACAATCCAGACGAGCCGCGCGCGGCGGCTAGGCTGGAATGAAGACGTGAAGAGGAAATCACACAATAGCGCAATCACGCAACAAGCAATACTGCAATCGCGCAGGCGCTGGGGCGCCGAGCGCATGCAGTACCATTGGGATCTGGATGAAACCACCGCAAAACACATGACCTGCACGGTCCTTAACGCAATCACGCAACAAGCAATACTGCAATCGCGCAGGCGCTGGGGCGCTGAGCGCATGCAGTACCAGTAGGATCTGAATGAAACCGCCGCAAAAATCATGACCTGCACGGTCCTTGCGTTCGAATGCCCAGTGGTATTTTCAAGCGAAGCCCCCCCCTGCTAAAACAACAATCCAGCCGAGTCGCGCGCGGCGGCTAGGCTGGAATGAAGACGCGAAGAGGAAACCAACACAATAACGCAATCACGCAACAAGCAATGCTGCAATCGCGCAGGCGCTGGGACGCGGAGCGCATGCAGTGCCATCTGGGATCTGGATGAAGCCGCCGCAAAACACATGACCTGCGCGGTCCTTGCGTTCGAATGCCCATCGGCGCTCCGAAAGTTTATTCCGACTTGAAAGGCACGGCGCCGCGCGAATGCAGCGCAAACGCAATGCTGGAAGGGCGCGACAATGCCCCCTGGGCGCGCGAGAGCAGCCGCGCCCCCGCGCGAACCCCGATCCCGCGCGGGGCGCGCCCCCGTTGACAATGGCGCACCCGGGACGCAGTTTCTTGCGCAGGAAGTCTTGAGCGGTCTGCCCATCGGCGGCCCCTTAGGACAAGGCCCGGAACCACCGAGAAACCGTTTTTGATAGGAAGTTCTGGGCGGTTTGCCTATGCTCGGTTTCTTCGGAGCGGGCCCGAAGACCTCGAGAATCATGTTTTTGCAAGGGGTCCGATGCGGTTTGCACATTTTCGGGCCGTTCGAACCGGACCCGAGTTTTGTGTCCGATGGGATTTGGCCGCTTTCAGGTCGGCCGATAAACTTATCGGGCCGGCGCATGACCGAACCCGAAAGCTTCTTTCGAGGAGGTCCTATGCTGTTTGCTCATATTCGGGTCAGTGCACCGTTTGGGATTAAAAAAGTTTCAAGTTGGGAAGGGAAACCCGATCCCGCGACCCCGGGCGGGGTTAGGCTATGCCCTTGCGTTGCACTGGGCCCCTCCGGCCACGCGGGGCGCTGGGCTGCCCATCGGCGCGCCGACTTTGCCCTCGCGACATCGCCACCATCCGCCCTCGGGCCCCGCAAGTCTTGTCCCGCGCTCGCCACCCCAGATGGCCGCGGCCGGCACGGTGGCGAAATTGGGGAAACTTTCGGATCGGCGCAGTAGGACTAGCTTAGGAGCGGTTCTGTCGTATTGACCCCCAACCCTGCTGGATACTCCTGGGTGCAATCGTATATTCACCATCGTCTTGATAACGACAACCCCTTGCCCCCGTCGCTTCCATCCTGTACCTTCGTCTCTCGAAGTGGGCGCCCGACTGCCCGTGCGAGTTTGCGGACAGGGCTGTGATTAGATTGTGCATTTTTGGCCAGCACGTCCTTGGATTCTACGGTAGCGCCGCTCTCAGAAGTCTTTTCAACACTTGGAACACGACACGCCGCTGCAGATGTGGAGCTGACGGGCGCAGATGTGGCCGCCAAGCTGTGGGAGTGGACGACATTCATCATTATGGGGCGTGTCTTGTGGGTATATGCGTTTTGTGGTCTAGCTTCCGTCCTTCTCCCGACGAGTCTGGCCAAGAGTTGTGTGCGTCCTTCATGACGCATCTCTCTACCTCGGCTTTGCTGCCGCTGCCCCCCCCGCTCGTGCCATTGGCTTCATTCGTGCCCGTATCCGAACGCACGCTCGCGATCCAAGGTCGGTGCAAGCTTGGCCAGAGCCGGATCGGGTAGGTGGGCGGGCCTGTTTGCCTCTTCTCTTCCTTGGCCGCGATCTTCACGACCCCTGCGCAGGCCCGCCCCGTGCGCGCGCTTGCTGGGCGGTGGGCAGCGGCCTGGCCCTTCCCTCCCCTCCCGCTCCCTGAACGCGGGTCGCTCCTCCTCTTCCCTCTGCTCCCGCGATCCTCTCCTTGGTTGCGCCCGCCCCATCGTCGTCTGACCCCGCTCGGCGCGAGGTGGGCGCCCGCCTCGACGTGGCCGAGCTCAAGATCCGGGCCTCGCTGGCGCGCTCGGGTGGGGGCCGGCTGGACGCCAGAAAACAGGTCGCCAAGAATCGGCCGCGCGCCTAAGTGGGGAGAGCATCGCCTCTGAGCCCATCCTCTGTCGTTGCCCCTGAGTAAGGGCCGAACGCAAAAGGCCACGCCCAGATCTCGGGGAGGACGCGCTTGTCAAACGGGTCCTGACGTTTTTGGCCCCTTGCGGGTTCCTGGCGCCCTCCGCGGGCCTTGGGGCCGTCGAACAACGGCTCGGGACCAAGAACTGGTCCCGGAAGAGGCGCACGGGATCAGGATCCGGTTCCTTCAGGACCCGTTTCCGTTCTGTCAAGAGGGTTCAGGCGGGCCCGCAAGGAGGAAAGGGTGTATCAGGGGCGCGGGACATTTTTTTCCGTGGACACGGGCGCCCGATCTATTCGCGCCGGGCTTTTTCGCGCCCTTTTTCGGGCGCCGGGACCCTTACACATCGATGCCGCTCGGAAAATGCAGCTGAGCGGTGGGGTCTAGGGTTCCGGTCGTGACTGTTCGCGATGGTGTTTTTTTTCTCGCAACGTTGGGTCTTAGGCGGGGGTCGGCGGGTGAGGTGGGTGAGGCGGTGTCTCCTTGCGGTGCGCGCACGGGGGTGGCTCGAGGGGAGCGGCGTGCGAAGAAGCCGAGGGCTTCCAGAGGGCAAGGCCTTCTGAGAAGGCTGCTCCTGAGACGCCAGGATCAGGAGGGGAATCAGCACACAGGCACACACACACACACACCCAAGCGTCGGTTTCCAGGAAAATAATCGGACGATGTGGGAAGTGGGGTGGAAGAGGAACACCCAGAAGATCTGGGAACACATGGGGAGTCCTGCACACACATACACACACACACCCACGCCCACGCCCACGCCCACGCCCACGCCCACGCCCACGCCCACGCCCACGCCCACGCCCACGCCCACGCCCACGCCCACGCCCACGCCCACGCCCACGCACACGCACACGCACACGCACACGCACACGCACACGCACACGCACACGCACACGCACACGCACACGCACACGCACACGCACACGCACACGCACACATACACATACACACACCACACCACACCACACCACACCACACCACACCACACCACACCACACCACACCACACCACACCACACCACACCACACCACACCACACCACACCACACCACACAACACAACACAACACAACACAACACAACACAACACAACACAACACAACACAACACAACACAACACAACACAACACACAACACACACACACACACACGTCTGCTTGGATGGATTTTGTCGTAGATCCCCCGCGGCGGATCCAGGCCATTTGCGAGTAGCTGCTTTGCGAGTCGTGGAACGCGCTCCCGCATACTAAGGATGGGCATCCTTCCCAGGGTACCCTTGCATCCGAGCCCCTTCGGTCCATCCTTGGTCACTGTCGCTGGCCGCCCCCCGCTCGAAAAGCTTCGAAATGGGCGCCCAAGGCCCTTGCATCCTTATCGCGCATCCTTACTATACTGGTTGATTGTATCTGTGGGAGGTGCAGGGCTTCGAGGAGAACACCAAGAGCTGGACCGCCTCCAGGCTGCGCCGCGTGAGGAGCGGGGGGAGCCCAGCGGGCCCTCTCCGGGGGTGCACCTGCCCCCCCCTCCGCCCCTCGGGCATCCCCCGCCTCCCCCTCTTCCCCTGAGACCCGGGTGTTGCATCCCCAAGACGGATTGTTTTTCTTTTTGTTCCTTATCATTTTGCCATTTTCGGCCTCTAGAGGCCCTCGCCGGGCCTCGGGACCGTCAAAAAACGACTCAGGATGAAACACCGGCCCTGGGGAAAGGGTCGGGACCTCCCGGGACCCCGTGTGGAAAAAATCACGACATCGGATTTTTGGGATCTTTTCTTTCACCGGGCATTTTCGCCCAAGTTTCTGGCGCCGGTGCCCTTTCACATGTCGATTTGGCCCGAAAGATGCCCCAGGAAGTTCGGGTTTTGGGTTCTGGTTGTGATTTCTCGCGATGTTGCAATTGTTTCGCAATGTCGGATGTCAGGGTTTTCCCTTGGAGAGCTGAGCTCAGGAGACATTTGTTGCAGCTGTGTGAGCCGCTCGGAAGAATGGTGGGAATGGTAATCCTACTAGGCAGAATCTTCGCGGCCTCGCCTGATGCGTCGTCCAAGGTAATCTCGACTCAGCGGAAAATGTAATTACAAGGGTCGCGCATACAGATTCCATACCCAATTATCGAATCTTCGACGCTCCTGATGGTCCCGTGATGACGGTCCAGTTTTCGTGGGATGTCTGCACCAGGAACTCGCGCCGAGTTTCCGACTGGATCGTCGCCATTTTTACGACGGCACCGCCAGGCCAGCTCAAGTCCCCCAAGACTTGAAGGAAGAGGAGGAGGAGGAGGAGGAGGAAAAGGAGCAGGAGGAGGAGGAGGAGAGGCTTGCGTCTCCGCCAGAGGAGTGGCTCAGATAGACACTCGTGCTCGCGAGCCCCCTCTCTCCCTGCGTAATGCCACCCACTCTGCGGTGGTTCGAGGCAAGCTCCACTTGCCTCGTGGAAGACGATCAATGGATAGGAGGCACGTTGTTAAATATGTTCCAGATACTGAACAGGTTTTTGAACCATGCTCAAGCTGCAAATATCATGTTTGAAACATGTGTTTCCCAGCTTTACACCATTAGATGCACATTTTAGAGATCCAATAACAGGGCTGTTAGAGTGTCCATTGGCATGACATCCACAGCATTTGTCTCTTCCCCTCTGACGGTGGCCAGCTGGGCTCCAGCCTCTGCCCCGCGTATGGGTTTCTGGTGCGCGCGCGCACAGTTCTTCAATCTTTGAGGTTTTGTTACCTAACAGCGAAGACTGATAGGTTTCTAGTTGACTCAAAAGAGCTCACAGATCACTCCACAGGGGGGTCCGGGCAGGTGTTGGGGAGTTGCCGGGCGGCAGGGTGCCGGGCTCGTTTTTCACCAACAGTCACACACTTCGTGCTCTTCGACTTCCCAGAACTCCATTCCCAGGCCACATTCTGAATACCCGGATGCAACAGTCACACACTTCATGCTCTTCGAGATCCCAGAACGCCATTCCCGGGCCACATTTAGAATAACCGGATGCAACAGTCACACACTTCGTGCTCTTCGACATCCCAGAACGCCATTCCCGGGCTACATTTTGGATGCCCGGATGCAACAGTCACACACTTCGTGCTCTTCGAGTTCCCAGAACTCCATTCCCGGGCCACATTCTGGATGCCCGGAGCCAACTGTAGGCCACTTCCTGGTCTTCGAGTTCCCAGAACTCCATTCCCGGGCCACATTTTGAATAGCCAGACGCTTCAGGAATTGCTAGTGACACTGCAGTCCACTGCATTCAATCGTGCCACTGCATTCACTCACTGCAGGAGGAGGAGGAGGAGGAGGAGGAGGAGGAGGAGGAGGAGGAGGAGGAGGAGGAGGAGGAGGATGAAGGAGGAGGGAGGAGGAGTAGGATGAGGACGAGAGGAGGAGGAGGAGGAGGAGGAGGAGCGAGGAGGGGGGGGAAGAGCACCAGGAGGAGAGAACGAGGACCACCTAGGACAGGAGGAGGAGGAGGAGATAGGAGGAGTAGGGGAGGAGGATGAGGAGGAGGAGAGAACACCACGAGGAGGAGGACGAGCAAGACGAGGAGGACGAGAACGAGGACGACCAGGAAGAGGAGGAGGAGGAGGAGGAGGAGGAGGGGAGGGGGAGGACTACCAGGAGGAGGAGGAGGAGGAGGAGGAGGAGGAGGAGGAGGAAGAGGAGGAGGAGGAGGACGAGGAGGAGGAGGAGGAGGAGGAGGACGAGGAGGAGGGGGGGGGAGAGCACCAGGAGGAGGAGAACGAGGACCACCAGGAGGAGGAGGAGGAGGAGGAGGAGGAGGAGGAGGAGGAGGAGGAGGAGGAGGAACGAGCAAGACGAGGACGACGAGGCAGAGACGAGCAAAGAGGAAGGGGAGGAGGAGGAGGAGGAGGAGGAGGAGGAGGAGAGGAGGAGCAGGAGAAAGAGGAGGAGGAGGAGGAGGAGGGAGCAGAGGAGGAAGAGGAGGAGGAGGAGGAGGAGGAGAGAGGAGGAGGAGGAGGAGAGAACACCACGAAGGAGGAGGAGAGCAAGACGAGGAGGACGAAGAACGAGGGGCGACCAGAAGAGGAGGAGGAGTGGAGGAGGAGGAGGAGGAGGGAGGGGGAGGACTACCACGGAGGAGGAGGGGAGGGGGAGGACTACCAGGAGGAGGAGGAGGAGGAGGAGGAGGAAGAGGAGGAGGAGGACGAGGAGGAGGAGGAGGAGGAGGACGAGGAGGAGGAGGGGGGGGGAGAGCACCAGGAGGAGGAGAACGAGGACCACCAGGAGGAGGAGGAGGAGGAGGAGGAGGAGGAGGAGAGAGCACCAGGAGGAGGAGGACGAGCAAGACGAGGACGACGAGAACGAGGACGAGCAAGAGGGAGAGGAGGAGGAGGAGGAGGAGGAGGAGGAGCAGGAGAAAGAGGAGGAGGAGGAGGAGGAGGAGCAGGAGAAAGAAGACGAGCAGGAGGAGGACGAGGACGAGCAGGAGGAGGAGGAGGAGGACGAGCAGGAGGGGAGGGCGGCCGGCTGCCCCGGCCGGCTGCCCCTGCCGGCTGCCCCGACCGGCCGCGCTTGCGCCCGGCCGCGGAGCGCGGTCAAGGGAAGGGGGCGGGGGCCGGCGGTCAAGGTTGATACCCCCTCCTCGCTCGTTCCACTGCCTGCTCGCAGCAGTGGCACCAACACATGCACAAGAGATTCCTGCATGAACTGTTGTACTTGCATATATGATGGCCTTCGGCCAAAGTCGTGCGCACAAGGGCTCTGCGGAAGGCTCCCTAAGCTCGAGACGCTTTGAATGCTCTGTAGTTTCCTCGTAGCCTCCTTTCCATGCCTTTGTAGCTTCCACGCACTCCTGCGTCGCCGAGTTTCTTCTTGCAGCGTCCTTGTCGTGTCGCGGGGTGCGTTTGCGTCACTTCGGTGTTGCTGCGCCTTGAGACGTGTCTCTGCTGCTTCTTCGTCTCATCGGGGACTCCAGCGTCACCGAATTTGTTCCCGTATTGTGCTTGTCGTTCCAGGTCGTGCGTACGCGCGCAGAATGTTTCTCTGCAGCGTCCTCGTCGCATCAGGATCTCCAGCGTCGCAGAATGCATCCTTGTAGCGCCTCTTCTTCCAGGGCGGCGTGGTCCTGAGTCGCCGCGGACGACTCGCCGCGGACGGTTCCATTCGATTCCACGGGCGATCGTGCGCATGTAGTTTGCCACGCGCCTGCGCGCGCGGAGAGGGCCTGGGCGCCCTGTCGCCTGCGGGCGACCGCGCGGGTTAGTCCCCGCAAAAGCCAAAAAAAGGCATTTCCACACGCCGGGTAAAGCCTAAAAGGGCTTTCGTCTGCCTTATCCTTGCCCCCCGCTTTCCTTCTCTTCTTTCATCGAAGTCAGAACCCCCGCCCCCTATGACGTCCTCCGCTGGCCTGTGTGGTCTACTCAGGTCGCGGAGGGGGATAGGGGGGGGCTCGTTGCCACGGCTGGTGCCTCGTTTTCACGACGGGGAGGGGGGGGTGCACCGTTCCCTCGGATGGGCACATCCCCCCCTCCAAGGGCCTCCGAGCCCTCCCTCTCCGTCCTTTTCTTCTCCCTTATCCTTCCCTCCCTCGCGGTTTTCGAAGCCTTTGGCGTCTCCGCCCACCAGAGCGGGGATCTCGACCCCCCAATGGGATTCGTGGAGCGGGGGGGGCCTTGAGAGGCCGAAACATTTTTTGGGGCGGGGCCACACAGCACACACATCACATCCATCGAGTCACGCACACATACAGCAACACGCTTTCTCGACTCCACAGGGGGGTGCTTCGTGGAGGCATCACTTGTAACTTTGAAATTCTGTAATCATTGCCGTTCTGGTTCAAAGAACGAGCAAAAGCGAGCCTTGTCCGCATCCGCTCACCCAGTCTCACCGTGCCGTGCACGGTGCTTCTCAGCCTGTGTCACTGTGCGCTCCACGGTGATCCTCCGGGTGAGCTACCATGGCTGCTGCTGCAGAACAGCCGACGTCTCCACTGGGTTTTCTCACGAAGAGCAGCGCCAAAACCCAAGACTTCCTTGTCCGAGTATACAAGCCCAGGGAGATCAAGTACTCGTACAAGAGCAGGAACAATGGCCAGGGAAGCTGGTCATTGTTCCTGCTCTTGTACGAGTACTTGATCTCCCTGGGCTTGTACTCGTCAAGTACTCGTACGAGCTTGTGCTCGTCAAGTACTCGTACAAGCCCAGGGAGATCAAGTATTGATAGCACTGTTCCGTTTGGACCTACATGCGTTGATCGCAGTGTCTCGTTTGGACCTACATGTGTTGATAGCAGTGTCTCGTTTGGACATACATCCGTTGAACGCAAGGTTGCGTTTGGACCTACATGTCTTCATAGCAGTGTCTCGTTTCTTCGTCCTTCGAGGTCGCACGGCGCCTCATCAACCTGGAGGAGCTCGAGTACTCTCTCGCGACCGACGAGGAGCCCTACGAGGCAGCCTGCCAGAGCCGCTTCAGCTCGCCAGAGATCATTGCTGTCTTCGGCGACGTGATCCGCCGGCTGCGGCTCTTGAAAGGCACTCGGGCGGCGATTGGCAGGAAAGGCTTCGGCACTGACCTCCAGATCCTGTCAGAGGCGTCGGCGGAGGATTTCATGGAGGCGCTAAACATCGCTAAGCCGGCCGACTGCATCGGCTCCGCCATTTCACGCCCGGGCATGCCTGCCAAGGTCAAGACTGCCCTCAGGACGTTGCTACTTAGCACTTCCGATGTCCCTGGCACGGAGGGGCGGAAAACCGCACTCCGCTTCAACGGGCACGGCAACAACCTCAAGTTCGGCGCGGCCAGCTTCTTCGTCACACCGAACTTCGCAGACACGTACAGCCCGTTGGTCCTCCAACTCCACGAAGGGCCCGGAAAGCGGAGCCACTTAGACATTCGCGGGGGCGCGGTTGGCGCGGTGGCCAGAGCCGGCGGCGCTTCTCAGCCTGCTGGCCCTGACCTGCGGAGTCCAGCTCCGACCATGCCTTCTCTGGAGCGGATGCACCAGATAGTGGCAGCAGACCCGCGGGCGCAGGCCAAGTTCTTCCTGTTGATGACGGAGCTTCACTACCGCTACATCATCGGCTTAGAGCGCCTGTTTGTTGGCCGCACAACGCTAGCCCGACAGGCGGTGACAACGGAGGACGACGTGGCAGCGACTCTGCAGCCGTGCGTGGCCCCAGGCACCACTGATGTGCAAGCGCCTTTCGAAGCACAGGGTCGGGGCTTCACGCGCGGCCACGGCAAAGGCCACAGCGTCATCGGGCCTACGATGGCGTGGCTGCGGTCGGCAGTGGTCGGAGGCCTGCGCACCGCCGCTCGGGAGCTGCGAACTGCGCTTCTTTCCACCGCGGAGACCGTGCAGTACGAAGCTGCCAACGAGCCCGCACGGCAGCTGGGGCTTCCTGACGTCGCGCCAGAGCCTTTCACAGCCAGGCAGCAACGACAGAGCCGCATGGACGGAGGGGAAGAGGAGGACGGCACCCTGCGCGACGAGGTGCCTCTCGGCCCGCCAGTGGAGCAGCCGCACCTGGTGGAGGAGCGAGCGCGGGCAGCCGCAGAGAACCGGATGCCTGCAATCGGCGCTGCAGCGTATCGGGGCCTCCCGCTCACAGGAGCCTTTCAGTCTACGTTTCCAAGCTACCGCCAACGAACTAGCTTCGGGCAGCTGGGTGGCGCTCCTCAGCCTGCCATGGCAGCCAGCCATGCTAGCCTCTTCCAGACGAACGAGGATGGAGCGATTCAGGAAGTCCTCAAGCCCGATGGCTCGCCGGCTTCGGTCGAGGAGATTACCGCAGATGCGGAGGCTTGGGCGGTAGCGTTTAGCCATGACTTCTTTTGCAACATCTGCTCCAACCACGAGCACGACTGCACCGAGACGTGCGTCAAGTACGTCAAGAAGAAGCTCGAGGCCAAAGAGAGTCTGCGCTCGAACAGAACCCCGTCGTGCCGCTTCTGGTTCTTTCGCATCCAGCAGCTATGTCTAGCAGGCCGCACCAAGCGAGTGCGTCGGCGCGGCAAGCCTTTGGTCCGGACTCCGTTCATCGACTTCTCTGATGACCGCAACCAGCGGTGCCGCTGCCAGGTCAAACGCGACCAGCCGTTCAGGAGCTCCAGCAACGACGTCTCTCAAGTGACCAGCCGGTGCAACGTGGATTTCCAGTTCTTGATGTGCGCGCCTGACGAGTCTGCCGAGGCAGCAAAAGTGCTTCAGCCTGGTGGTGCTCCTCAGCCTGCCCAGGACGGACTGCCTGCGGCCGCCCCAGCTCAGCTGGCCAAGCGCAGAAGGCTTACCAGGAAAACGGCCAGCATGAAGAACCCAGAGTCGGCAATCGCATTGCGCTCATCCAAACAACTCGGCGGCCGCAAAAAGTGGCTCTACGGTTGTGGCTCCTTGCATCCGACAGATGCATCTGTCGTGGAGAGCTTCCAAGCTGCTTTCCAGAAGGCTTTCTCCATGGACTTCTACATCACGAAGTACCAGGGCAAGATGATGGAGTCCATGACGCCGCTCTTCCAGTCTATGCTCACCGGCATGCAGCGTCTGGAGCAGCAGGAGAGGGACGAGAAGGAGGAGGAAGCCCGGAAGGTGCTCAGTGAGGGCGGCGCTGATGGCGAGGACCAGACGCTGGCCAAACGGGGCCGGACGCGCGAGGATCTCGCTCGCCGCGCTCGGCGGGTCTGTATCCGCCTGGCGTCGATGGCGAACCGGTGCTTCTGGCTCTCCACGACGGAGGTGGCCGTGCATATCCTCACAGGCGGCGACTGCCTCCAGTCGCACCACAATGTGCGGCTCTTCACGAGACAACTACAGTGGGCCTGCCAGCAGTGCAAACGCTTGCTAAACCATGAAGGTTCGGGCGAGGAGACGCATAATGATCAGGTGCCAATACAAGCAGTCCGCATCCAGATCCCTGACGCCGACAACGAGGAGGAGGACGCAGCAGGTGACACCAGCGGTGCTCCTCAGCCTCCTGGAGACACTCCTGCTGGTGATGAGCAAGGTGGCGGTGCGGAGTGCGAGGACATGCACGTGTGCACCACCAGCACGAACACGGCCGACGACTACGCCCACAGAGGCCCTCGCCTGCAGACCATGCCGTACTACGTCTACAGGATGTACGTCCGGCGAGTCCTGAAGCCGAGCCGGGTCAAAGCTTCTGGACCGCGATTCTTCGCCTTCGAGAGCCACTACGTCTTGGCTCCGCGGTACATGCAGGAGGTCCGGTTGACGCGGAGTTCCGTGCCCACCATCGATGGCTTCCAGTGCCCGACATGGGCACAGGACCCCGAGCAGAACTCGCTCTTCAAGGCCCTCCTCTTCACGCCTTGGGCGTGCGAGTGTCCCCTCTCTTGTGGCTGCGTTACTCAGTACAGCCATATGCTGAGGAACTGCGACTGCCCCGCCGTGCGCCCATACTCGTTCGAGCGGGCGTGGCGGCTTCGGTGCGCGGAGATCCACGCGTTGGCAGCGCGCGCAGACTCCAGGAGCCGCCTGGCCCGCAAGAGGCTCGTGCTCGCGGACACGACCCTCTTCTCCGAGCTGAAAGAGCCCCGGGCGAACCTCGAGGAGGGCGAGCTGGTGCTCCTCAGCCTAGCGCACTTCGCAAGGTCCCAGCTGGCGCGGCGCATGCCAGCGGAGGCGGCACGGCGCATCCTTGCCTTCAGTGACCACCATTGCCGGTGGCACGAGGAACAGTGCACCCTGGCGGAGTTCTGCGCGACCGTGGCGCGAGACGTGCTGGCGCACGTGGACCTCGCGGCGGAGGCGCGGGTTAAGCCTCGGCCAGCAACAACTGCACACCTCGAGGCGGATGAAGACTCCGCGAGCGATGCCGAAGGGGTCAAGGGGCGAGTCCCGCTGGAGCTCGTTGACGTGGGTGGAGGCGGCGGCAGCGACGTAGAGGAGGACGTGGAGGACGCCGAGATTACCGAGATCTCCCGGTTTCCGCTGCGGGACCACGTCAGAGCAACCGAGCTGGCCCTACAGCAAGACCAACTGCAGCGCTTGGACCAGAAGGGCCGCCTCAGCTACGCCGATAAGCAGTTGAAGAACCTCGACCGAGCGTACAGCGGCATGCTGCAGCCCAGCTTTGCACTGCCAGCCAGCAGCGGCGCGCGGGAACATCAGGGCACGCGGCTGGACGAGACCTTTTCTGACATGCTCGCCCTACAGCGGCAAAGCATTGCGCTCCAAAAGAAGCAAGCGAGCCCGGATGGAGAGATCTTGCCCGATGCTGCGGACGACTGGCTCCCCAGCGGTGCTCCTCAGCCTGCTGCCGAGGACGCCCAACCAGAACTCGTTCCGCAGCTCTTGGCCATGCAGGGCCCGGCGGCTGTTGCGTGGAAGCTCGTCACTGATGCCCACTGCACGGAGGAGCAGATTGACGCGGTGGCGTTGTTTGCGTTGTCTCTGCAGAAACGATTTGACGGCAGACCAGACAAGACAACGCATCTCCTCCCCGTGGCGTCCGCGACAGGCAACCACAGAGCGATCTGGCTCGGTGGAGGCGGTGTCGGCAAGACGCGCACCCTCTCCAAAGTGGTGGAGCCGATGGCCATCACTTACTTCGGCGAGCAGGGGTACCTCGGCAAAGCGCAGTCCAACCACGCCGCACACAACCTCGGCCCGCGCGGCAGGACCATGCATTCCTCCAATGGCCTGCTCATGTCGGATTCCATGCAGACAGCCAGGCTGCGCCTGACCCCACAGACGCAGAAAAAGCTGGATCGCCTCACAGGCACACTCGGCGTCGACGTGATCGATGAGCTGGGTGCTGTGCCGGGGCCTTTGCTGCATGCAGATGCACTGCGCACGACCTACGGCAGGGCGTTGCGCTACAACCTGGACCCCACGAAGTACATGCGCCCGCAGGAGACGTGGGGACGCATGCCTGTGAAGATCTTGTGCGGAGACTTCTACCAGTTGCCGCCAGTCCCCGCCACCGCTTCCCTGCTGGCGCCTCACGCGGGCCAATCCTACGAACACCAACAGGGTAGGAAGTTGCTCGCCGACATCGAGTACGTCATCGATTTCGTGCAGATGCAGCGCTTTACAGACCCGTTGCAACTCGAGGTTCTCCACGCCATGAGAACTCCAGGCGGAAAAAAGATCTCTGACGAGAGCTGGCAGGCGATCGTCAAAACAGAGGTCGTTAGCTCTAGCGGTGCTGCTCAGCCTGCTGCCAGCAGCAGCCAAGCCGCTCAGCCACCTCAGTGGGGCCCTCGGTTGCGTGCAGCACGAGGCTGGTACGAGTCGGCCTATGAGTGGCGCATCGTCTCTTACGCCATGCATGCACAGGCCAAGCTTGATGCGCACGATGCTGGCCAGCTGCTCTTTTACGTCCCAGCAATCGACAGACCAGCTGCGCGCCTCGCGAAGCCTGATTACGACGAGATGCGCGCGGAGCCCAACATCGGCGCTACCGCAAAAATGCCGGGGCTGCTGCCGCTCTTCGTTGGCATGGAGGTCATCCTGACAGAATCCGTCTTGCCGCCGAAGTATGTCCGTGGCGCGCCAGGCAAAGTGGTAGGCATAGAGCTGCACGCTCTGGAGCCTCCGGTGGAGGGCCGCCCGTCCATTGTCTCGGACGGCGTGGTCGTACTCTACTACATGCCAAAGGCCGTCTATGTCAAGATCGATGACAGCGATGAACTTTTCTTGAAGGCCGCGCCGGTGACAGCTGGCAGTGCTTCTCAGCCTGCCGGCCCCGACCTGCGCGGAGTGCTCGCGATCACCCCGCAGGCGCGCCCCTGGAAGTTCAAAGCGAAGACAGGTGGCCCGGCCATCGCGGTGTCCAGGACGCAGTTGACCGTGCTGCCCAAAAAGCAGGGGACTCTGCATGGCGTCCAGGGCAAGACGACGGACCCAGGCTTCATCGTGCACTGGACGTTTCCGCCAGGACTCAAGAAGGAGTCCATTTGGCTTGCCTACTACGTCAGCCTGTCGCGCCCCAGAAGCTTCAACCAACTCTTGAGCCACGGCTTGCCTGACCGGAGCATCATCGAATCCGGCCCCCCGGAACAGATCGCCAAGGCCTTTGCCGAGCTGTTCACGGACAAGATTGCCGCGACGAAGATCGCTTGCGCGAAGGCCCGACAGCAACTGGGATGGCCTGCGCGAGCTTGAGGAGCCATGAGATGCAGGTTGCGTTGTGGCGGTGCTGTTCAGTCTGTCCGTCTGCATTCGCGTGGTGTTTCTCAGCCTGCATGCGCGTGGTGCTTCTCAGCCTGCGCTCGTGTGCAGCTGTGCGCGGTGAGCCTGCACGTGTCGCGGAATGCTTTTCAGCCTGCGCGTGTCTGCAATGCTTTTCAGCCTGCACGCTTTGCACGGGAAAAAATCAAACTGCGAGTGTTACCGCTGCTGCATGCCTCCAGCTATGCTACTACATATCGCTGTTAGGTTACTTTGCCGGGATAATCGATGACGCCGGCGGCGAACCACCGCCGCCCCCTGCTTCTGGAAGCGCCCGTGTGGCCAAATTGTCAAGCGACGGTGCGGCCACGCTACGGGACTGCGTGTTTCCCCCAACTGGTGTGGAAGCCACCGAGGAAACACTTGGAGGGGGGCACCCCGTGGCCGCCTCGGGACGCTTTCCGGGCCTCTTGGGCCATCTCGGGGCCCACTTGGGCCGTCGCATCAGGGCGCTCTTGGGCCGTCTGAAACCTTCGGCGGCCGTCTCGGGGTTCGCTTTCTCTCTCTCTCTCTCTCTCTCTCTCTCTCTCTCTCTCTGGTTTGTCGTGGGTTTCTCCTTTGGCCCTTTGGGCCTTTTTGGGGGCTCTCCTGGGCCGTCTTGGGGTCCTCTTGGGGCCGTGCTGGGCCGTCTGCGGGTGGTCTTGGTTGCCGCTTGGGCCGCTTGGGCCGTCTTGGGCTGTTGGGAAGCTCGGAAAGGCCAGGATGCGAAAGTCCCTCGGGCACCAGAGGGATATCAATTACGTTTGCCTCTCGGGACTTTCCTGGGGGCCTTCCGAGGGCATATTGGGAGTCTCTTGGGTCGTCTTGGGAACTGCTTACGCTGTCTTGAAGGTCCTGGGCAGTCTCGGAGGTCCTCTTGGGGCGATCTTGGCCGTCTTGAAAGCGAGCGCTGTGCAAGCGTGGGGGGCGATCGGCGCGATATATCGAATCATTGTGCGTGCCAAGATGCGGCTAAAATTTGGCACGCCAAGCACCCCTGGTGAAATCACAGGGGGCGGCGGATGGAAGACATGGAAGACGCCTTCGGCGAAACACCGCGGCCCCCTGCCTTCTGCACGTGCCTGTGTGGCGAAATGTCGAGCGAAGGTGCGGCCATGGTAGTGGACTGCGTGTTCCCCCAGCGCTTGGGGAAATCACGGGGGGAACACTACAGGGCCTTCTGGGGTCATTTTGGGTTCTCTTGGGGTTCTTTTTGGGCCATTCAAGCTTCTTGGGAGCCTCTTGGGGCTCTCTTGGGTCACCCGGTGGCTCTCTTGGGCCGTGTTTTGCGGTGTTCGCGGGCCGTCTGGCGCCTTTGGGGCTGTCTTGTGGGCCCATCTGGGCCTGGGGACTCCTTGGGGCTCCCCACGGCCGTCTTGGGACCCTTAGGTCTTGGGTGGTCATGAAGCATTATTTTGTCGTCTGGGTTCTGTCTTAGGGCCGTCTTGGGACCATCTTCGACTCTAAAGCGAGCTGAGGGACGTAAGGAGTGGAAGCGAGAGTGCGCCCGCGGCCGCGTCGGCTCAAGCGGCCGATTGCCCAAATTTGACTGTGCCTCACTGCGAGGCACACAATCCGTACCGAGACCAAAAGGATATTCTAGACGCTTCGCGTATCCCCGCCAGCCCGTCCAGAAATGAGTCCCAGGGGAGTGGAGGTTATGAGGGAAGCGGGGGAGCATGCAGAAAAACAAAGGGCGGGGTGAGCCGCCATATGCCCCAAGAGGGGGAGGATGTAGGAGGAGCCGTCGTCGTCGGAGTAGGAGGAGGAAGAGGAGGAGCAGGAGGAGGAGCAGGAGGAGGAGGAGGAATAGAAGGAGGAGGAGATGGAGGACTGCGAGGACGAGGAGGACGAGAAGGAGGAAAAGGAGAAGGAGGAGGAGGAGGAGGAGGAGGAGGGGGAGGGGGAGGAGGGAGGAGGAAGAAAAAAAAAGGAGGAGGAGGAGGAGGAGGAGGACAATTGCGAGCTTGGGGGCCTCTTGGGCCGTCCTTGGGGCCTCTTGGCGGTCCCGGGGGCCTCTTGCGTATCTCGGGGAGCCTCTTGTGGCCTCTTGGGGGTCTCTTGGGGGCCTCTTGGAGGCCTCTTGGGGGCCTCTTGGGGCCTCTTGGGGCCCTCTTGGGGCGCTCTTGGGGCGCTCTTGGGAGCCTTCGAGGCGCTCTTGGGGCCATCTTGGAGGAGATCTATCAAAGAAGGGGGGGTCCCCAATTAGCGCTGCCCCTCTAGAGTGCCTCGAGTCGCCTCTTGGGCCCCCCCAAGAGGCCAAAATCCTTCCAAAACCTATGTAAAATCAATGTTTTTGTTTTCTCGCCTTTTCGCTCTTGGAGCCGTCTTGGGAGCCTCTTGTGGCCTCTTGGGGGTCTCTTGGGGGCCTCTTGGAGGCCTCATGGGGGCCTTTTGGGGCCTCTTGGGGCTCTCTTGGGGCGCTCTTGGGGCGCTCTTGGGAGCCTTCGAGGCGCTCTTGGGGCCATCTTGGAGGAGATCTATCAAAGAAGGGGGGTTCCCCAATTAGCGCTGCCCCTCTAGAGTGCCTCGAGTCGCCTCTTGGGCGCCCCAAGAGGCCAAAATCCTTCCAAAACCTAGGTAAAATCAATGTTTGTTGCTTTCTCGCCTTTTCGCTCTTGGAGCCGTCTTGGGTCATCTTGGACTCTCTTGGGGCCTCTTGGGGGTCTCTTGGCAACGTCTTGGAGGCTTCTTGGGGGCCTCTTGGGGTCTCTTGGGGCCCTCTTGAGGCGCTCTTGGGGCGCTCTTGGGAGCCTTCGGGGCGCTCTTTGGGCCATCTTGGAGGAGATCTATCAAAGAAGGGGGGGTTGCTTATTAGCCCCGCCCCTCCAGAGTGCCTCGAGTCGCCTCTTGGGCCCCCCCAAGATGCCAAAATCCTTCCAAAACCTAGGTAAAATCAATGTTTTGTGTTTTCTCGCCTGTTCGCTCTTGGAGCTGTCTTGGGCCATCTTGGACGCTCTGACACCTCGCGACCGGCCCCGTCCAGGTCAGTGGGGAGGGGTAAGGGGAGGGGTATACCGAGACCAAAAGGATATTCCTATTGCTTGAGATGGCATATCCTCTCATATTGGGGCTATCGTTACTACAGTACAACAGAGTTGGAGCGTGGCTTCGCCTGAGGCGAAGCTGTTGGCTGGGCCCCCGAGCCCCCTTCAAACCTGGTAGCGGAGCTGGCTTATGGTGGTCAGCTCTAGCTTTACTCCTCATCATCCACGGCACTATTTGGTGGACTACAGGTACGGTGGAACATCAGGGTGCAGTTGTATTGCGCGGAGGAATGTATACAGTTACGCAGTCCTGGAAGGAAACTTGCAGCGATACCTCCTGTCCAAGCGGAGGTCTCTCACTCACATCTTACCTCCCTGCGCTATTACACTCCTGAAGTCCACCCACCTACTCCAGCTGGAGATTTCTACGAAGACATAATGCATGGAAACATGCGATACGACATACTGCCGCCTCCGACCCCACGCAGACTTACGACGACAAAACATAAGTCCCCACCGACTACATCCGACTACGACCTACGAAGCCACTGGATTGGGGCTACTATCTTTGAGCTCATATGGGTCGCTATTGGGTGCGCGGTAGGACATATGCGGGGCGGAGACGACACTAAAACGACCGGCCCCCATCGGGACCCTGCCGGTCAAGTGCCATTTCGCGAGTTCGTCCGCGAAGTACATGCTTGGATCAATGTGACCACAGGCGACATGACGCCCTCCCAGCAAGCCGCCGCATTGCAGCGAGGTTTGGGAGGTCTCGCACGGACTATTGCCACGAGAGTCCCCCCAGCAGTTATCAATTTTGGCGTCAATATAGGCGGTCGCCACACCGACGGCGTCACCTACATTATGTTCCTCTTAAGCACGATGTTCGAGAACCTAGAAGAGGAACGCCAACTTGACTCTGGCACGGCTCTCATTGACTTTCGAGTCCATGCGGGTGAACGTATTGACCAGACGTTAGCACGGTTCGAAATAGCCCACTACGAAGCTGAAGCAGCCGGCTTCAATATCCCCAACTTTCAAATATTAGCAGTAATTCTAGTCAGAGCTCTTGGAGTGGGGACATCGCGTGCGCAGCAACTCTTGCAGCCTCTGAACCACCACATGCCGAGGGACCAACCACAATTTGACGCTCTTGAACGTGTGAGGTCATATGCTCACATAGCTGAGAGGACCCCTGGCAATATGGGTGGTATCTTCAGCCACGGCCACCGAACCGAGACCTTCCACGCAGAGGCCAACGCAGGGCAACTTGCCAACAACGTTCGGAACGATGATCCACAGCAAACTGAGACCCCTACGCTGTTGGCTCGTTGGCTCAAAATGGTGGAACGGCTTCGGGGTCGCAAGGCCCCTGGGCCAGATCTGGGGGGCCGCCCGACGCGGCTTCCCCTATGCAAGCTATGGCCCTAATGGGCTCAGCGGGGCAGCCCGCCGAGTCCAACTTCGACTCCGGTACCGATGCGGATGCGTCTTCCGATGATGAAGCTACCGCCTTGGATTACTCTGATATGACTACATACCTCACTGAAGAGCAGCAAGCTCAATGGTTTTTCTTGGGCGAAGAAACACCAGCGTCGTTGGCGGGGGCCCATGAAGAAACCAGCCCGAAGGGTGAGACGCATTGTACGACGGTCACTTAAAGGAAAAGGCAAGTGTCGAAGTAAGGGCAAAGGCAAGCGTCGGCGATTACATGGTAGAGGCATACTAGCATTCCTAGCGTCTCTTACTGGACCTAAGTACGGGGAAATGTTTTTAGACACTGGCAGAAACCGCAGGCATACATCAGGCAAAGGTAAAGGGCGACGAGGAAATCCAAGGACGCCAGCGGTGACACCATGGAGTGCGACATATGTCACGGCAATCAACGTATCCGACGAGAATGCCCCCGAGGTGATGGAAGAGACTGGGGTCCGTCAATACATCTGGCTCAAACGGACTCCGACATCCAGTATATTGATTGGGGTTGCTTTTAGCCGATCCTGCCGACGGCTCAGCCACAATTGTTCATTTCATGGCTGCCAGGTATCTAACTGCCAGCACGACCCTCGAGAATTGCGCCGACGAGCTGTTCGAGGAGGCGTTCGCTGGCCACAGCGATATTGACTTGGCAGAATGGCTGGGTGTACCCATCGCGGGGCAACCTGCTGATATTGAGTTTGTCGAGAACTTCCACGTGCCCGTCGAAGGCGATTTTGGCATGGCGGGGGCACTCGCGGACTCAGATTCTACCATTCCTGCAACAGATGAGGAAATACATGCAATGTTTTTATCCTCGGGTGATTGGATATCCGACAAACGCGGATTTAATCGATGATGATCCACTGCGGGGGAACCCGCGCGACGCTGGTGATCTATCTGAGCGCATTCAATATGAGCTCGGGCATGATGAAGAATTTCAGCGTATTTTTGCTGCGTCTGATCGGTCCGCCACCGGCCCGGGGCGATGGCCAAGCCGACTGCCCTTGATAAGGACGAGCTGCCATGGCGATCCGAGTCGCTCCCCAGTGGGCGAGGGGGGCGAGCGGGGAGACGATGGCCGCGTGATGCGTCGCGGTCGGGCTCCCAGTCGCTCGCCAGATCGTACGCGAGCCCGCTCTAGCGGCGCTCGTTCGAGCGGTGGTCAGCGCCCTCGCCCCCCCGATGCGGGGGCCACAAGGGGCCCGCCATGGCAGGCGACTAGGGCACGTGCCCCCCCAAGGAGGGGTCGCGCGCGGGGAA
The DNA here is from genome assembly GCA_963575745.1 of Prorocentrum cordatum. Lineage (NCBI taxonomy): Eukaryota > Dinophyceae > Prorocentrales > Prorocentraceae > Prorocentrum > Prorocentrum cordatum. Next base: position 67,960 of record CAUYUJ010018792.1, on the reverse strand, counting down.
TCCCGCTTCGAGATGGCCAGCGTCGAGGGGGGGGGGGGGGGGATATCCAGAAGGTGACATACAGCGTGGCCACGCTGGAGCTGGGTTGTCTCGTCAGTGCACACCCGCAAACCAGATGGAATACTGGTTGGAAAGGGGTTGGAATGAGCATCGAATCCCGCACTGGTATTCTTCGCCAGGTCAAGCGAGATGACGCAGGCAATCTCGCGCGTTCAAAGGCGGGACCTACCAGATCGCAAGAAGCGATTGTCAAGCGCGATCTCAAAAGGGCCATCATCGAGGATCGAAAGCTCTACAGAGGCGTTTGCTCCACGTGCCCCAGCTATGCTGATCGCAGGCTCGGCTGCCCCATGAGACGCCCATCAAGAAGCCCGAACTTAAAACAAGAACGCAGTGGGTTTGGTCTCATGGTGGCGGTCGAGGACACCGCACCGATCTTAATATAACGCAATAAAAGAGGCAGTTGACGGAAGCCGACTACGAGCAAGCAACAGACAGTGAGATAGCCCAGTCTTTCCAGATATGGGAAATTTTCACACCTACCCATTATTTGGCGCAGTTCAATCGCGAGTCTCACTCGGGGGAACCTGCTGATCATATACCAGAAGAAAAAAGCCGACAAGAAGCTGGTGAAGATGAAGACGATGAAATGGCTGAAGAAGTTGATCCTACGGACGCTGCCCCTGAAGGCGGCGAGTCAGGCGATTCGGGTATTGCGGGCGTTACGTACGAGACGGATACTCCGATTGACCCCGACTACGTTGTCACAGGAGATGTGGATCTATCTTCTGGGAGGCAGATTGCTTACCGCGCTGATAGTATCGGCTTTGTAAAGACACGCATAGTCGAAAGACGACGCGCCGATAAGTATTTAGTTGCACATAAACACAAGGGCCCAATTAAGAACATGGCCCTCAGGGGGCCAGGCGGTATCGATCTGAATTCTGACCGAGGCCTTATGCAACATGCACCTGGGATGCCGGCAGGAGCCGCGGCAAAGGCAAGTCCCAAGCCGAAGCCAGAGACGATCGGTCTTCCTTCGTCTTCTGATTCATCATGCCCATCTCTTGGCCCTGATCATCTCAAGCTCAAGAAAAAGAGGCGGAAGGGCCCAGATGATCCCAACCCTGGGGGCAGCAAGCAGCAGCGATATGCGGGGCAACCTGCTGATCGACAACGATCCAGAGGACCAGCGGCGGCCGCCGCAGCAGCTAGATTTCAGAGCACCAGTGCGCCCACCCCAGAGTAACCTGCGCCACGTCGCGGCCCTACGCCAGGTCGGACGCGCAGGACAGGATAGGTGCCCGCGCTGGAAGGAAGGACAAGGGATGCTTCTTCTACGCAACGCGGCACTGAGAAGCTCCTTGCTACCACGCCAAAGGGGCCAGGAGCAGCGCCCAGAGATAAGACTGCCGAGCCCGCCAACATCAAGGGGAAGAAACTCTGGGACTTCGATATCAGTACCCCGCCAGAAACTTCAAGGGCGCCCAGAGGATCTGTTGGCGCTGCCGCATCGGCGGCGAGCGCAGCAGCGCCTGCCGCGCCAATGGCAGCCCCGCGTTCTGCGGGGCGTCCTGCTCAGAGTTCTGCGGGGCAACCTGCCCAGAGTCCAGCGGGGCACCCTGCCCCTTGCGTTGGAGGTGCCGCCGGAATGTCAAGAGTTCTGGGAAAGGATGCGCACTTCCAATCGCACGGAGATCAATCCAGGGTATCATCCGCGGAATGACGACAGGTCTGACCGATATATGGTGGTGCAGCACTGCTGTCCATCATGGCCCAGGTGCACGCGCGCGCCAAATAGTGCGCAACATTCTGCGGGAACGCCCAGTACTCACGTTTGACTTTGAAAAGAATATCCGGAGGCGCAAGGCCGTCTCATAGAGGCCAATTGTCGGACATATTCATTCAGGAAGTGACATCGCATGACGAGTGCGACGGGTGTGCAGAATCATCACAACTACTCAACAGATGATCTGCGGAAGGATTCGAGGGCCACCACCGCAAGCACCTGGACAAGGTGCGCTACAAGCTCAAGGACCAGCACTGGGCGTGCCAGGCGTATGTTGTCCTGGAACTTATTGGCATGGTTTATGGGTCTGGAGCGAACAAGAATAGGCTGCATATCAAGAAGATGAGGTATTCCTCCGAACAGCACGACACATATTTCATCCGTCCAAGTAACGGACACAGCAGCCCTGGTATTAAGTGCCCTGAGTCATGATATTTGAGAATTACGGACCTGTCCGCTCCTGGGGCAACCCTTTATTCCATCCATGGAACTCAATGGGAGAATCTACATAATATTCTTAGCATTGGAGTATCATGCCGCGCCGACGACACCAGCAAGAAGAGGGGCAGACAGTCTGTGCATGGCTGCCCATACCTTCCTGGTGATAACCGGATTCAGTCCGGCTTGCGCGTCGATTCGGAGGTCCTGATCATGGTTCTTGATGGAGAACCTGATTCGGGACAACATTCCGATTTGGCGCTCAGCGATTGACATCGTCATGACAGCGGGCCAGAACTGCAGGATTCCTCCAATCCGCATCGTCCAGTTGATTGGGATCATGCCCAGCCCTGATTGTCAGTTCAATCGCGTGGGACAGGTATGGGTAAATCCATTCTATAGTTACGGGGCAGTAATCAGCCGTATCCGAGCGGTAAAGTTGAAGATATACGAGATCCTCAATGATGCATCATCCTTGAGGAATTGGTTCTTCCCAAATACCCCCTACAATTTGAAGTGTCCCGATTCACCTCCGGTGCAGGAGGTCGTGTTCTCAACTGCGCTCATGATGGACGCATATCATGCGGGGGCACCTGCAGGGGGATCTGATGGATCATGGATACAGGCTCAGGGCGCCGATGTGACAGGTATTACACCAAGTGGTATTACGCCCTCCGACACTTTGTACGTCGACGATCCGTGGCGTGTTCATGTACAACAACTGCCAGTATCTGCAGGGCAACCTGCTTCATTTGCTCCTATGAGCAGAGCTACTACACCATTTGGTACTCCACAGAGTGCTGGGAGCAACAACAGCCTGCAGGCGACATTCGGATGGATCCGCAGCTCTATCAGGTTTTACAGGCGACATCGCCATGAGCATCGCCACGTCCACATGCGGGGCAACCTGCTTTTCCTGACCAATACGCCATACAGAGAAGTTCAGTCGGTCAGCAAGAACGGATGTATCGGGAGATGCGTGAGGCCGCTCAGAGCATGCGAAGGGACGACATTGACCTCCCTCGTGCCAACTGGACGCCGCCGTGGGAGTATGTTCCGGATCCAAATCCATCACCGGACAACCCCAATCGGTGTGGTTACGTGCCGGCATTCTTCAGTCGTCCGACATGCGATCCAACATCTGCTGATCGTCCTACAGCAGCGCCAATGGATCATCCACTCTATCCTGACTATCATGCCCAGGTGAGTGGTATACCCTGGGTGGGAACGCAGCCCGAGAACATTTTTTTTCGGGCGACGGCCGGCGACTTCTACCAGTCGCAGCTGACACGTGGCTCAGGCTTTGCATTAGGAGTGCCAGGACACCTCACTATGGTTATCTGGCTCCCTCCATGGATCAAGATGTGCAGCGGCAGGCCCCAGGCCTAGTACTGCCGCCGACCATGGGAGAGCTGCGTCCTGGGATCCTAGCCATACACGAGGCGCAACAGGCCAATTTGGCTATGCAGGCTACTCGCCAGCGCCGAAATCAGGATCGTCCGGCCAACAGAATGCTGAGCCTCGCGGGGCAGCCCGCTAATCGCAATATAGCAGGGACGCCTACGAGCAGTCCAGCCATGGTTACATCGATGCAGCTACCGACGGTATCACCTACTCGGTTCGAGGCTGGTGAATCCCCCCTGGAGCGTCAGACGCGTATCAGGCCATCGGCAACGCCGCCCATCATCAGTGACGTCGACTTCGGTAAGTGTGCCATATGCCTGGACCAGTTCATGAACCACGACACGGTTTGGCGCCTCCAGTGCGGCCACATATTCCACGCACAATGTTGGGATCGAGTGGTACACGCTCATGTGGATAGACAGTTGGCTGGGGACATGGAAGGTTCCGCAAGTGAGGCCCCCTGCGCTATATGCAGGGAAGTTGGCCTCATTACCGCCGAGTTCCACTACGCCCTTGCTGGAGACCAGGAGTCACTCAGGTTTACTCCGAGGGTCGAACGAGCTCAGGGACCTCCGTGAAGAGCTCAACCGCGTTACAGCGATGATGACGGGCACCGCGGCAGTCTCGATGACGACGCTAGCGGGGCAACCTGCATCACCAGCCAACGCGGGGCTAGTAACGGAGGCAACCGCACTGGCAGGGACACTTGCTATAGACATGCCTATGCCATTGGTGGCAGAGACCGACAACGACGCAGGGGCACCTACTAGATCAGCTCCACCTTCGGCGCCGGTGAACGATACGTGGCTGAGGCGCATGGAAAGGGCTACCGACAGGAGCGCTCAATGGCTTCAGTCTTCGCACGCATACATGCCATATGGGCCAGATCTTCGTCCACGCAGTCAGCGCAGGACGGAGAGCCCTGTAAGCACGCGCAGTGGCAATAGTGAGTATCCGAACGCGACGTGCTGCATACGGTATTTACGATAAATACTGATGGTCGGATGGGCATCCGCGTGGATAAGGACACGTTCCTGAACTTACCCGCCACCTCCACATCACACCCATATACGCATGACGAATATCACACAGCCTGGATCTTTGAAAAGAATCCTGCTACGGAAGAGGAGGCTCGTGGGTATATGAATGTTTTCACGTCTTTGTCAAGAAACGATTGGGTGTTGGAGCAGAGGCGCCGCAAAGGCCTACATGGTACGACAGTGTCTGAAGTTCCTGGACTATTTGGTGGACGCCATGAGCTAGCCTTGTCAGCTAACCGTGGAATTATGATCACTGGTATGTTGATTATTATGTTGGAGGTTGGCAGTAATATCAATATCAATGGATTAAAGACGGCACAGACCTTTGAGCAGGTATCGCGCCCCCCACAGACACGCCATCAAAATGCTTAACCTCACGAAGAGGTTTTACGTGTCAGGTGTGGGGCATGGCGCCGTGATCTGTGATAAATCCCTGCGCTGCACGATTGCACGCAAAGAAAGGGGAGATCCCGCGGGGCAACCTGCCGCGCCGAGACTCGACGCGTACGCAGCACATGTAGCTGAGGGTTCTCGGGTTTACCTCTCTGCCATCCTGGGTCTGAGGAGCATGTCCAACATGAAGACCATCCTGATCCTTGAGCAGGGGCACGAGAAAATCATCATCCCTGGCGTGGAGATGCACGAGGTTCCATTCGGAAAAGGTGCCAGGGTACTCGACCTGATGAGGACACCATCCGGACATCTGGCGCTCAAGGTCGACGAGTACGAGATGGCTACTGAGGATCAAGGGTCGATGTCGTTTACTATTACGGCCAATCCTCAGCGCGAAGAAGTTCCATTACTCGTCAAGGAGGTATCCGACCCAGAGCCAGTTGCAGGGACACCTGCTGTGAATGATGCTCACGCATACATGATGTCACAGGATACGAAGGGCAGCAGTTTCTCTATCAACGACGAGACGCTCACTTTCACGACCCAGTCTTTGGTGAACATCACCTTGGAGACATGGCATCGTAGAAATATGTCCTTTGGGACTACCCTGACCTCGGCCGACAAAGACTTCGTCCTCCGCAATCTGCAGGCGAATACATATATATATATACATACAGATATATATATATATATATATATATATATATATGGCCATCTACGAGGAGGGCACGAAGTGGACGCCTCCCGACGCACAGGCAGGGGCACCTGCGGAAGGGGATGATGCCGCTGATAAGTTTGATATTTTTACTTCGAGCAGCGGCCCTGCAGCGCAGCATGGCACAGGCATTTGGACGCCCCCATCGCCACGGCCACTCGCGCTTGCTCAAGCAGGCCGAATGTTCAGGTGCTGTCAGCAAACGCGGGGAAACTTGCATATTCTTTTCCCAGGCGCCGGCTGTGCGTGCCAGGGGCCGTGGCAAGCCTGGCTGTTCGGCTGCCACGAACAGCAGTGGACCTGGCTGCGTGGCCGCTGCAGAAAAAGAAAGATTGTCGCATCATTATCATTCTCGCGCATTTGTCATTGAGGATATACGGACAGCTTGCGCTGAACTCCGAGCCCGTGGATACATGTGTGATCGTATCACACATACAGAAGTAATGACCTCCACTGTCACACAGTATTTGGGTGCATTACTCTCGGGCGATTACCAACTGCTGTGGGTGGCAACACCTGCTGACTGGCATGTGAGACTGCCTGGCAAGAGGGCAGGGCCACACGACCAGCGCATCCAAAATCTGATGTCCAAGGCTCGGGCTCTACGTATGACTATTGTACTTGTGGGGCCACCAGGATACTTCTGGAAACAAGGTCCCATGCGAGATTCTATTGAAGATCTTGAATTACAAGTCGTGCGTATGTATTTCTTCCACTCCGGCCTCAAGTACGACCGCACTAACACGTTGCCCAGCGGATCGCATCTGCAAGTGGCGACTACGCGTATGCGTATCCCCACCAACATATGGCGATGAGCATGCAATATAGCAGGGAAGCCTGCATAACCTACTGAGCATACTCTAGACTGGTATGGGCAAGGTGCTCAGAAGGCCGAATGGCATAACAAGACGCTGGCGATCATGACCGCAAGGTTAATTGATCAAATGGACTTACATTAAACGCACAGAAATCACACAAGCGCTGTTCATCTTAGCATCCATACTCGAGTTGATACAGGAGCTCGAACCTACGTGCAGTCTATTAAGAATGTCCCCGAGTGGGACCATGTTGTGAGACGGGTGACGATGAACCTGGACGACAACACAATCATCCAGGACATCAAGATCCAGAACCAGCCGACTGGGCACAATTACAACGCACCACTACCTAATGGTGTTATCAACATCCGTACTCGACTGTACTGGGAGCAGCCGGAACCGACTCTCTTGGGAGATGGCAGCTCACGCCCACGCTCAAGGCGAGCGGCGATCATCGACGACGATCGTCTCCCTCCCCCCTCGATTGAGCGCGGCCGCGTGCCCCCCCCCAATTCCCGAATTTCCGACACTTAGCTCACCTGGGACAGAACAACCGACAGCGCTGCCAACCGATGCCATAATTATACAAAAGAGAAACAGAAAGCGGACAAAGAAGCTGGCATCAAACCGCGCAAGATATCCGACATAGTCGATGAAGGCAACGACGACTGTGGAGACGACCTGAAAGGACTCGGGTGTAGCACGCACTGAACCGACGCACCTCTGGACCCCGACGCGGATAGTGACGATGGAGACGAGACTGCCATCGCGCTACTTGCGGGGCAGCCTGCTGAATCTTATGCAGATGTATTCTCCGCAATCCCCACCTTGTGCTACGGACGACACAACAAGGTAGATATGTTAGAATTGTGCGGAGGAGTTGGAGGCATCTCCCAACTAACATTCAGCCGAGGTCTGTCTTCAGGGGGAAACCTCGACAAACGCACTCTCGTTGGTCTTGTCAATAAGGAGGTCCAATATGCAGTGATGCATTATCTCGACGTTTGTTTCGTCGAGGTTGTCATACTACAGCCCAGCTGCAGAACGACTCGTTTACCTTCTTACTCCAATGCAAAGGGTAAATATGTTACCTGGCATGATCATCATAAAGAAGATTTACACATATCAAGTTCTGTGGGAAGGTGGCTGTACGTCAAAATGATCTCCGACGACTTTACTTAAGAGAACAACCAGCAGAGATTTGGGTGGATCAGATACCACCATGGACTACGTTGGCCAAAAGTTCACTTGCAAGGTGAACATGGATCAATGCACCACTGGCTTACGTGATCCCCATGGGGTACTGATACGAAAGCCGGCCGAGATCATGGCCAACCATCGTCTGTTACTCACCCCTTTTGAACCAAAAACGATGTACTGGCCATCATCAATACGCGTCGGTATGTGAAAAGGAACTGTCCATGGCTGCACAATATACCTCAAAGATGCAGTCACTCTTCGTCGAGGCTGTTCAGATCGCACACGATCTCTTCCAGGCAACGCGTGATCCTTTCCATGGCTACCCGTGTTTGCCCACCGCGTTGGTCACTAACGCAAGGGAATGCGATTTGAATGACCCGCGTCTTCCCCGACAACCTGATGGCTCGATTACGAGACAACCATCGGGGGGGCTTGGTTGTCCTGCTTGCGCGGACAACGTTAACGTGCACTCTCCCTCTCGCGATAGAGATCCGAGACACTGCAGGTGGCGCGATAAGGACGACTACCATTGGGAATGTCCGAGCTGTAATATGAACTACGGGAAGAACAAGCCTGGACACGTACTAACACCTGGCAGATGTAAGTTTGCCAAGCCTGGGAAGTTGCCCACAATCATGGACAGATACCGCCGGTTCCCGCCGAGCCGGCAGCGGGACCTACGCCACCAGATCTTGTTGAGGTAGCAGCACCACCACCCGAGGCGCCATCAGCATCACCACTTACGCGACTGAGAGCACCGAGACCCGGCTCGAGAGCCCGACCCACCGCGGGCGCAAGCAGTCACGACATTCTTGCTGGAAGACATGCTGCTGAACCTGCTGCAGGGCAACCTGCCTCGAGTTGAGCTGGTAGTTCGGATGGCCATCCCCGACTACCACAGGTTAGAGTCAGACGTGGTCGACAACAAGGTTGAGAAGCACCTCCACCACCACCAGCGGGGAACCCTGCTGCGCGACCACGACTACCAGACTGGTCACGGTTCGATGTACAAATCAGTCTACAACACCTGCGAAGCCTTGACCCTAGCGTGGTAACGCGCGAGTTGCGAAAGTTGCACTTATGCTGGTTCCATGCGAAGGAGCCTCAGATGAGACTCATCTTAAGCAAAATAAGTCTGGACAGTGTCAGACTCAACCTCATCAAAGGTGTCTGTGACACATGCCGAGAATGCAGAGCTTGGGACAAGCCTGGACACACTGTTATGCCCTCTACTGCAGTACCTGGCAAATCCAACGAGGAAGTAGAGTGTGATCTGATGTTTGATGTCCTACAAACAAGAACACAATATATTCCACATTATCGATCGCCGTATACGATATGCTACTGGGGTTGAAATACCAGACAAGACTATGGCCAGTATCCTGGATGCATATCATCAGTGCTGGATGCAGTTTGGACCGTCCAAGGTGCGTTACTCTGATGGAGAGGGTACCCTTCGCAACGACACTGCGACAGCAGATCTCAAGGCAAAAGGCATTGAACTTAGAATACGTGCGCGTTGACAGCACGCTGCAACGACCGAGGCCAGAAATGACATCCTACGCCATTTACTTCACGTCATGGAGGCTGAACTCAATAGGTTAGACATACCTCTCGTGTTCACCCGACTACTGCACCTAGCCTTGTTCGCCGCCAACGCGTTCACGTTCTATAGCGAGGTGTCTCCATCCAACGTTCTATTTGGGCGGCGACAGCAAAGCTCCCTGACCTCCCTCTTCTGGACCACGAGAAGCCGACGGAAACATCGGATCATTCTCGTGAACAGACGATACGCAGGGTATGTATCGAAGCGATCACACAGGCCACAGCAGTAGCTAAGACCAATCGTGCCTTACGCACTAAGACGACAATTACCGGTCGGCACCATTATGACGAAGGTGACTTGGTCGATTACCATCTCCCTACAACCACAAATGATGACTGGGGAGGCTGGAATGGCCCGTTCCCAGTTGCAGAGAATGATCCCGAAAGGGGTCAGGTCATCATCCGAGTGGGTAGTCCAGATGTTCATGTATAATACGGCGATGCAAAGCATACATTTTACATTGAAGCATTCATAGCCCGAGAAAGTGGCTCCGACAACACTGCACTACGCACAGCGTTAACATTCGTAGCCAGCCTATCAGCGGGGAGGCCTGCTTTGACCATTGGCTATGTGCCGACCAACCAAGAAAGGGACGCTTCAGATGACGGCCGCAAGCCGTCGATCCCCTAAGGTACACTTGGCTCGACAGTATCTTATCAGAAACTTCTTTCGCATTGAGACTTTAGGTCCAGTCAGATTAGCCAAGAGCATCCCTAAGCTACCTCCGGTTACTTATGCCGACAGCTGCACATCGGTTCATTGCGACAGCGACGTGGATCCAGGATAGGGTTTTTACGAAGCAGAAGGTATCGCTCTGAATCTACATGATATAACTGGGTCAGCACATTCACGAGTCATCCAATGCCTGAAGTTCATTAAACCTCAAACATGTTTTGATCAGAATTTGAGGAATTGGTTGATACGCCGACACCGGATGGAACCGCGAGAGAAGCCTCAGAAGCCGAACCAGCACATGATGACGGACGGCCCTCTACGATTTATGAAGAATCAGAGGCTGATCTTGAGTCGCATGTTATGGAGGTGTGGCACGCAGAATTTCAAGAGGACCGGGAGTTGCTGGAGGCAACTCCACCATATGACCTTTTTACGATACCTACACAGATGGCTCCAGATCAGAGCGCGCTGATCACTGTCGCTGATGAACAGCGGGGACACCTGCCGAAGTGGGGGCGCTCTCACGACTCCGATGCCGAGGAGACGTACTACGCCCCCATGTGCACCATGGTCGAAGACGACAGCTGCGGACTCGACTCAGACGAAAATGGTCGATACGTCGAACTATGCTTTACGACAGAAGTGTCGAAGGTAGTCTTGTCCGAGCAGCAACGCTTGATACTAGATGCCAACCGGGTGACCACTATGCGAGTATACGTCACCGCCGCTGCAAAGCGAGCTGCGGTCGTCAAGGAAGACGACTTCTCACTAGAGCTGGCATTCAGGCGTATCCCGATAAAGTATCGAAGGCCTTCTACACTGAGCTCAAGACATGGTTCGACAACGCATGCTTTAATATGCAGGAGATAGCTAAAGCGTCGAACATCATGACTCCGAGACACGTGTACACATTGAAGTTTGTGAAGAACGAGAAGGGAGAGATGGAACGTACCATCCGACTACGCTTGGTCCTCCGAGGCTTCATGGACCTTGAAGGTTTCGACGTAGAAGCTTCTTTTTGGAACAGCAAGACGGCCAAGCCAGAGGTTACTCGCTAGCACGGCAGCGTGCAAGAAGCAGCGGGTAATTGCTTCCCTCGACATCGACGCGTGGTGCGTTTCACTTTGCCGCCTGGATCGGCCACCGTGCTCCGTGCTCTTCCAGGATTCGAGCGCTACGACGAGTCACAGCACTGCCTGCAGCGCTTCAAACCGGGCGCAGGCACTAAAGACGCCCCACGGGCTTTCTCACTTAAGCTCAGAAGAACCACCAGAGGATTTGGCCTGCGACCCACGTCCTACGACGAGGATTTCGAGACGAGCAATAATTTGCTTACGGCCAAGCATGTCGGTGACATTAATATTGCTGGTGCCGAGGACACCGTTGACAAATATGTCAAATGCGTTGAAGATACTTTAGCTAAGTGTAAACTCAACAAGCACACATACACACTGTGCTGTGAGATACACCAAAGACGAGGACGGCAATGTCATTTCGGATCAAGATGAATATATCAAACAGCTCCGTCCTACAACATCCTGAACTAACCGCCGCCGGCGCTGGCGCTCAAGCAACCGAGATGGTGCCATGCGTGCTCGTCAGTCTCAGGGGTGCGCTGGCATGCGCACTGATCACCCAGGTGTGGATGATGGTGTATATTGTATCTCTACAACGTGCCCAAGAACCGACCAACATTCAAGTGCGACGACTGAGCGCGATCACCAGAAAGCTACAGGCCTGCCCGAAGAAGATCGCCCACCAGACGATGGACCCCACGGGCGAGGTCGACTTACATAGCGGCTCAGGATATCGACGCCTGGGTGGAGACGCCGATGACGACGTCAGAGGCTATGGTATTCGCGAGGCAATCTTGCTGCGACGTGGAAGCACGTTATCTGGTAAGCCTGTCGTTCACTTGATTGATGCGCACTGCAAGTCTCACCGCTTGCAGGTCCGCTCGAGTTATTCAGCAGAGACACGATCAGCAGCCCGTAATTTGGAGGACTATTATCCCACGATGGTGACTCTGCACGAGCTCCACGCAGGGCCGCTCACGCCCACTCAGTTGAAAGATATACTTGAGTTGGGTGTTGGGTGGCCTGAGCATCAAGGTCACTCTGACCATCGATGCTGAGTTTGTTTTTAAGTCCTTGTCAAACAAAGACCTGAAGAAGCCGACTGAGTGTACCCTTTTAGGACACATCAGTTGGATACGACAGATGATGGAGCGTGGAATCGTGCACAGCATTCAGTGGTGGGATACCCGCGATATGACTGCGGATGACCACACCAAGGGGAGCATCGACAGAGAAATGCCCCTACAAGTCGTGGGAGGTATACAGACCTTCAAACATGACCTGAAGAGACATACTCCATATCGGGACGGCCAGACATCAAATTCTGACGCCGCCTGATAAGTACGTCATACACATGCGAGGCAACTTGCTAGCGGGTCCACCTTCCTTTGGGCCCGCTTCCTTCTCTGTCCTTGTGTAGGTTAGCTGCTATGCCTGCTGCGTAGGGGCGACGGGCTCACGCTTCGTCTCCCCCCCCCCCCGACTCTAGAGCGAGCTGAGGGACGTGAGGAGTGGAAGCGAGCGTGCGCCCCCGGCCGCGTCGGCTCAAGCGACCGGCCGCCCAGATTTGACTGTGCCTCATTGCGAGGCACACAATCGCTATCGAGACTAAAAGGATCTTCCGATTGCTTGAGATGGCATTTTCTCTCATACTGGGACCATCGTTACTACGGTGCAACAGAGTTGGAGCTTGGCTTCGCCTGAGGCGAAGCTGTTGGCTGGGCCTGCCAGCCCCCTTCAAACTCTTTGGGCCATCTTGGGGCCCTCTGGGCAGGCCCTTGGGCCGTCTGGGGGTGGTCATGGGGGCCTGCTGGGATGTCTTGAATTATGCTGGGAGGCCTCAGGGGGCGAGGGCGCGAAAACAAGCGACACAACATAGAAACATCAATCATTTTGGTGACGTCTTGGGGGCCTCCGAGAGGCCCCTCCTGGAGCTGTCGTCGGGCGTCTTCGGGGTGTACTGGGACGTCTTGCGGCCATCTTCGATCGTGCTGGGGCCATATTGGGCCTTTTTGGTGTGCACGTGGGGCGTCCACTCGCACGTTGGACTGTTCGTCCGATCGCCCGGGGTCTCCACTATTGACCACGAGTCTCGCGTTCGCCTTCAGCGGCAAGTCGTTTTTGTCCGTCCGCAGCGGGTCGTTTTTGTCCGTCAGCACCCGCCGCGTGCTCATGATGTAGTCGCTCTTGCCTTCGCGCTTCATGGATTCCTCGAGCTCAGGGGACTCTTTCTCCAGCAGCACCTCCACGGACTCAGTGTCGATCCACTTGGCCCACGGTGCTGCCGCTGCTTCTTCGTAATCCGCCTTTGTCGGCGGATCCATACGGCTCTGGACCTTCTCCTTCCGAGCTTGCCCCTGCACGAGCATCGCCTCGAACTTCGGGTCGGTCCGCTCCACCGTCTCCAGGCGATCCAGAAACCTCCACCGGTCGACTTCAAGGGCCTTTTTGAGCCAGGTAGCGGTCCTCTTCGTCACGCTCCTGACCCACAGCACGTCATCAGCGAGCCTGGGCTCCGGTGGTCCATCACGTCCTCCTCGAGATGGTGCTTCTGGTAGCTCCGCCTCTTCTGCGTCACGCTTCTGTCCTTGATGTGGTTCCTCCTGTCTTGACTGGGACGGGTCCTCCACCGGGTCCTGCGCCAGCTCTGCATCCTGAATGAGCGGCGTGGTCGGTGCGAAGTTGCCATAGGGTCCGAACTGGCCCTCGGGAGTCACATTAGGCACCGTTAGGGTTCTCGTCTCCGTAGGGCGGAGCTTCTCCTTCAGCTCATTCGTGCGTTTCTGCATAGTTTTGGCCACGCACAGTGCCTTCGACTTATCGGGGTCATCTCTTCGCTCGCGAAGCCTCGTCGTCAGCACTGCCTGCGTCGCCAGCACCGGCAACAGCAGCAACCATACCGGCCGCGCTGATCTCCCCAGACCAGGGGTTGCTGCCCCTCGTGCTCTTCGTGGTCCTCCGCGGCCTCCTCAGCTCGAGAAGGTCGAGCGTCCGCCTCCAGCGCCTCAGGTCCGTCTTCCTCGTCTTGACCTTCGAGATCCTCCTCGTGCGCCTTCGTCGCGCCCTCCACGTCGAGCTCATCGTCGCCCTCCGCGTCGAGCAACGTCTTCTCCATGATGGCCTGCTGCTCCCTGGCGCTGATGCCCAGCGCCTCGTCAGGCGACGCGCGTCGGACAGCCGCGGCGTCGCACTTGGTCGACAGCCCCTCGTGCGAGAGGTAGATGGCCGCCGGCTCGATGCCGATGACCACTGCTGGGCCATGCCAGGCCTTAAAGATCAGGGGTGGGCCCTTCCGCCGCCGGTTCTTGCGCTTGCCCTCGCGGTAGAAGTAGACCACGTCGCCGAGCTTCGCGCTCGAGCTGGGCGGCGTGCGGCGACTGTGAGCAATCGGGGCTCGACGCAGTCGTTTGCTGGTGTCCAGCTTCTCCAGGGCTACCTTCGCCGCGCTGTAGACCTGCAGGCGCATTGTCGTGTAGGGATCGTTGTCCACCGCATCGTGCACCGCGAGCTGGGAGCGCCCGCGCTCGCCGAGCAGCCTTCGCGGCAGCTGCTGGGACCTCCCCAGCACGAGCTGTGCCGGCGAGAACCCAGACTCGTTGATCCGCTGGTTCTTGGTCCAGGTGATCATCGCGGCGGCAGCCGTCACCTCCAGCTCGGTCTGGATCTCCGTCTCCGTGGTGCTAGCCCTCCAAAGCACCTTCCATTCGCCTCCAGCACGGTTGCACATGCCATTCTGCCGTGGCGCCTCCACTGCAGTGAACCAGACCTGCACGCCACAGCCCTCCAGCAACCGGAACACCTCCTTGTAGAACTCGCCTCCGTTGTCGCACACCAGCGAGTTGGGCGCGCTGGCCCAGCTGAACCAGACCAGCTCCAACGCCTGCGCCACGATCCCAGGGTGCTTGCTCTTGAGCTGCGCCACCACCTGGAATCTAGTCTTGACGTCCACGATGTTCAGCATCTCCAGCGCCGCGCTGGAATTCATGTGAACCGAGAGAACAGGTCGATCGCGATCTGCTCCCCGAACTCCTTCACCTTCTTGAGCCTCGCCGGGAACCGTGTATGCCCAACAGCAGGCTGGTTCGACTCGAACTACACCGCCGCCGCGATAGCCTCGTCGCTGGCCGCGCAAGCTCTGATCTGAACGCTCGTACCAGCTGGTCCTTCGAAGGGTGCCGAAGGTTCTTGTGGATCCTGAGCACGGCGTTCCGCACCTCCTTCGACACCTTTACCTTCTTCAGCTCCTGCTGATCCTCCTGGGGTTCCTCAGTTGCCGGCAGGTCCACGAATCCCCGATCGTCCACCCCTCTGTATCTGCACCAGATACCTCGTCATCGTTGAGCACCTCCTTCGGTCCGAACAGGCTCAGCATACCAGCATACCCTTCGCGATGCTCCTCGCCAGCTCCGACGTGTAGTTGCCCTCGCGTTGCGTGAGGTCATGCTGATGGGAGCCGTCGCACTGCCTATCGAGGTCAACGAGTAACTCCTCATGCGAGGCCAGAAACCGAGTAGGCTTCCAATGCGCTCCTCCACGCTCTGAGGTTAGCCCGTACATGCACTGGTCCACCTCCGCAGCGGAACCTTGGTGAATCAGCTCACGAAGCTCGGGCTCGCGCCAGACTCGCGACCACCTCGGGTTCTCGATCAATCAGGCACCTCCGTAGTCCTTCACGGCCTTCGCCACTTCCCTCGCGAACCTGAGGAAGGGACGATCTCGGAGTTGCCGTTCTCGCACCTTGGCTTGATCCTTCTGGAAGTAGGTCAGGTTACTCCAGGGCCCGCAGCGAAAGGCCATCAGAACCAGCTTCGGCTTCTTCGTTTTGATGTCCTGTAGCAGCTCCTTGCGTTTCTTGGGCAGTCGGAGGTCGTCGCCGAACTCCAGCGAGTAGCTCCTCATGGTCGGGGGCCCCTGCTGGGCCGCCTCCTTGCGTCCTGCCTCCTTCGTCGTGAAGACCTCCGTGACCCACGGCTGGCACGCTCTCTTCTCGCTGACCACTGCCTCGCACTCGGCCTCCCACGAGTCGAAGCTGGTCCCGAACTCTGTCAGGTAGGCCTCGGGCTTGACGTCGACCGTCTCCAGGTCGCGCTTCCGGGAACGCAGCTGGTCTCTCACCAGGGTCTTGGTCCCGTTCTTCATCTTCTTCAGCGTCGGGTTCAGATTGGCCCGATCCGTGAAACTCACCTCCTTCTCGATCTTCAGTGGCGTCACCATCCCCGCCATCGCGGCTCCGCACAGCCACCTCGAGAGCGCCGATGGTCCTCGAGCAGCTGGCCGCGCTCAATGGTCGAAAGGTGGGGGTCGTGGCCCCGCGCCGCTGGGCGGCGCGCCCCTCGAGACGGACCGGCCCCGCGTGAACGGCGCCTCGTCGCGCGCGCGCGCCGCGCCCTGCAGCGCCGGCACCGCCATCGGCTCCGGGGCGCCGCCCGTCGGCACCTCGCGCTGGCGAGCGCGGTCCACCGGCTCGCTCCTTGCTCTTGAGGCCCAGGGGCGGAGGCACGCGCGCGCGCCTGCTCGCCGGCGCACTTGATGTCGCCGAGCCCCGGGGGCCCCGGGCGCAGGACTCCCCGCTGGGCCCGAGTCGAGCTCGAGGCTCCGGGCGGGGCGCCCGCGCTCGCGAGCGCCTCGCCCTCCTCCCGGGGCGTCCTCCGCCTCGCCTTCGAGCCTGCCGCCATCGGCCAGTCGATGCGCACTTTGGAGGCCGAGGTGCCTCGCCCGCGGGATCTCCGGCACCAGGTCCTCCAGCGCGTCCCTGGGAGCGCGCATTGGCTGGTCCTGGTCGCAGAGGAGCGGGTGGCTCTCTGAGTCAGGCGACGTTGTCGGCTTCGGCTTCTGCGGTTCTCTGTCCCGGCGGAGTCTCGTGGATATGTTCCGCGGCGGGTCGAGCTGCTCGTGCAATTCCTTGTTCGGCAGACCTTCGATCCACCGCAGAACCTCGATCACGTCGCTCGTATCCAAGCAGGTCGTCTCGCGAGCCCTAACCTGCTTAAAGTTCGGTCCCTCGCGATTCGAGGTCTTGAGCGCCCTCGCGCTGTCGTCCTGGCGCCCCCACATCTCCAGGCCCGAGACGTCGAGCTCGCGGCTGCTTCTGACCGTTGCCGATCCGAAAAACGGCGAATTGGGGTTCCTTCTTGTCGTGGTGGTCGATGCCCAGCTCCTTGCAGCGGTCTTCGATCCTCGCGGCGTAGGCGTCGCCGGAGACGGTATTGTTGCAAGCCGAATCCAGGATGCCGTCGTCATCTTGCCCTCTGATCGATATTGATGACAGCATAACCTCCTTAACTCCCGCCTCGTCGACCTCGCCGTCCTTGTTGCCAACTTCTGTCGTCGTCAGGGCCTCGAGCACCTCTGGCGCCATCGCCGCCATCACCTCGTAGCCCTCCTTTGTGTTCAGCAGGTCGACCACCAGCGCGTCTCGCGGCTTGACTCTCTGCTGCAGCTTCTTCTTGGCCTGCTTTGCCTTCCACCACTCTTTCAACTTCGGGCAGCCGGCGTCTCCCGCACAGTGGCCTGTCTGACCACAGGCGTGGTACTCCGAGTTCTTCTTGTCTGGCGTGCTGCTGGTCTGGCCGAACCCGGTCGTGTACTTCTTGCCGCTGTTGGAACTGTTCGATCCTGAGCCTGTGCCGCCGCCCTTGCCAAACTTACGTTCTTTACGCACCTCTTTCACCCGCTTCTTGGTCTCGCGCACCGTGATGAGGCCCTCCATCATCGACTCCACGCCGCTCTCCAGGTTCCCGAGCTCCTGGACCAGCTCGGGGTCGTGCTCCGCCTCCTCGAGCACCGTCGAGAGTGACTCCAGCTTCTCGGCGAAGATGCTCTCGATGTCCTGATCCTGCTCCGTCGTCGAAGCCTCCTCGACCGTCTCGTCGTCGGCGTCGCCGTTGAAGCTGCCGAGCTCCGCGTTCAGCACTTCGAGCTCCGAGTAGTCGAGCTGGCCCAGTCCGTCGAGATCCTTGGTCACGTTGGCCTCCTTGAATTTTAAGCGCTTCGCGTATCCCCACATCTGTTAGATCTTTGCGTTGTTGCTTCGTTTCTTGACGGCGCGCAGTTGCTCTGTGTCGCTCGCGAAAAAAAGTATCTCCACATCTGCTGCCTATGCGCCGCCCTGTCGCTGCCTTCCCCCTGTCCCCCCGCCCGTGGTGGCGCTGCCGTCGCTTCCACGCCCCTCGCTCCGACCCTTGTCGGCGTTTGGCGATCCGGAACTTACTCCGTTGAGCGCCTGCATGTCGTTGTTCGACGCCCTCATCGGTTGCGTCGCGGCCGTCCTCGAGTACGCGGACTTCATGAATTTCGCATTTTGGTGCTGCACCTCGGCCTGTGGTTCTTCCTGGTCCACCGCGTCTCCTGAGCCGCAGCGTAGCTCGCTCCTGTGCTTTTTCTTCGCTTCTTCCCCGCGTCGCCTCGTGTTCCGCTTGCTTTCGTTCCGTCCTCGTGCCGCGGAATTTAGGCCGTTGCTTGTTAGCCGCGTTTCTTGACGGCGCCTGGCGCCCCTGCGCGCTCGCGAACAAAACAAAATATCCCCGCCAGCCCATCCAGGAACGATGTCCAGGCGAGTTGAGGTGATCAGGGACATGTGGGAGCAAAGAGGGGGGCGGTCGAACTGTGCGAAGGAGGGAGGAGGAGAAGGAGGAGGCTGGATGGATGGATGAGGGAGCGGGGGGCAGGAGGCTGAGTGGATGAATATGCTGATAATGTTGATGATGAGGATGCTGGTGATGATGCTGATGATGATGGCGATTATGCTTATGCGGCTGCGTATGATGCTGCTGATGATGATGATAATGAGGAGAAGGAGGAGGAATAACATAACGAGCAGGAAGGGGAAATATGAGCAGGTGGAGGAGGGTAAGCAAAAAGTGCTAGAGGTCTCTTGGATGCCTCTCGGAGCCTCTTGGGATATCTCTTGGGTGTTTCTTGGTGGTCTTTTGGGGCGCCTTGGGGGTCTCTCGGCGGTTTTGGGTGGCTCTTGGGCGTCTTGGGTGCTTCGGGGGGGGGGGGGGGGGGCGCTTGGGGGTCCTCTTGGGAACCTCCTGGGGGCCTCTTGGGTGCCCCTTGGGGCTATGTTGGGACCATCATGGGGCCTGTCGGGGCCTTGTGGGCTGGGGCCATATTGGAGGACATCGATCAAGAAAGGGGGGAGCTCCTCTTCGCCCTGCCCCCCCCCCTCCCCCAGGAGGCCCAAATGGGGCCAAAACGTTAGTAACACCAATGATTTCGTTTTCCTCGCCGAGGCCGTTCTGGGCGTTGTAACGGCCCGCGACGGGCCCCGTCCAGGTCCAGGGGAGGGAGTAAGGGGAGGGGTCAAGGCACCCACTCACCCGCAAGCCGTCCAGTTCACTCTCACCCGCCGTCCCTACACAAAACTAACACCCGAGTCTGAGCATGTTCAGCGGTCGTCTTTGGATGGACAGCTACTGGGAACCAAGGTCGATCCCAGGTGCGCGACGTTTTGGGCGAGGTGCGCCACGCGTGCGAGGGGCGCCACGCGCGCCAGGCACCCCTGGGGCCCTAGCGTGCCAGGCACGCCTGGTGCGCCAAATGCGCCACGTGCTCCGACTGCACCAGGTGCGCCGCACAGTCCAGCCGCGCCGGGTGTGCCGCGTTCGGGGCACGTGCATAATGCGTCAGGTACGCCTGCGCACATGACAGCACACATCGGGAAACATGTCGGCCCCCGCCGTCCTTGTCGAAAACCGATGCCCATCATTGTGTCTGCTGGGCCTGCGCACAGCAGGCCACGCGCCACCAGCCCCGCCGACCATGTCAAAAAAACACTTGACAGTGATCGCGGGATGGCCGCGCATGATCCAGACTTGGCCGCGAGATGCATGCTGTATTGTTTTGTTGTCAAGGATGGTGGCCCTGCGCGCAGCAGGGAATATGCTGACACCCCCTCCGTCCTCGTCAAAAACAATACGAAGTGCTCGCGGGCCTCGAATGATTCAATACCTTGCTCCAAAGTGTATTTTGCATTGTTTTATGACCAGGATGTTGAGGGGGGGACGCATCGGGTTGGCCGCGCATGCTCCACATGTGGAGGCAGAGTGCGGTCTGTATGGTTTTTCACAGGGATGGTGGGGGGATGTCCGAATCATTTTCTTCTTCAGTAGCGTCGTCCCCTGTTTGTTGAAAGTGATCGGCCTTCGTCGCTCGAACGGTTTGCTTCGCCGTTCAGTCATGTGCAAGTTGGGGAACACTCGCAGCATGGCCGACACCATCTCACGTATCTCCATGTTGCCGCTGGTCGAGGTAATCAGCATTCTCTTCTGCGCGTCCGTCCAACCCGTCTTCTCGATGCGCCGGCAGGCCAAGCCGGCAACGCCACATCTTCCTCGTCTAGTTGGCCACGAGCTTCTCCGAACCTGATCATCCACGCATTCAAATCCTCGCTGGCCCGTCGATGCAGCTGCTTGTAAAAGTAAGTCGATGCACCTGGCCTCTGCGAGTCGGCTCGTCCACGCCCATCGTCGCCAGCACCTCCATGAGCCTGTTGATGTCCGCCATGGCGTCGGGCTCCTCCCAGGGGCCGTGCTTCTCGTCGTTCTCGGAGCGTCAGGCACCGCACCATCCGGGCCGCCCAGCTCCAACTCACGTCCAGGTTGATACCTTCTATCCACCACGTTCTTCTTGTAGCGCCGCCACCTCGCCGCCGAGCCGTCCCACGTCGGGATGCCCTCCAGGTCGCGGCTCGTCCACTGCGGCGACATCGTCCACGAGGTGGCCGAGTACCGCCCACGCCACTCTCGCGAACCTCCTTGTCCATCACGCCGAGGCAGCGACTCGGGGCTGAGGACTCCACTGCCCATGGCCGGCCGCCGCCACGACGTAGCGCTCGATGCTGGCTGCATCCGAGCCTCCGTCTACACGTCCTTCGTCGTTCACGCAACTGTCCTGAAACAACTCACCGAAGAGAGCAACCGACTCATCAACTGCTCGCCCCGCCCGGGCTCTGCTAGATTTTGACCCTGGCGTGGGAAGCGCGCCTGGTCTACACACCTGCGGTAATTTGCTAACTACAACAAGCAAGCGCGCGAGCAGATGCTGGTTGGAGCGGCGCAACCGCATCCGAAGCCCACAATGCGGGCTCCAGGGCACGTTATGATCGGCTCGCACGTTGACCAGGTACCTCCTGGTCCCACAAACGGCGTAGCCGATGTGAGTGGAGCCCTGGCCGGTGGTGCAGGTGAACTCGGTCTCCGACTGTCGAACATGTCCATGTGCTTTCCTGACGACTTGCGGTCCCTGGAAGAGTCTCTGGTAAAACGTTGGGACCGCCGAAGCAGATCCAAGGCAGTTGCAGCGCACGCAGGCTTGCCTGCTCCGCTACCGCTGTGGCACCGGGTAGCCTCCAGCGGCCTACCTCCCGGCCCGCAGTGGCAGCGGGGACGGCGGCGGATCCCGGCAGGGATCGAGGTAGGGCGCTCTTTCTCCCGGACTCTGCTCCAGTGGCCAGATTGCCTCAAACCGGCTCGGGCCGAGCCAGCAGCATCAGGCGAGAGAGGGGAAAGGGAGAGAGAGAGAGAGAGAGAGAGCACAAGAAACGCAGACATAATGGGTCTTGAGATGGAACAAGGGAGAGAATCCATCTGAATCCGCATTCTCACGACACAGGGCCCTTCTGTGGCCGTTCGGTGGGGGTTGGAGGCACTTGTGCGACGAAGCAAAACTGGGACCGACTGCGCCGACATCGGCGCGCAAGCTGCCGGCGCAAGGCCATGTGTAAGCGCCCTCCTGTCCACTGCAGCGCGCTGGCGGCCCGCGTACGTAAGCCACCGCGTAAGGTTAAGTCGGGCGTGTCCCTCTACACGAGGAATATTCAAAAATAAATAGTCGGGGGACGATGTTTGTATTATGTTTGATAATTTTCTGAATATTTTGTTAGTTTTTTTGGGGGGGAGGGCAAACATCCCCCTGTAAGGGGACACGCCCGACCCAAACGTAAGGTTGCTGTGTCATGGTGCGAGAGATCCGTTTCTTTTCGTTGTTCGCTTGTCCCTCTCCAGTTCCCATCCCTTGCCTGCTTCCGCTCCTCCACCAAACAACGCCTGGCGGAGTTCGGCAGCGCAGCGCCTGAAGGTGCCGAACCTTTCATCGGCATCTTTCGAGCTGCCTCGATCTGTGACGGTCCCAGGCGGGACGGCTGGGAAAAATTGCAACGCCCCGTTCTCGGGGCAGGCCTGCCAGGGCCGCCCACGATTCGATGCGATGCGATTCGATTCGCCAGCTGGGGCCGCGATTCCGATTCGATTCGATTCTGTCCGTTTCGCCAGCATCGCCTGGTGCCAGCCGAAGCCTGGCGCGGCGATCCGCTCTCGATCCGCTTCGCTGGCGATCCGACCCGTTTCCGAATCCGGTTCGAGCCCTCGATCCGATCCAGCTCGTGCTTGCCCGCTGCTGGCCCCCTGCGAGGAACCCCGAGTTCCGCGCCTTCATCGCCGACGGCCTGTGCGCCGCCGCCCCCTGAGCCCCGCGCGGCCCTGCCCGCGGGCCCCGCCAGCACGGGCGCGGGCGGCCGAGGAGGACGGGGTCGGAGGCCCTCGCCGCAGCGCCGACGCATCGGCGATGCGGCTCGGCGTGGAGCCCGACTCCTGCCGCGCTGGCGTCTCCGATGCGTCGCCGACGCATCGGCGATGCATCAGCGATGCAGCGGCGGTGCGGCACGATCCTCCAACCCCGCCGTAGCCTCGATGCCAGCCGCGCCTCCGCCCGCGCTCGGCGGCGAGCGAGGGGGGGGGAGCGAAAAGGGGGGAGGGCCTTCTCAGAAGGCGGCGGCGGCTTCTCAGACGGCCTCGGGCCTTCTGAGAAGTTTTGTGGTGGCTTCGGGGAAAGCTCGGACAGCCTTTCAGAAGGCCCGGGGACTTCCGAGCCTTCTGAGAGAAGGCCTCTTTCTTCTCACTTCCCCCCGCGGAGACCCCGCGAGTGCGTTGTCGGTGTCTATGGGTTGCCTCAGTCTCGTCTCGCTTGCAGACGGGGAGCGGGTGCGCCCGTGGACGCCGTTCTGCGATGTGCGGGAGTCGAGCACCAAGCATCGGCACATGCATGAGCTCTCGGCAGTCCACGCAGATTTCTTGGGTCGGCACTGGCCCCTTTTCTCTGCCGACGCCAGGGGCGCCGCCAGGGGGGCTGCCTGGAACTCATCGACGCTGGCGACGGGGGGCAGGGCGGGGAATCGGGGTCCCCAAGCGCTGTGGTGACCACACCGTGTGGTGAGTCGGTGGGGATTTGGAGTCCCTGCATGGCTCTGGGACCCGGGTCGTTCTCCGAGGACGTCTCAGGCGATGAGGGCCCCCAGGGTCCTCCTTCTCCTCCTCCTCCTCTTCCTCCTCCTCCTCCTCCTCCGTGCAGTGGCGGGCCGCGGCGAGGTCCCTTGGGATGCCGAGGCCACCGCGCGGTCGGTCGCCACATGGGACTGGGGACTCCGAGGGTTGACCATTTCAGCAGGGGAGGTGGTGGGATCACGGCAGAGGTCAATCTAGCGGCGCCTTCACTCCGTTTCAAAGCCCCGCGCGCCGCGCTCTCGTCGCGAGCTGGCCGCAGGGGGGCCCGGTGGCCAGCGCCAGCGGCGTCGTTGGGTGCACTCCCCGCGCGGGGGCTCGCCTTGAGAGATGCATGTCTCGGCGAGCGCCCTCAGCAGGCGGCCTGCCTGTTGCACATACATTTTAGAATCTACGGGCCCTTTTTATCAGCTTCGGCCCCGTGGGTGGGCTCCGCCCAAGGCGCTTCATTCGCGCATCTCCCTTGGCAGCGCGGGCGAGTGATGCCCCACCATACCCATTGTTCGGTCAATCATTTCCCATCTTTGCGGCTTGCCGCCCTGTTGCGTCGTGTCGGAGGTCCGCGCGGACTTCCCCCATCGGCGCTGGCGCCCTCTTCAGTGGCATGGGCCAATGGGCCCTCTCCAGCCCAGACGGGCCCAGAGCTACGCCATTATTCCATCTCTCGATGGAGCAATATCTCATCTTGCTGTCATGGCGTATGTAGCCATCTCGACCGTCATGGTCTCGTACTCCACTGGGATACCGTGCTGTTCTTTGAAGTGCGTCCTCGCACGAGTGCGAACTTTTGGGGCCATGGCGTGCACCATCTCTCGCGGTCACGGCGTGCAGCATCTCTCGCTCTCTCTCTCTCTCTCTCTCTCTCTTTCTTTTTCTCTCTCTCTCTCTGTCTTCATCTTGAGGCCTTCGGCCAATCCCACCACCATGCGTGGGTCGTGGGTCAGAGGCGTGTGGGATGCATCCCTTGGTCTCTTGGGACGCCTCTCGGGGACCGAAAGGGTCCTCGGGGCCCTCTCAGGCGTTTTGGAGCCTTCCCAAGGCCCTTTCGCTTTCCTCCTCTCAGCCTTCTCTTCGGGCCCTTCCGTGGGCCTCTGGGGCTGTCTTGGAGGGCTCTTGGGGCGTTTTGGAGCTCCATGGGGCCGTCTAGGGAGCCTCTTGGATAGTCTGTGGGTAATCTTGTGTCGAGAATGAATGATTCTGGCTTATCGGAGCCCCCTTGGGGTTCATCTTGGAGCCCTCTTGGGGCAACTTGGGGGCCTATTAGGCCGTCTTTAGGCCTTCCTGGGTCGTCTTGTAGCGTTGTTGGGAACACTCTTGGGCCGTCTTGGGTCTCCCTGCCCTCTGGAGGCCAGATCGACCCGCGCAGAGGTTCCCCGGAAATTAGGCCATTCACCAAGATCCCTGGCCACTCGAAGGGTTTCCAATACCCAACGCAGGGAATCCTACTCAGTGCCTGCGGCACAGTGGCGGAGGACTTAGGTGGGCCCTGCAGCAGGGCATCCAGAGGGACGCTCTGAGAGAGCGTTCGGGTGAGGCCCCATCTGGTTGCCTCTCCCTTATGTCTAGCCTCTTTTTCCCCCCTCTGGCGAATATGATGCCTCCGGCGAATCATCGCCGCCCCCTCCCTTGAGCACATGTTTGCATGGCCAAAAGTTGGGCCAACATTTGGCCACGCTATTGGGCTGTGTGTAGTTCCGGCCGTTGTGGAGACGCTTTGAGGAACAAGCTGGGGAGAAAGCAAGGGAGGGGAAGAAGAGGGAGGCGATACATATATATATATATACATATATATATATATACACACACAAACATACATACAAATGTACATATTTGTATAGAGAGAAGCAGTCACTGGGCAGTTGATTATGCCCGAGAGAGAGAGAGGGAGGGAGAGAGAGAGTGAGAAAGTGAAGAGATAGAGATAAGGAGGACGAGTAGGCGGACGAAGAGGAGGAGGAGGAGGAGGAGGAGGAGGCCTTTTGTTTGCCTCTTGCGGCTCTCTTGGGGCCTCTGGGGCCGCCGCCTGAGCGGCGTGCTAGGCACCGCTCCAGAGGCGTCCTCTCCAAAGGCCGCGGTGGCGGCGCTCGAAGACGCGCCGGATCGGCGAGTTTCGCGTGGTCGCGGGCGCATTTTGGCTCCTAATGAACATCAGGGATGAGCTGCTTGTTTCGTGCTGGGTGCTCCGCTCCTGCACGAACTCCACGTCAGGGTCCTGGCGTGCATGTCTTTGAGGCCCTGAGATATCTCCCCTGGGTCACACACCATAGACAGGCTGTCGTCGGAAATACTCTGTAGAGAATCTGAAATGGACCTGGCCAGAGCAGCTGCCACTCGAGTTGGGTACGTATTGTTGGCATTTGTTTTGAAACATAGCTGGCCGGAGGTTATGCCCGCTAGGGCCATACGTTCCCTTCTACCGTGATTGCATTTTCCGCCGTTCCCCTGTGCGCATATGTGTATATAGTGTCGGCATTACGATGGCAACCAACCGTGTCGGTGCACGTCCTACTTCGGCTGTTGGTAGGCCATGAGCAGGGGAAGGAGGGACTCTAGAAGAGACAACACGAGTTCGTTAAGCCACCTAGGCCCAGAGGGCTGGTGGGATTATGGTGTTCGTCCAGTGGCTCGCACCCTGTTATTTTATCCCGGAAAGTACTGTTCCTCAAAATGCGCCCCTGGCCCCCGAACCACAACAGCAACAACGGCTCCCGCCTGATCATGGTGATGGGGCCGAACGGTCATTCATTGTCCCTGGGTGCGTGGCTGAGGTGGGGTTCCGCGGTGCGGGTTGTTGTTTGTTGATGTCGAGGTCCCAGTCGTCACCCATTCAGCGACCCACCCGCGACGCGCCCGCAACCCACATGCGACCCACCTGGGACCCACCCGCGACCCACCCGCGACCCACCCCGCGACCCACTCGCGACCCGCCCGCGACCCGCCCGCGACTCACCCTGCGCTTGCCCCGTCACTCTGATCCGCACTTGTGGGTATGCAGGAATCGCGCTCTCCCGTGGCACTCACTCGCAATTTTCTGTGGTGCCGTGCCCCGAAAGACGCAGAAATCACGTCCTCGCTCCGGGTTTCCTCACGATTTACTTGGGAATCGCGCTATCGCTCGAAACTTTCTTCATGATGGCTTGACGCTTCCCATCCTTGTCGTGTTGCCTGAGCGCTGAGGGCTCTTCTCGGAGTGCAGTGCTGGCCAGCACGGCTACGAGGCGAAGCGTCCGGACATTGACGTCTTTCGAAATTCTAGCGGATTCAGGCCCACCGCGAATCGCAGCGATCCCATGCGAAGCTTCATAGCCGAAGGCTCCTTTTCGGCAATCTATGTAGTCTGGCCCCTGTGATGGGGCAGCCCAGGCGAGGGAGTCCCCCGCAAGGGACAAACGCGGGATGTTGTCCTTCCTTCCTTTGTTTCATCCGTTCGTTCTCCCTCCCTCGTCTTCCCCCCCGCCTGCCGCCCCCCAATCTCCACTGACGTCGACGCTATAGTATGTTTCCCAGGAGGCTGCAGCCGTTATAGCTCGCGTCGGAGCATTCAGGCGTTTCGCCTCTGCGGCGACACTTTTCTCTGGAAGACCCGCTGGTCCCCCCACACGCATACATATCAACATGTGCTTGCGGGCGGGATGGGCATGCTGTCAGCATACTGTGGAGGGATGGCATGCCAAACTGTTCCACGAATCTTGTGTGTGGCAGTCTTATCCGTACACTGCATACGCATGACGTTTCCCATGCAGGTGCAGGCAAATCTCACGCACATGCGCGAATGAAACAAATCACAACTCCATGCGCAGTCGACGGGGGCCCTTGACAGACTAAAGTTCAGCTACCAGGTGTACTGATAAGATTTGGTGCTCGCGTGATGCGTAGACATCCAGACGAGAGAACCGTGCGGATTGCTCTTTTGATTAGGATGATACGTCCTCTGTGCACAGGCGTCGGCCAGTGCGAGGCAAGGATTTATCCATACCCGTTGGTCGTTGAAGGCAGGTAATTCTGCAATCCCAGATCCATACTTCCCTACTTCTCCCTCTTTCCTACGCTCCTTCCCCTACTCTTCGGGGGGTGCGCAGATTCAATACGCTTCCAAAGCCTTCCTACTCCATGTTTCCACCCACTTCTTCCGACCGACGGATAACCACCGCCTGGGGGATGGATCTTCGCGGACCTCCACAGGCGGTGGACATGGATGTTTCCGAATCCACTGCACGTTGGGGCCCCAGGACGTCGTTTCCCAGGCAGTGGATATGGACAAATCCACGCCTCGCTACCAGTGCAGCTCGCCGGTCCCTCGGCATATCGAGGGCGGAGCAATTGCTCTACTTTACTGCCAGTGAGCGCCAACCGTCCGCGCGCACACACTTTCGGCTTCCTGGCTGGGTGGATCCGATGCAGTGAGAAGTTGGTGCGGTCAGTCAGGCCGGAGGAAGCGGCTGACGCGTGCAGACACTCGCACACACACAACCGCACACAAATACATACAAATACACAAATACACACCACCACACCACCACACCACCTTACCACCACACTACACCACCACCACACCACAACACCACAACAGCACAAAACAATACCACAACACCACACCATCACAGCACCACAACACCACAGCACCACAGCACCACAACACCACAACAACACAGCACCACAGCACCACAAAACCACAAGACCACAACACTACAACACCACAACACTACGCCACCACACCACCACACCACCACACCACCACACCACCACGTCACACCACAACAACACAACACCACAACACCGCCACACTACACCACCACAACACCACAGCATCACAACACCAAAACACCACGACGCCACACCACCACAACACCACACCACCACAGCACGACAGCACCACACCTCCACAGCACCACACCACCACACCACCACAGCACCACAGCACTACAAAAACACCACAACACAACACCACAACGCTACACCCCCACAGCACCACACCACCACAGCACCACAATACCACAATACCACAACACCACAACACCACAGCACCACAACATCACAACACCACAACATAACAACACCACAACACCACAACATCACAACACCACAGCACCACAACATCACACCACCGCACCACCACACCACCGCACCACCACAACACCACACAACCACACAACACCACCACACCACCACACCAGTACAACACCACAACACCACACCACCACAACACAACACCACATCACCACAACACCACGACACCACAACAACACAGCACCACAGCACCACAACACCACAACACTACAACACCACAACACCACACCACCACGCCAGCACCACACCACCACAGCACCACAGCACCACAAACGCAACACAACACCACAACACTACACCACAAGACCACACCACCACACCACCACAACACCCCAGCACTTCAACACAACAACCCCATACCACCACACCACCACACCACCACTGCACCACACCACCACACCACCACACCACCACAGCTCCACAACACCACCACAACAGCACAACACCACCACACCACACCACCACACCCCCACAGCACCACAACACCACAGCACCACTGCACCACAATACGACAACACCACATCACCTCAACAGCAGAACAGCACAGCACCACAACACCACACCACCACAACACCACAACACAACACCACCACACCACCACACCCCCACAGCACCACACCACCACAGCACCACAGCGCCACAGCACCACAACACCGCACCACCACAGCACAACAGCACCACAACAACACAACACCATAGCATCACAACACACAGACACCACAACACCACAACACCACACCACCACAACACCTCACCACAGCACCACACCACAACACCACAACACCACAGCACCACAACACCACAACACTACGCCACCACACCACCACACCAAAACATCACGACACCACAACAGCACAACACCATAACACCACAGCATCACAACACCAAAACACCACGACACCACAGCCCACCTCCACAACACCACAACACCACAGCATCACACCACCACAGCACAACCACACCACCACACTACCACACCACCACAAAACACACCACCACACACCACTTCACAACACAACACACCACCACACAACACAACACAGCACATCACAACACAACACCACAACATCACACCACCAAACCCCCACAGCCCACAGCACCACAGCACCACACCGCCACGACACCACAACCCCACAGCACCACAATACCACAACAGCAGAACACAGCACCACAACACCACACCACCACAACACCACAACACAACACCACCACACCACCACACCCCCACAACACCACACCACCACAGCACCACAACACCACAGCACCACAACACCACAGCACCACAGCACCACAACACCACAACACCACAACACAGCACCACAGCACCACAACACCACAACACCACCACATCACAACACCACAACACCACGACACCACAACACCACAACACCACAACACCACAACACAACACAACAAATCCGTAGCCATTTTGGCTCAAGGCGATGCCTTCCCCTGGGAAGGAAGCGGATACCGCTGGTCCGCGGCTAGCCCCGACTTCTGTCGCTAGATGCAAGTCTGGCCTACTCGCTCTCTGTGTCCTCGCTCTCCCACTGCTATTGTGTCGGCCATGGCGACGTACTGGAGGTGCGGATGTGGCGAGTATACTACCAAGGGACGCGAGCAATGTGGTGGATGTGGAGAGCCGCGAGCTGCTCGTCAGCCCTGGCGCGTCGGCGGGCCGAAAGGAGCCGACAGTTGGGCCAAGGAGCCGCGGCAGCGAGCCTGGAATAACTGGCCCAAGCCTGGAGGAGGTCAGCCGCAGCAGCAAGGATCTGCTGGCGCGTCAGATCCAGACGCGGGAGGAGCTCCCCGCAGACACATACGAGAAGGCCAAGGGGGCGCTCTCTAACTCCTCTTGCCAGAAAGTTGACAGCGCTCGGCGCGCTGCTGCTGCTGGTGTTCTCGGGGGCTGCAGGGCGCGAAGCACCTCGGGCTATGGACTAGGCTGCCAGGGCGCTGCAGACGGCGAAAGACAAGCTGGCCTCGAACAAGCAGAAGGCGCTCGAGCTTCTGGCAACCATCGCGGAGCAGGAGGCTGACATGGCTATGCTTGAGGAAGGCCCGGCGAACGCGAAGCCGGAGGCTGTCGAGCTCTACGGCGCCAAGCAGCAGGACCAGGGCATCGATGGCAAGAAGCTGCGCGACGTCATCGGCGCGCTGGATGTCGACGGTTAGTCCCCTGGCGCGGTCGCGCAGGCCCTGCGCGCGGTCGCTGGCAACCTCGAGGAGACGAGCAAGCCCGCAGGGCAGCCAGCAGCAGGCGACGCACCACCAGCGCCCGCCGCCAATCCTGGAGGAGGAGGAGCCCCAGGAGACGGAGCCGCTGCAGATGCACCGCCCGAGGAGGCCTTCGACACCTTTTATGGCTCAGGCTGATGCTGGCGGTCTGCTGGGGGCTTGCACGGACGACGCCGGGCGCGAGCGTGCTACTGACGCTTTGGAGACCCCCCGCGCCATCAAGAAGCCCAAGCACGGGCAGTCTCCTGGCTAAGGACCGCAGGCGGCGCTGGTGGAACGCCGCGGCCATCCGCGCCAACGCCTGCAGCAGGTTCGAGGTCCTTCTCCAGACGAACGGCATCCTCAACATGGACTTCATCGGCGTGCAGGAGACGCATCTCAGCGACGAGAGGTGCAAGGAGGTCTCCGACAAGCTCAAGCGCGACGGCTGGCATGCCCTCGCATCACCAGCTGTTGGCGTTCAGCAGCGCCAGCAAGGACACGGAGGGCTGCTTCAGCTTGCTCCGCGTGTGCATGGGCTCGGGGTGTTCGAGCCGGAGGGCGACTGCGCGCTCTTCCCTGGGCGCGCTTCCATCGCCCACATCGCAGGCGTGGTCCCCGGCGGGATCGCGCGGGTCAACGTGTGCCTCGGGGTCAACGAGGGCATGTCTGAGTTTCGCTCCCAGGTGCTGAAGGCCATCTACAGCATGGCCAAAATGTTGGGGCAGCCGGCCATCATTGGAGGCGACTTCAACATGGGGCCGCGCGAGCTCGCGCAGTCGGGATTCGCGGAGGCGCTCAAGCTGAAGGTCATCGCCCCCGACGAGGGCGCGCGCCGCCCAGGAGAGCGCATCATCGACTACTGGTTGGTCGGCGCCGACTTCGGCGCGGCCTATGCGAAGGTGCTTCACGGCTGGAACGTGGCGCCGCACTACCCCGTTCAGCCGACGATCGACGGCGCTGCGGTGGCGAGGCGCATGCAGTATGGGCTGCCCGACGCGCTTCCCGCCCCCTACCCCATTGGCGTGCTGCGCCGAGGGGCGCGAGAATCACTGGATTGCCACCCGCGCCGCCGTGGGCGCCATCTCCAACATCAACGCGAAGTGGCAAGTCTTTATTACCAAGCTGAGTGGAACATAGCCGACGCTATGGGCCTAGTGTTCGAGTACCACAAGTACAGCGGAAGAGCGCAACGTCCTGCGCTCAAGAGGGCCAACGTAACCATCCCGAGCCCGCCGAGGCTCCCCAAGGTCAGCACGGGCGCCACCTGGGTCAAGAGCATGGCCATTGCCTTCGAGGACACGGCGCAGGTGGCCTTCCCGCTGAGACGCATTCGAGCCTTGCGCGCGGTCGGCAACCTGCCGCGGCAGCGCGAGGCCAACAACGGAGCAGATCGATTCGCTCGACGTCGGCGCGCTGCAGGTCATCAGCTCCTACGCCATTGCCGAGGCGGACGCTCTGATCGAGAGCGAGATGGAGCGCAGGAAGCGGGGCCGCAACGACTGGATCTTCGAGAACCACGCCAAAGGTACTGGGGCCCTCCACGCCCTCACCAAGCCCCCCCCAGGTTGGGTCCCTCGGCCGCTCGGTGGCAGCCCAGACGGCCCCCCTCCCTCGCTGCAGGAGACCGTCGTTGCTCTCGTCAAGGAGTGGTCGGGGCATTGGGGGTTGGGCCCCCCCGAGCGAAACGGGGCCGACGCAGCGCTCGGCGACGCCAGCTGGCCAGAGCGGCTCGGTGAGCGACCTCCGCGACCCACGGTGGAAGAGACCAGGAAGGTCATCTGCAGCTTCAGGGAGGCAGCAGGCTCCTTCGACCCCCTGCGCCCAAGGGAGCTGCAGTTATTAGACAACGAGGGCATCGAGGGGCCCATCGACCTCATCGCGCGATCGAGGAGCAGTGCGCGTGGCCCGACTTTATCCCCACGATTGCCTTCGCCCCGAGGACAGACGGGGGCCTGCGCCCCATCGCCCTGCTGAGCGCCCTGGTCCGCATCCACGGCAGGCCCCGCAGGCCCATCGCCAAGGAGTGGGAGGAGGACAACCCGCGCAGCTACTGGTGGGCAAGCTCGGGGCGCAGCTGCGACAGGGCTGTGTGGCAACGGCAGGCGCTCGCTGAGTGGGTGCACATGCTCAGCCAAGTACAGTCGCAGCAGGACGGGGGCTCGGCCTCCATCCTTCTCGACCTGTGGAAGGCCTTCGAGCAAATCATGCACCGCGAGCTTCTCCACGCACGCCAGAAGTGCAATTTCCCCCCGTGGCTGGCCACGCTGTAGACCACCCTCTACCGCATGCCGAGAGTGGTCAGCCTGGAAGGTTGCTGCTCCGACGGGTTGCACGTCTTGCAGACGGTCCTCGCCGGCGACGCCTTCGCCACCGCCTTCGCGAAGATAATGCTCACTGGGCCGCAGGGCGCACTCCACCTCAGGCAGGCCACTGCGGTGCCAGCGGCGGTGGTCGACGACTTGGTTCTCCAGCGGTGGGGGGGCAACGACAGGGTCGACCAGGACCTTGCCCAGGGCGCCAAACTCCTAGTCAAGGGCCCCGGCCTCCAAACGCGAAACTCCGCAAGCACATCCAGGACAAGCTGTTCCAGAGTGCTGGAGTCATCGGGCCCCCCCGCGCTCGGAACTTGGGCGTGGGCCGCACCGAGGCTGGCAAGCGCAGCACCGATGCCAGGAGGGCGAGGCTCAAGCAGGCTCGTGGGCGGCCCCCGCGGCTTCGACGGCCGCTGGGTCTTCGGCGAGGACGGCAAGCTGCAGCAATGGTAGCCTGCACTGGCATCGTCCCCAGCGTCGCGCACGGCGCCACCTGCACAGGCATGTCCGACTACGAGCTGAAGCACACGCTGGCCTTGGTCCTCAAGGCGGTGGAGCCTCGCCCGCAGGGGAAGTCCACCACTGCCTGCGCGCTGTTCGGGGGGCCGAAGGAGATCGACCCCATCTTCGCCGCCGCGCTGGCGCCAGCGCGTGCCCTGTCCAGGGCCATATGGGAGCGCTGGCGCGCTCGACGCTCCCAAGGCCACTTTCGACCGCTCCAAGGGCATCGAGCAGTGGACGCAGGTGAGAGGCCCGCTGGGAGCAGCCATCCTCTCCCTCAAGCGCGTTGGCTACCAGCTCCGGGACTTCGAGACCTGGCGCAGGCCGCGCGACTCGGGCGCCTACCACGTGGTGGAAGCCTCTCCGTGGCACACCAAGCAGGTGCTCAAGGTGGGCGCCCACCGGTGGGAGCTGCAGCAGCTTGCGCGCGACGCCCGCAGCAACATCGCCAATGGGGCCTTCCTCGCCCAGGTGCGACGCTGGATTCACAACGGCAAAGGGCGCGACGCACGAGAGCAGGAAGTGGACGCCGCTCAATGAGGCGCAGAGGAGCTACGCGAGGTCCTTGATGGTCAAGGGGCAGTGGCTCAACAAGCGGAGGTGCGAGGCGGCCCCGCGTCTGGCGCCGACCCCCTTCTGCCAGCACCACCCCAGGGAGGAGGGCGCGCTCTGGCACAGGCACCTGTTTTGCGAGGAAGCCTGGCCGCCCCTCTCCCTGCCCGCCGAGATCGCCAAGTTCAAGAGCTTCCAATCCAGCATCGCCATCGCCACCATGGTTGAGCGTTTGCTACTGGCGGAGCCGCTGCACTCGTGGAGGCCCCCTGGCGACGACCTTCTGGACGGGTTGCAGTGGATCAAAGGCGACGGCGTGCCCTTCATGGATGCCGAGGTCTTCGCCGACGGCTGTTGCTACGAGGCGGGCACCTCGATGGCAATGTCGGCATGCGCAGCAGTGGGGCTTCCAGGGGGCCGACCCCGGGCCTCGCTTGTGCGTCAAAGCATTGGGGGCGCCGCTGCCTGGGCCGCTGCAAACCATCGACGGTGCTGTGCTGCTCGCGCTGCTGGCCATCCTTCGGCATTCGGATGCGCCCGTCCGCGCCACTTCGACGCCTCCTTCGCGGTCGACGGCTGGCTCAAGCGAGGGCGCGAGGGCACCGCCGCATGCGAAGCTGCCTAGGCCGAGATCTGGAGGGGGATCTGGTTTGCCTTGGGCGATTTCGGCGGCATCGGCAGCGGCGGCCTCGCCATCCTGAAGGTCAAAGGTCACGGGGCGGTCGCCGATGTGGACGCTGGCAGAATCTCGACGCGACGGCGCCGAGGCCACCACGTGGCGGACAGGTGCGCGAAGTACGTGGCGGAGCAGTTCAGGGCGCCGGCTGAAGCTCGCGCATCGCGGAGGACGAGAGAGCTCGCGCTGGGCGCCATGGTCTACTGGATCGCAGTGGCTGGTGCCGAGGCCTCACAGCTCAGGGGGGACTTCGCCGACGGCTACTGCGAGCCCACCGCCGAAGGGCCCAAGATCACGGCGGTGCAGCACGACGTGGTCTACATCAGAGGCGGCGCCCACTGCCGCCGCTGCCTGCGCGCCGCCTTCACCGAGATGGGCATCGAGCGGCTGCCAATGGCAAGCGAGCGCCGCTGCGCGCCTTGCCGCGGAAGGAGAAACAATCAACGCGACACAACAACGCCACAACACCACATCTCCACAACGCCATAACGCCACACCGCTACAGCACAACACCGAAACACCACGACACCACAACACCATACCACCGCAACACCACAACACCACACCACCACAACACCACAACGCCACAACACCACATCTCCACAACACCACAACACCACAGCACCACAACACCACAACACCACCACATCACCACACTACCAAACCACCACAAAACATACCACCACACACCACTTCACAA
>CAUYUJ010018792.1:0-27500 GCA_963575745.1 Prorocentrum cordatum | reverse complement strand
CCCAACGACACCCCAACAAATCATGTTCCCAGGAAGTCTTACGGCCACTGCCGCCGACGTTGAAGGAGGCCGGTCCAGGACACCCAGAAATCTTCCAAACAGGCTTCCAAGAGGGCGCCGAGACAGCCCAGGGCCGCCCCCAGACGGCCCAAGAAAGCCCCAACGCAGACGGAAAGGGCCGCAAGAGGCCCCCAAGAGGCCCCGAAACGAGGACATATGGTTCGAACACGACCAAGATGGCCTCTGGACGGCCCACAAGGCTTCCAACACGGCCCAAAGGGACGCCAAAATCATTGATTGTCCTTAGGTTTTTGATGGATTTCAGACACCCAATGTCGCCCAAACAGGCCCCCACGAGGGCGCCGAGACGGCCCAGGGACGCCCTGCCGCGGGCACGAGGCGGGGCCCGGGACGGGGCCCTCGCACCGGGGGGCTTGGGGCCCCTGCCGTGGCGCTGGGGGCCTTGTAAAGTCGCCCGAAGACGGCCCTGGCGTTTCCAGACAACGAAAACGACCAATGACAGCCCGAGATCACCCCAGAATTGGTCCCTGATTGTCCAAGAGGCCTCCAAGACGCCCCAAGAGGTCTCCAAGATGGCTCCCAAGGAGCCCCAGGAGGCACAACTAACGTGTTTTCCTTTGGTTTTTGATAGATTTTCGAGTTCTCGCTTATTGAGTTTCCTGACGCTCCACGACGGCCCAAGAGGCTTTAATTTCCGCTTCAAGGCATCCCCAGAGGCCTCGAAGACGGTCACAAGATAGCCCACGGGGGTCCCAAGACGGCGCCATAGGCGCGCAAGGCGGCCCGAGATGGCCCCAAGACGGCCCCAAGATGGAGCCAAGAGGGTTGACACGAACCGAAAATCCGAGTCTTCCACCCCGAGAGGCTCGCAGGAGGCCCCGAGAAGCCCCTAACAGGTTCCAAGAGGCCCAAGAAGCCCTCCAGGGGGGCCGAGGAGTATCCAAGAGGCCTCCCACGAAGGCCCTAAGAGGCAAAAATCCATGTCTTGCCATAGGTTTTTGATTGATGTTAGAGTTTTCAGCCTTTTGGCGTCCTGACACTCCAAGACGGCCCAAAAGGCCTCCAAGACCAATCCAAGATAGCTCAAGAGGCCTCCAACAGGGCCCAAGACAGCCTGAGAGGGAACCGATACGGCCCCAAGGGGGGCCCAAGAGGGGTAAGACGAACCGAAAATCCGAGCCTTCCACCCCGAGAGGCTCTCAGCAAGCCCCAGAGGCCCCCAAATGGGACCCAAGAGGCCCTCAAGAAGCTCCCCAGAAGGCCGAAGGGGTTCCAAGAAGCATTGTTTTCCCATCGGCCTTTGATGGATTTTAGAGTTCCCAGCCTTTTGGCATCCCGACGCTCCAAGACGGCCCAAGTGACCCCCACGGCCGCTCCAAGATAGCCGAAGAGGCCTCCAAGAGGGCCCCAAGACGGCCCACGAGGGCCCCAAGACGGTGCCCGAGGCTCCCAAGACGGCCCGAGAGGGCCCCAAGAGGGCCCCAAGAGAGCCCCAAGAAGGGGAACGCGAACCCAACAGCAGAGCTTTCCGCCCTAAGAGGCCCACAGGAGGCCCCAACAGTCCCCAAGTAGTCCGACGAGGCCCCCCAAAGCCCCCCACCAGGCCCCAAAAGGCTCACAGGAGACGTACACGGGGCCCCAAGATAGCCGAACAGTGCTCTCGATGCATCAAAATTGCTTCAAGGAGGCCTGGGGAGGCTTCTGGATTGCCCCAATGTGGCCTCAAGCCGGGCCTCCACGCAGCCAAGACGGCCAATTGACTGCTTCAGACTGCAGAACATCACTTTCCGACTGCCCGGAGAACCCTGAAGATTCCCCCAAGGGACCCCAAGAAGCCCCAAGATGCCCCCCCGAGAAGCACCCAAGAGAGGTGCCTCCAACAGCCAATTGAGGAAGCACGGAGAACCCCCCAGAAGCCTTTCAGATGCCCCCACGAAGACCCAAGAGGTTCCCAAGAGGCCCTCAGGAGGCAAGACTATGTCACGCGCATGTGAATGATAGCGCTGTTCAAGATCTTCTAGCGCGCCCCCGGCCTGGGCTAGAACCTGAGCGCGCGCGATGGTTCTAGTGTCTGTCTGTCTGTCTGTCTGTCTGTCTGTCTGTCTGTCTGTCTGTCTGTCTGTATGTATGTACGGATGGATGGATGGATGTATGTTAGCTGGTTCAGGAACACATCAAACCTGCCCCTCTTAGGGTTAGGCGGATGTCCACGCATAGCCTCGTGCATTAAGTTCAGCATATGCGCGTGCATTTCAAATCACACCCAATAGTGCACGCATTACATTGCGCATTACGTGTGGCATTTAACCGCAAGCCCCAATAGTGCACGCATTATATCGCGCATTACACATGGCATTTACGGCAAACCCCAATAATGCACGCATTACATCGTGCATTTCTACCAATGTGCAACGCAAGCGCACGCAATTGTTCTTGCAATTCAAATGGCCTAAACCTACAACATATAGCAATTCAGCAATGCCAACGCATTTACAATATCATCAGTAGTTGGAAAAAAAACTCCTGGGGTCAGGGTGGAAGGGTTTGAACTACGAACACGGGAGGCTGCGAGAAACGGTGAAATGAGGAGGATGGAGAAGATGGGAAGAAGGACGAAGACCAACGGGGATGAGAAATACCTTCCCTGTTTACGCCTCGACTCGGAAAACACACGTGGAATGACCCAACACGTTGCGGCCCGTCCTCCGCCTCCTCCCTTTCCCCTCCCTCCTCCGTAATCATCGTGGCTCTTGGGTTGATTTTGGTTGCGGTTTTTTTGTTGACCCATGGAAGCAGCTGTCCATGATCTTGTGGATTATTTGGCGGCCGCAGAGGATCCGCGTGGGGCCGCCCACGAGGACGAAGCAGATGCCATCCTTGGCGCAGTAGGCACCGCACTGCGCCAGCGACGAGGTCCGCTCGTTGCGAACACGTGGGCTGCAGAATGCCATGCAAGGGCCATGCGTTTGAGCAAGAAGGTCCGCCGAGAGCAGCATGCAAAATGTGTTTCTGGTGCCATGCAGGAGCGTATTGACAATGTCAACGCCATGCATGCTGTGAGGCCCGCTGACATCATCGATTCTGCCAGGATGAATGAGGTCAAGGCTGCAGACCTACGAGGGCAGGGGAGGGGAGCTGCCTGCCAATGGTTGACGTGCGCACTTCTGCGCGGAGCTTGGGGCCTTGCCGGACACGCTGCGCAGGTGCGCAGACGGAAGCGTAGAGCACGTGCGAGTCGGCCGCGGGCATCGGTGCTCGCGAACAGCATGCGCAGCGTCGGCATGGCCATGCGGGCTTCGCACTCGCATATCAAGAAGGTCCGCTCAGCGATCGCTGAACGTTACCTTGGACTTCAACGGGCACGGCTGGACGACTTCGGGCGGTGGCAGTGCCGCGTTGTAGAGGTCAGCATGGACGAAACTGAGCACCCCATCAA
Source organism: Prorocentrum cordatum (assembly GCA_963575745.1). Taxonomy (NCBI): domain Eukaryota; class Dinophyceae; order Prorocentrales; family Prorocentraceae; genus Prorocentrum; species Prorocentrum cordatum. Next base: position 24,043 of record CAUYUJ010018792.1, on the reverse strand, counting down.
AGTTGACGGCCAGGTCGAAGTTCATAGCGCGCTGGTCGTCCACGCGCATGTGCTTCAACGTGCAGCGAACCATGAGCTGCATGAGCACGAAGTCGTGGTCCCGCCAGCAACAATTGCAAACGCGAAGACGTCGACCCTGATCGCAGCTGTGGAGAATCGTCTGGGGTTCTTGCTCCGCCGCACCGATGGTGACGTCGGTCGGCGCGTGACCATCTTCAACGCCGATTCTGCTAAATCTATGCTGAAGTTGGGCAGGAAATATCGGGAGAAGGATGGACCCAATGATATGACGCTGCATAGTTTCTGTTGCATGCATATGCTTTGGGCCTCAATCATGGGGATGCTTAGCGGATACGATTTGATCAATGGCATTTTCTGCGCTACCTGCTTAATGCACAAAGCCCGAAATCGGCGAAGACTTCGGAAGCACATGAAACAATTCATGGAACCCAACCGCACGAACACGGCAGGATTGCGATTTGAGTATGGAGTTCCTGCCGCCGAGCATCGTGAGTACAATAGGCAAGTCATGGCCTTGCTTGACTTCGCGGACGACCCGTCCGAGGCCCTACTCGTGGATCGGTTCGGTCAGCCTCAGAACTACAACTCTGCCAAGAGGCGACGCGCCAGGGAGGAGTTCTTAGACTTCTTCAGCTCGTCTTGGGCGGCCGCGCGGAGCGGCCATGTCTGCGCGGCAGGGTGCGAGTGCGGCGGCCCGAGCAGTGCGCCCAAGAAAGCTGAGGATTTAGTATGGAGGGCCTTTGCGCAGTACAGCCCACGGGTGCCAGCCTTAAATAAATGGAACAAGCTTTTCCACCCTCTGGCCTGGTGGAATTTCGCGTTCGCCTTCAACACGGCCGTGGTCAAAGTGTTTTGCACGAGTGCCCGACCTCGGGGGCCTGGCGAGGGTGAGTTTCAAGGTGCAGAGATCTATGGCATTGGACGTGACGACGCCTACCAGAAAGCCCAACATACTCGATTCAAGAAGGCTGAGAGATTCTTCAACGATCCATCGATCTCGTGGAGGCTTTCTGCCGCAACCGTCAACATGGTGCCTGCGCTGAAGGCCCATTGTTGCATGTCCAACTGAGGGGTCCTCCTCGGGGGGGGGGGGGGGGGGGGGGGGGGGGGGGGGGGGGGGCGTGCTCTGAGCTTCGAGGGGTTCCAGACGCCCCCTCAACGTCCGGGGAACACCTGGGGCCCGCGACAGAAATTCAGGACAGCACAGGCGCTGGCAGAGGAGGAGGAGGAGGAGGAGGAGGAGGAGGAGGGGGAGGAGGAGGAGGAGGAGGAGGGGGAGGAGGAGGAGGAGGAGGAGGAAGAAGAAGAAGCGGAGGAGGACGACCCTCCCCTCCACCCCGCAGCTGGGGAGGTGGCGGCGGTGCGTGTGCGTGGGGAGCATCATCAAAACTCTTGCGAGGCTCGGTGCCCCCCCCTCCCCCCCTCTGGATTGAAGGTGTTGGGGGAGTTCTTCGAAGACGCCAGAGACAAGTCAGAGCATTCAGGTGTGGGCCCGCTGTGTCATCTGAGAACGTCACCAGCTGCTCGCGCTATCCAGAGTTACGCTGCTCGGCTCCGAGATGATCGCGATCCATGTTGGCTTCCCATTTCTGGCCCTGGATGGAGGTGGACGCAGCAGTCTTACCATTCCGCTGCGTGGGGTGCGTATCAGATGGTGGGGGGTTTGTGGATGAGGACTGTCTCTCCTTATCTGCAGTGGCCGTGGCCTTTAGCGATCCTTTCAAATCGGTCGGCCTCAGATGCTGAGAAGAATTTGACCAGGCGGCATTTTTTGCGAGCGAACCCTTGCTGTGGCGATAACGTGGTTACGAAGCTCCGCACTTCGGTGCGAACTGAGGCAGAGCTTGGCGCGGAAGACCAATTTCTGCGAGATTTGTTTTACATGGTGCCCGGGCAGAACATCAGATCCGAATGCAGGTTCGGGCGCATGAAGAACCACGCACGCTGCTCTGCTGACAACTCCCCCGACGAGGCAACGCTGATGGCCGAGCACGTCCTGTCGGAGAGTTGGTGCATGATGGCTGCTGCTGCAGAGAGGTGGGAGGTGGCCGATCAAGCGCACAACGCCAATTCTTGGGTGTAGGGGGCGGGGGAAGAAAATCTTGATTTCTGCGCCTGCCAGGGCGGTGATTCGAGCTTCAGGGGCCTGCGACGGCCCCAGTCGACCAACGACGTTCCCTGGACAACCTTGTGCCCCGCACAACAGCGTTGCGCGCGTGATGGGCCTGCCTCGTGGCAGGGCTGGACCTGCGACTGTCGAAGCACCTCCTGCGATGCGCCAGGTTCGGAGCGCGTGGCATGGTTATGTTTCAGAGGCACGTTCTGGCATCAGAGGGTTGCGCCCGGGCTTCCTCGCACTGCCTCCTGAAGAACACGCTCGATTGGCAACGGTAATGGTGCGACCACGAACCAAGCCTCAACCCGCTCGGCCACTTGACCCTGAACAGACTCCCTGGGGCATCGGCGGCGGAGGGTATCCGATCAGAGCAGATCTCCTCAATGACATTAGGTGCAGAATCACCTTTTATTGGAATGAGTTTCGTGCACGCGTGACTGGGTTGATCTCCAATACGGGTGCGTACGACTATGCTGATGAGGAGGACCCGCCCACGGTGGAACCATGTTGCGCTCGGTTCGGCTTGGGGATCTGCAAGGATGATTTCAGCGAGGTGGAACTGGAGCTCATCGACTGTTTGAGAACCGACCTCAAACGCCTCGTGCACGACACCGACGGGTTGAGCGCGTCGGAGAGCGACTGCGGCGTGCCAAGCCTCCCGCTCTACCTGGTGACTGGGTCGCCCAACCTCGACGCATTGGGGGCAGCCGCGGGGTCTGGTGATCGGCCACCGCCGTATTGCTTTGTTATTCGGTGCTGCCAGTTGCTGAACCCTTACAAGATTGTGTTTCTAGAGTGTTTCCCAGCTGCAGCTGGCGCCGTCGCCGAGGGATCACTCATCTATGCTGGCATCCAGAACATACTGGGCAACTTGTTCACGGACTCCACGATGTCAATGGCGCTGAAGCAGCGGGGGTTCGAGGACGTGTTTTTCTTCCGGGTATCTTTCGAATATGAATCCTTGTGGCAGTTCCGTGTTCGCGGTTTGTTACCAATTCCGAAAGAGGGGCTCCGAGCTCACAGGACTAGGAGGGCCATGGATCCCGTGGCATCTCTGCTCAGGAATCTCGACGGCGCTCAGGTGACGAGCAAGAGGACTCGGAAACCAAAGGCCGTGAGCACAGGCAAGAAGCCCGCTAAGAAGACCAAGTGTGGCGACAAGGCAGGTTCGGCACCTTCGGACCCCGAGGGCCCCTTGTCAAGCGGGCCACCGACTGATGCAACCATCTCGTCAGACTCCTCTTCTTCTTCTTCCTCTTCTTCTTCTTCCTCTTCTTCTTCTTCTTCTTCCTCCTCCTCCTCCTCTTCTTCGGCGCACGGCCAGGAGGCCATAGGAGTTATCCCACCGCCTGATGACTGGGATGATTCGGCGCCCGACCCGCCACTTCCAGAGTGGAACCGATATACTAAGCGAGTCACCGACGCCACCACTGGTCGGTACATGGGGGCCATCGCGCCCATGCACGAGGGGCTCCCAAAGGAAGCTTTGACAGTTTATTGCAGCCGCCACAAGTGCAAGGTTTGCAAAGGCGTTAAACACTCCCCAAGCTACGAGAAAGTTTTGCGATGGTTTGCAGCAGGCGACGCCCTGCCCGCTGGGGCTGAGGGTAAGAAGGCGCATTTGCAGATTTTCCCAAAGCCATAGCTCGTGAAACGCTCTGTCCTCCTCGTGCACTCTCTCCTGCCATATCATTCCTCCGAGCTCCCCCATAATGGCCACCTTCCCTCCTCCGACCTCCCCCGTCTCGACCCCGCCGCCGGGCTCGTCCCTGCTCTTCTCCGACGCAACATCGACAGGTGTTCTTCTTTTTTTTTGCTGTCTGCGCGGCTGCGTTGCCGCGCGATGTTATCGCCAGACAGGATGGGGTGGCCTCTTGAGGAGCCCACCTGAGTATCATCTTTCAAGTCTGTCTGTCTCTCATTTTTGTTTGCCGAGATGGGCGATGCACGTGGCGCCCCAGGGCGCGGTGCCTAGTAGTCGCCCCTCTGATCAGATGAAGCACGCGTTGCCCCCTTTGCGATCTGAAACAACAGCGTTGGCCCTCGTTGGGCCGCAGCACTGCCGCGGCCGAAAACATCTTGGGAATCTGGCGCGTTTGAAAGCTGGGGTGTCCACGAGGAAGAAGACGGTGCGGAGGGGGTGACAGAAGAGCGCGGAGGGGTAGAGGAGCAGGGAGGGGAAGAGATCAGGAGGAGTCGCCAGGGGGGCCCAGCAGAAATCCTTGGCACGAGGGGGACCCCAGCAGGAATACCCGGCACAAGGTTCCTCGTCTTGCTCGTCTTCCTCCTCTTGCTCGCCTTCCTGCCAGATAGAGGGTTCGGCAAGCTCGATCCGCGCCCCTTCGCGGTCGGCGGGCGCTGGCGGTGATCAGTCTTCTCGAGCAAGCCGCGCGTTCGGCGCCCAGGCCAGGGGCATTCCCCAACCCAGCATCCAAGCAAGCCCCAGGAGTTCGGAAGAGCCAAGAAAGGCCAGGCCAGCCCCAGCGGCTGCACTCACACGGTTCAGCCCCGCCCAGGCCCCTTTGGGGATTCCACCAGAGGCCTCCGAGACTGCACTTGCACGCGCGTTTCGTACCCCCCCGCGCCCCCCCCCATGGTGCTCAACCGAAGGCCGCAGCGGCTGCGTTCGCACGCGTCACCCCAACCCAGGACACCGAAGCCTGGGCTCAAAACCACGGTGCTGACAGCTGCATATTGTCGGGTCCGTCGCCACTTTAGTTTTCTATTTCTATAGTATATCATATCAGATGCTAACATATAGAGTATATCATTTCTACTATATAGTATATCGCATAAACCGTATAATGATATAGTTACTGTGTATATAGTACAAGAATAATAGTTATATGATATGTGATATGTGCATTTTGAGAGTATATAACATATAATCTGTAAGTGCCATGGAATGAGGTATCACCTGGAAATGCAGAGACAGGTGCCAAGACCTTTCGTTTTCTGGGTCGTGGCCGTACATGCTCAGGGGATTGTGAGCGCGACTTGTTGTATTGCCCTTTGCGGGGGAGGTTTGTATGAATGCGAACAGGAATCCTGTGTTTGAAGAAATTAACTTTCCTTCCCGTGAGAGGCTACCCCCACGATTCTATACCTGGGCTTCAGGCTCGAGACGTCACATTGATTACCAGCGGCATTGCAGCAGCATCATATCGCGCCCCCACAGTTTCAGCATTACCAGACATGCAAGTAGATTTGCAAGATGGAAATCCAGAGATCGATTACGAGAAGTGTCCCACTGTTAACATAAGGCTGAATGGGCTCCCACCGAACTACAGGAAATGTGCTCTCATTCGCGTGCCTTTGATCATTAACATCACGTCAAAGCAAGCCGATCTTGGACGTGAGCGACGTGAATCCTTGGAGCTACTACAACATGAGCCTGCTGCGCGTGCTTCGAAGTTTCCTCGTCTCGATGCGGCAGGTTCTGTCCAGGTCGTCGATTTGGATAGCCCCGATCTCGAGGAGCCGCCCCAGGGAGATCAGCAGATGGCAGGACCGCTGCCACCATCGCCGAGTGCCGCAGTGCTTCCAGAGGGGCCGAGTAGCAGCCGTCCTACACAAACGCTCGTGGACAGCCTGGAGGGGCTGTCGCAGCCTGCCGTCCAGGAAGGCGATGGGCTAGAGGCAGGGCCTGCTGGTGCGCAGAATCGCAGCATCCGCCTTCACTGTTCGTTCGAGGGCCCCGTCCACGAGAGCTTAGACAATGACAAGGCCGCCGTCGATGACGAGGAGCGTGAAACTGTGTGCTTCGCCAAAGTTCCGGGCAGGTTCGGTGCCGCATATGCCAATCCAGGGTCCCAGGTCCATCGAGAGCAAGAGAGTCAGGCGGTTCAGCACCTGGGCGAGGCTGTTGTTGGCAGTGTTGAGCAGGAGAGTCAGGCGGTTCAGCATCTGGGCGAGGCTGTTGTTGGCAGCGTTGAGCAGGAGAGTCAGGCAGTTCAGCACCTGGGCGAGGCTGTCTTGGGCAGTGTTAGCGAAGACTTCATTCCTGGCGTGGCAGGTAGCCAGGCTCCGTGATTTCGGAGTCCAGCATTTCCCCATGCCATCGGTTCGCCTGGACTTCCCAGTGCGCTCAATTAGAAGTGAAAGACGGGCGACTCTGCCGATCTTTGTATTGGGGTCATGGCATAAAATAATACACGCGCTTCGCGCGATTCCCCAAACAGTGTTCGTCCTGCTGGAGTAGCTGGTAGGCGTTCTTGGTCGTTGTTGTGTGGTTGATGCTTTCGGTGAAGAGGAATTGTGCAACTATTGGTACCGATATGCTTATGATATGCTGCGTCATGCTGGTCGTGGTTGCCTCGGGCTCGGTGCTAAGGGAATTATTGACGCTTCGCGTATCCCCACCAGCCCGTCCAGAAACGATCAGCAGTGGAGTTGGTGAAGCAGCTTCCCGCATTGAAGTTTAAGATGGAAATCAGCAACCAGTGCAAGCTACGATGGTGCTTCGATGAGGGGTGAGGGGTGTTTCGATGACCTGTAATGGCTGTTGCAATGCTTTGTATATTAAACTCGCGTGCGTTTCGAAACGTGGAGCCATCTTGGGGCTCTCTTGGGGTCATCTTGGGGCCCTCTTGGGGCCCTCCTGGAGCTCTTTCTTGGGGCTCTCTTGAGGTCCTCTGAGGGCCTTCTTGGAGCCCTCTTGGGGCTCAATTGGGGCGTCCAACAATTGGCACGTTTATGGCCGTCATTGTCATCGGAAGCATTGCCATGGCCACATTCGCCGCTCCGCCAGCATTGCCGTGACCACAGTCACCATGAGTCATCACCAGCAGTATGAGGTGGAGGAGGAGGAGGGGGAGGAGGAGGAGAAGGAGGAGGAGGGAGCTTTTTTTCAATTCGAATGCAACGTGCGACTCGCACTTGTGCAATTGGAGAAAGTCTGAAGCGGCAATGTGCCTCCTGCACAAGATATGCAATAACAAATCAAAAGAATGCTAACAAGCGCGTCACGGAAATGCGACACGTCATTGCGTGCTATCTGATACGTGCGTCGAAATGCAAATTGTTGATGCGTGACATGCGTCGCGCGAAGTAATATGCGGAGAAATACAGTTTCTTCTTAGGGCCTGTTTTTTTTTTTTTCTTACAGCCCTCAGTTTCCTGATACGGCGGTTGTTTTCGTGGTAGAGTTTTTTGGCATTTCAACATTTCATAGTCGCATCGGGCCAGCATTTCAAACAGCATTTCGAAGCGGGCCAGCATTTCAAACAGCATTTCGAGACGATGCCATTTCGAGCCCTACTGCGATGCATTCCCCGTGCATTTCTAACCACAATCTTGGTCTCGCGTTGTTTCCGTTGCCACTTGGGCTCAAGCGAAGTGGCTTGATTTCTGGCAGCGCGCGCTTGCATCGCCAGGTTGGAACACATGGAGGCCCCTGGCGGGGCCGCCGTGAAACGAGTGAAAGCAGAGAGTGGCGATGAGTCTGAAACCCGCGAGGAGGACGCTGCCGCAGGCCCACACAGGTCCCGTCGCGGGAAGGGTGCCGTCGGCGCCGCTGCCCTGTGCGTGATCATTCGCACGTGCGTGACGTGCATGCATAGCACGAACGAGCCTAACCCATTCACCAGCGGCCCGCACAAGGACTGGGCGCACTGGCCGTGGGCCCACGGCGAGAGCGGCGCCCCCATCGGCAAGCAGTGCAGGGTCTGTTCCATGGCTTTCATACTCGCAGGCTTCAACCTCAAATACAAAGGGCTCAAGGAGCTCTACAGGGACATGAAAACGAGCAAAACCTTGACCGACGAGTTCGTGAACTGCGGGAAGAAGCTGATTCACCTTGCGAACGACGGCGTCATCAAGACCAGAGTCAAGGGCAGCCTGAAGGACGAGGTCAGGCAACTCAGAACATTGCCCGCCACCAGACAAACTGTCGACCTCAAACGGGCGGGCCCTGGGCGCCCCCTGCACTTGAGCTGCAGAGGGGTGTCCAGGGCGGACCCGTTTGAAGTTGACATGTTGTTCGGCCGCGGGCTCTGTTTGAAGTTGCTCGCAGGTTAGCGCGATCATGGGCGAGATCAGGACGAAGACCGTGGAGGTAATCAAGCGCACAGGAGTCCACGTGAAGGAGCGCTTCCGCGCAGTGACCCTGACCCGTTGGAAAAAGAAGTACCCGTCGAGCGATCCCAAAGCTGAGGGCATGCTGATGAAGGAGTTGGAAATCCATGGCGAGAAGCAGATGTGCGTTCTTGTGAGACAACTTCCAGCAGGAGAGTTCGACGTTGAAGTTGATGAGAGTTTGGAGACGCTACTTCGCGAGACGTACGACAATGGAAAGCTCAGCCTCCGCGACAACCAGCAGTCTGACATGGTTGGGCGACTCCAGCGGGGCCAAGTAGCACAGCTGATGCCAGATCAGGACGGCAAGGAGATCCCAGATGAGCGGATGGTTCAGAAGAAGTACGGCAAGCTGGCTGGGCCTGGAAAGGGGGGGCCCGTAGTCGTCGACTCAGATTCAAATGAGAGTGAGCCTTCGGAACGCTCTTCTTCTTCGGAGTCTGGCTCGGGGAGTTCTGTGGACGATGACTCCGACGATCAGTTCGGCGTTGGTGGATTGGCCTCGAGCCTGCTGGCGTCAACTGCGGCAGAGGCAAAATCTTCCAAGGTCGCCAAAGCCAAGGCAATGACGAGCTCCAAAGACACCGCCGTGAAACCATCGCCCCGTCCATCGCCGCCAGCCCGGAGAACTCCAGCCACTTCTCCCCCTGCAGGCCGAACTCCTTCGCTGCGCAGCCAAGAGGCGGAGGAGCAGCGCAGCCGGAGCCCGCGCGGAGCAGGCGGAGCAGACAAGAAGGGCCGCGGCAAGGGCTCGATCATCCCGAGCGACCCCAACGAGATCCTCAAGCGCGATAAGTTTTTCGAGGTTGAGAACATCTTCAAAGATGTCGTGGAGCGTCTCATGCAGGAGCCGTTCGATTCCACCCTCATCTCCATGGGCGATGCTAAGGAATTCCAGCAGGAGGGGAAGAAATTGCTCACGAAGTTGCAAGGCGTTCAGAAGGACATCGTCCGCGTGGAGACCCTGGTGAGTCGTCGGCAGAACACGCCGCAGGAGGTGACGAACAAAGTCAAGGCGTTGAGGACGAAGGTGAGGCATATGATATATGTGATGACGGAGTTGCTCAGCGTCAACAAGGCCGTCGACACGGAGCGCTTGAACACTTGCATCGGCATCTTGTCTGCAGATGATGCTGACCCTGGTACGGCAATGAAGGTGATGCTCTTCCGAAACGTCTGTGCCGACCTGGTTCGCTTCGACAAGACGGAGACTTTGAAGGCTGAGCTGGACCTCGAGGATGGCTTCTGCGCTCGCTACCAGATCGGTGCCAAGTCCGATCGCCAGTTGGTGAACAAGTACGTCGTCGAGTCGGGCCTCTTCAAGATTCTGGACCTGATCGCGGGCAAGAAAAGCGATGCCGATCGCAATGTTCTCCAGCGAGCTATTTGTCTGTGCGAGGCTGCGAAGGACTCTGTCCCCGATGAGATGTCTCAATGCCTTCGCAGTTGTATCGTTATCTTTGGTTCTGCAGAGGATGGCGTTGATTTCGCGGTGCAGGAGACGGAGGCGGATGCAGCTCAAGAGAAAAAGAGAGACACCGCTTCGGCAGGTTTCATGAAGGCCATTATGCATCACGAGAGTTGGCCGAGGATCCTCTCCATGGCCCGTGCGGCGATCGCCGAGAAGAAGAAGCGGACATCGGGGCAGAACTTGACGAGGCAGCTCCAGACAAGCTTTGCCAAGCTACTCTCACAGGCCGACTTTTCCTCGAGCGTGGACCTTGCCGATGCCGAGTCCTTCAAGTCGTCCCTGGCGAACGTACTTGCCGACATCAAGGAGTGCGACCCCAACGACCCTCCCGTGCAGAAGTTTGTCGAGTTCCTGAAAGCGCACAAGCAGGCCACGTTGCAGGCGCTTGGCCAGGCCGCGGGCGAGCTCGGCGGCGTCATCGACAGCCTCCTCGAGTGCACCGAGAAGGAGATCCTTGAGACCCGGAAGTGCAATACTAAGAAGTTCTTGGAGAGAGTGCGCGAGTTCGTTCAGGCGTCGAGCGTGCACGTCGAGCTGGTACAAGCTAAGCCTTGGAGGTATAAATCGGAGCACATCGAAGACGCTGTAACATCCAACGTGAAGGCCGAGAATACTGCAGGGCAATACGTGGAGCTCTTGTGCCTGTTGTGCGACTGTGCAGCCCAGCATGACAACGTGAGCGACGAGTCGTCCAACTTCTTCGGCGTCGTCCATTCGATGAACAAGTTGGTTGAGCAGATGGGGGGCGAGATCGGCCCCGACCTGAGGGAGATGATCAATCGCTTCAAGGACAAGTTTAACGTGGAGGGGCGCGGCAAGCTGGACGCCAATGAGAAGTACTTGCCAGACTTGCGGCGAAGATCCGCCATTGCCATCTCCAAAGTAATCAATCCCGACAAACCTGGGGAGCTAGACGCCGAGGTTGCCAACGCCGCTGTTGGTTTGGAGCCCTTGCTGCACAAAGCCCAGCAAGCGTTGGCGCTGATCAAGGAGGGCGACGATGATTGCATGGTGGCCGAGGTCATCTTCAACGAGAGCGTCATCAAGATCGCGCAGTTCCACCACCAAATTGGGGATTTCGGTGTGAATACGGCTACGCCGCCAGACGCCTTCCTGAAACCTTGCGTGAAACTCGTCCACAGTGCACTCAAGACGCCAGGGGGCGCTGAGAAGATTCAACAGTTCATGCTAAAGATCTTCCCCACGCTCGATGCTGACAAGGTGGAGTCGTTTTCGCAGTGGATCGTAGGGGTGCTCGAGCATGCGGCGGATTATGTTGACAACCGCCTGGAGGTGATCAATGCTAAGGCAGAGGAGGCCGACGCGGCCCTGGACGTCCTAACCGATGAGTACGACATTCAGTCTTCTACGCACGCGACCACGGAGGCGTACAAGGCCGCTCGCATCGCTTTGAAGAAGGTCATCGGCGAGTTGACGGAAGCCACAGCCAAGTACGATCTACCGTTGAGTAGGTATCCGATTATCGAGAGTGGGGACAGGAAGGTGGGGACGGCGCTGGAGAAGATCTGCTACTGGGGCGTCAATAGTTTGCTCAAGAAAGAGGACATCGAGAACGAGAAAACTGGCAAGGATGCTCGCAAGGTCTTGAGGGACATCTGGGTCAACCAAATTCTGGCCAAAGGGTTTCAGCCCCCTGCTGACATCACCGCGAACGTCACGAATGTGCTCGCAGTCGACAAGAAGACCTTGAAGAGTAAGAAGGCCGCGGGCACCATGGGCGACGCTGCCGCTGATGGCTGCGCAGATCCTCAAACGAAGAAGAAGGCCAAAGCACAACAGGTACCTGGGGCAGGTGGCGAAGAAGCGACGGTGGAACCAATCGAACAGAAGAAGGAACGGAAGGACAAGGGAGCCCAACCCAAGCAGAAGAAGGACAAAAAGGAAAATAAGGAAAATAAGGAAAAGAAGGAAAAGAAGGGTGACAAGAAGGATAAGAAAACAGACAAGACCAGGACCACCGACAAGAAAGAGAAGAAGCGTAGGAAGGGCGCTGGAGACATCGATTGAGATTGGCGCCGCGAGATGGGATTCGAGAAGGCAATCGACTTTTGAGCCACTGACAACTGCTGTAGAGTTGAGCCGTGCCGCTGGAACTGGAGGAGGAGAGAAGAGGAGGAGGAGGAGGGGGAGGAGGAGGAGGAAGAGGAGGAGGAGAGGGCGGGAAAGAAGGAGGAGGAGAAGGAGGAGGAGAGGGGTGATTTTGACAGTTCAATTTCGGCCAGGGCCATGGGCCATTGTAGTCTCGCAACACCGCGTACTTCCAGGGTCGGTCGTGCGCGACGGGCAGGCGCTGCGTCGCAGAAGTTGCCTGGCCTGTTACTGTTTGATCCGCTGCCTGTCGAGCGGTGACTGCGTCAAAAAAAAAAAAAACCAAGAGGCGCCCAGAAGATCCCCAAGAAGCCCCCCCCCCCCCAAAGGCCCCCGCACTGCTTCCCAGATGCCCCGGAGAGCGCTCCGATATCGTCGTCGTAGTTCTCCTGCAGGGTTGGCGGCACTGGCCATCAGGACTTCGCAATAGAAGCGTGGGCAAGAGGAGGGGGGGGAGTCCCTGGCGTCACGCATCACATCACGCGTCCCTGGAGTCCCTGGCGGCGCCCCTGTGGTCTCAGCCGCTGTTGTCCTTTCGCAGTGAGGGGCTCAGAGCTGCGCCCGCCCACCTTTGCAGCGCGGCTTCCACATCTATGATGATGAAACGGCCTTCCGCTGCCCCGGGCGATGATGCTGAGTCTGGAAGCCATTTTGGCCATGTTGCCGAGGGGGCTAAGAAGCGGCCCGCTGCTGACGCCCGACTTTCAGCATCCGAACACGGCGACGGTGATGATGACTCTGTCGAGAGTCGACGAGCCCCCGCGGCCCCCACTGCCAAGTGCGGCGGTCGGAGCGGGCGCAGCGGTCTCAGCCCAGGTGGGCGAGGTGGCCGGGGCAGCGGTGCAGCCAGCGCCTCAGCCCAGACGCCACCGCCTTGGAAGTGCCCAAGGATGTCCAGCAGCGATCCATATCACGTCTCATTGACGAAGACGTTCTTCAAGGTGTTGTCGAAGCGTGAGAAGACCAATATGTCGGAGATGCTGGATTACCTCAGGCAACGGCGCGACACAGAGTTCTCGGTGCTCACTGCTTGCAGCGGGTCGGAGGTCCACGCGAAGGTCGGGGCGGCAGTCTTCGATGTGCTCACTAGCGGGGACATCCAGTACGTGACTTGGGCAGCATGCGAGAGTGACAAGAGAAAAACGAAGTGGATATTAGATGTGGTCGTGGGCGAAGTAGAGGAGACTGAGAGACCCCATATTTTCGAGGACGTCGTGGACCTGTGGAAGGATACCGCGACTTGCTCCGCGCATGGCGGCAAATCCTGTTCTGTTCCAACTGGTGCTCAGGGCCCGCTCGTCGCCTTGATGAGCTTCTCCTGCAAGGACCTCTCCCAGCTGAAGGTCGGCTGGCGGAACTTGAACCCCAGGGCGCTGACTGACCCGAAACTGAGCACTGGGAAAACCTTTCTGGCGATCGTGTCCTACCTGAGCGAGCACAGGCCCCCCGTGTACGCAGGCGAGAACCTTGCGGAAATTGCAGAGTCCGCCTCCCACATGTCTGAGATGGAGGAGGCCTTCCATTCCATCGGCTACGTTTTCCGCGCTCGTGTATTGCACAGTGACAAGTACCAGTCTCCGCAGAAGCGGAGCCGAACGTTCATACTTGCCTTGGACGTCTGGGGCAGCGAGTTGGACCCTGAGTCGGCGAGGGCGCTCATAGACGACGTCTTCAAGTGCATGGGGAAGATGGAGGCGGAACCTCGCGACGGGTTCGACGCGTTCTTGCTGGCCGACGGCGACAACTACTTGGAGAAGCGGCGCGACGAGATCGTGGCGAACAAGCAGAGCATTGACAAGAGCAACACGTGGAGCAAGCCGTACTCTGACTTCCTGGAGGGCAAAGGCACCCAGCTATCCGATTGTGTCCCACCCGAAGAACAGCGCTGCAGCTCTTGGTACGCATGCCTCTGTGACAGGGAGAAGGTCGTGCTCGGCTACAAAATGCTCACGAAGCCCGACGTGACTTCCGTGAACTTGTCCCAGCGGCCCCAGTCAGCTGGAAGCTCTGACGATCCCGATAATTTGAACACGCTCTTGCCTGGCCAGCGGCTGTGGCTCCCGAAGCTTTCAGAGCCAAGATTGTTGCTGGGTCGGGAGTCTCTGGCAATCCAGGGATGGCCAGCCGACGAGTTGGCAGACAAGCTAGAATGGGATAACTTGATGAGTGACCTTGCTGGAAACGCCATCTCGGGTCAGATCTGGATGGCGATGCTGATTGCTATGCTCGGCACTTTGCCAGCCAGTTTTTTCGAGAGCTCACTCGGTGACGATGCGATCTCGCGCCAGGGCAGCGGCGTGGAGACACTCTTGGCAGATGCCAGTGTGGACCTCTCGCTGCTAAGCAGCATTGCCGACATGGATTGAGTGTTGATCGGGGGTTGGAGGAGGCGGGAAATGGGGTCTGGGGAGCAACAGAGGAAGGCAATAGCGCGCCGAAGCATACATCGCTAGCATTAGGTACGTGCGTGGTCCTCTGGGGGACCAGGAAGAGGAGGGCGAGGAGGAGGAGGAGGAGGAGGAGGAGGAAAAGGAGGAGTACGACTACGGGGTGGAAGCACACATTCCAGCAACATATGTCTGCCCGAGTTTGCGCCTGTCTGACCTAGGCCACTGCTCAGGCAGTGGCGAGTTGCGCTGACCCTCTGCTCTCAGTGACGAGTTGCGCTGACCCTCTGCTCTAGTGAAGTCCAGCGTTTAATCCTCGTGGATTCGGATGGGCTGGCTTTGTGGGCGTACCCTGACATGATAGAGTGCAAGGTTGGCGGGCCACCATAGCGCCACATCATTCGTGCCTTCTCTCTCTCTCTCTCGCTCTTCCTCTGTCTCTCTTTCTCTCTCCCGCTCTCCCCCTTGCCCTTCCTCATCTTCTCTATCTCTCTCGTTCTCTCCACCTCTCTCTCTCTCTCTCTCTCTCTCTCTCTGACCGCGATCCCGTGTTGCGGGTCTGACGCCTCCTGGGGTGCCTCGTGGGAACTTTGAAGCCCCCCCTCTGGAAGCAACGGTTTGGGGCTCCATCTGGGCTCATCGAGGTCTTGTTGAGGATCTCCTCTGGGCAGCTTCAGGCACACCTGACGCCTCTCAGGATCTTCACGAGGCAGAAGGATGAGATGTTATCAATGCGCGTTTTCCTTCTTGGGCGTCTTGGGAGCCTCCTCGGGGACGCCTTGGAATCGAAACTGTGGGCATCACACACGTTGGACCGATCTTCGATTCGCGGCTCGCCTGGGTCATCTTGGGAGCCCCTTCGGTGCCCTCTTGGCCCATCTTGAGCCCCCCCCATCCGTTTTCAAAACAGTGCCCCAAGGGAACTAGCGCGGGCGCGTCAACCCGTGTCTCGAGGACAAACTTGTAGTTAGGCCGTTTCCGTCGTGCGGGGAAGGCGAAGCCATGGCGACGTTGTGTGATATGTTACATGTTCGTGCACTGTCTCGTTGTACATACAGACGGCTGCATTGCTGCGCAAATCCGCCGCTCCGTTCTGACTGTGCACCCGACCGTCTCGACCTCGCATGGGGTATGCCAAGAAACCGAGAGCCCTACCACGAAACCGAGAGCCCTACCAAGAAACCGAGAGCCCTACCAAGAAACCGAGAGCCCTACCAAGAAACCGAGAGCCCTACCAAGAAACCGAGAGCCCTACCAAGAAACCGAGAGCCCTACCAAGAAACCGGGAGCCCTACCAAGAAACCGAGAGCCCTACGAAGAAACCGGGAGCCCTACCAAGAAACCAGAAACCCAACCAAGAAATGCTGAAATAAATGCGGGAACCAATGTTCGGCGTAACGTTTGGACGATGTAATACTTGTCCATACTACGCGGCAGACAGGTAATACACGGCCTTTTGCTGCTTTTAATGCGTGAACCGATGTGGTGAAAATTCGCGTCCCTAAGGCGATATCTCCTTGAACCTGATAAGATGTATGTATGTATGTGTTTAGTCGTAGACGTGAATACCCCTTGGCCCCTTCTCGCCCGCCAGGTTTAATGCAAGCCTCGCGTGCCTCCGCAACGCGGCGGCTCAAGTCCGAGAGGCCCCCGCGCGGCCGGCGTCGGATGGAAGGCGGGCCGCCCTCGCTGTGGGCGACGCTGGTGACCGCCTGGAACGCGACTCTGGGCGCCTGCTGGTCCTGGGGCTGGTCGACGGCCCCCGCGGCGCCTGCCTGGCTGCCGCCCTCGCCTCCGAGCTGCGGCGCGGAGGAGGTCTGCCACTGCTCCTGCGACGCGGAGCTGCGGCGGATCATCGACCTCCAAGCGGAGGTCTGGGCGCTGCGGTGCCTGCTGCTGGCTGGGCTGCTGGTGCTCGGCCTCACCGCCTCCGGCGCGGGCGCGCTGGGTTTCCTGGCCGGGGCTTGCCGGCGCTGCCGCTGCGGCTCGCGCGGGCGGGCGTCCAACGGGGGTCCCCCAGGCGGGGCGCCCGAGCGCGCCGCTGCGCCCTTGGTGGCGGTGACTGGAGGCGGCGGCCCTTCGACGCCGAGCCGACGCCATGGCTGACGTCCTCACGCTGGACATCTCGGACCCCCAGATCCTGGTGCGGCACGAGAACGACCCGCACGGCTTCTATTGGCACCACCGCGTGTTTTTGTTCAGGGCGAGCGAGGACATCTGGATCTGCCTCACCCCCGACCACGACCTGGTCCGCATCAAGCTGCTGGATGTGAGGCACGAGGTGCTCGAGAGGAGGGCTCCCTTCCCCGCGCACCTGGCGAACCAGGTGTACGCCCACGACCCGATCGCCGGGGCAGCGCTGGCCGCCTTCCGTCGCCGCGCGAAGCTGCAGGGACAGCTGCTCGGCGTCGGCCAGGTAGACGCCACCGAGCGGATGATCTGGGTGGTGACCGAGCCGCGCTCCGAGCGCTTCGGCGAGATCGTCGACGCCGCGGTCATGGATGATGAGAACCGCGGCACAGGCTTCGACCAGAAGGGCGTGGCCGTCTTGGACGGGGAGGAGGTCTTCGTGCAGAAGATCGCGGCGAGCAGCCTGGCGGACTTCAAGAGGGACGCGAAGGCGGACCTCGGCGATGTGCGCACGCTGGGTGACCACCACGACGAGGCCGGCTTGAGGAGCTTGCGCTCGTCGGAGGCCGTCGCGTTGATGCGAGACACCGACCAGCCGAATTTCCTTCTGGCGGGCGTCAGGAGCGTGAAGGAGTTCCTGGATAGCGTCGCCGCTGGGCCTGGCAACATGACGTCGTACCAGGCCGAGTGGGAGCGGCTCAGCTGGGTCGGCGAGGGCTCGGCGGTCAACCACGTACATCGGAACCTGTGCGAGGTGATCCGCCTCGTGCGCTCGTGGGATCAAGTGGATCTCTCCATGCTGGCCTCCGCCGAGTTGTTGGTGCGCTGGATGATCCAGACGGAGATTGCGGTAGAGCGCAACCCGCGCCATCCAGACTACAGCGGCCTCGACATCGTGATCTCCGCGCCCGTGAACGCCGTGGGCCGCGCCTCCACCTCGAGGTTCAACACCTGGGTCACGGACAGGCTCAAGGAGCGGGCGACGATCTGGAAGCAGGAGCGGCTCTACCGTGAGGAGCAGAAGCAGGTGCGCAAGGGCGACGGCAAGGGCGGCGACAACACTGAGCTCGCCAACCCGAAGAGGCGCCCGAAGAAGGCGAAGGGAGGAGCGGCCGGCGCTGGTGGCGGCGCCGTCGAGGAGGGATGACGCCCCTCGGGGCTGCGGGGGCGCCGGCGCCGGCAGCCCGGGCGCCGATCGAGCCCCCCCGCAGCCGACATCTACGAGGGCTTGCCGCCTCCAGCCCAGGAGGCATCAGGTCGCGCGATCGACGGCGTGGAGACCCTTTCCCGCTGCCCTGCGATCCTGCTGGACTCGGCACTGCATGCGACGCCGCGCGGCTTCGGCAAGTTTTTGACTCGGTTCGGGCCCTGAACCAGCTTGCTGCCGCCAACCTGAATTCACGTCGCGCCCAGGGGCGCGACTTACCACCTGAGGGCCACCTCCGGCCCACCGCCGTGCAGCGCTGGATGCTCCAGAACGTCGCGCGGCGGGTCGAGGCGTATGGGGCTTGCCCAACTGACCTTACAGAGGAATCATCCCTGGCGGAGATCCTCGACTCAAGAGACCACTACGGCATGGAGCCCAAGAACTTGGCCAGCTTCGACTTCGACAAGGTCAAGATCCTGCACAGGAAGGTCCACGTTCGACCAATGCGTCGAGAGCTTCCTCATGCGGCGCTTGGCTGCATCAGGCACGCGTCCGATCTGATCGATGGGGGCGAGGCGGAGCTTGAGAAGGACCGAGCCGAAGGGGAGGGCTTCTCGCCTTACTGGGATCCCCGACTTCGGCGCTCGCGAGATCTACGGAAGCGGCTGTGCCAGCGCTTGAGCCAGCAGGGCCTGCTGACCCGGCGCCGGCTGCTGAAGGGGCGCGCGGGCATCTTCGTGGTCAAGAAGAAGGATGGGCTTCAGAGGCTAATCATCGACGCCCGAGCGGCGAACAGAGTATCGGCTACCGCCAACTACACGGCCCGGCTCGTCACGCTGCATGGCCGACCTGGATCTCTCCGACCCCCGCTTGAAGGCTTCTGGCTTCGGTGGCGTGGGCTCTGGGACCGCCGCTAGTCCTGCTGGGCTGGAGGGCGACGTCGGGGACTGCTTTTACAACTTCACGATCCCCGAGCTCGCCTCCTGGTTCGGCTTCGAGGACCGCTTCGACACCGCTGAGCTGGAGAGCATGGGATGCCGACCGGCTACGATCTGGGACGACGCCGAGGGGGCCGAGACCAAGGTCGTGGACGGGGAGGTGCTCTACCCCTGCATGGCCGCCGTGTGCATGGGCTGGTCGTGGGCGCTGTACTTCGCCAACGAGGCCGTCACCTACCGAGTTGAGAAGACCCTCGAGGACGGCGCCGACCAGATCATGCGAGAGATGCAGCCCGCACCAGTTTTGAGGCCTGGCAAGTGCGTTACAGGCGTGTACGTTGACAACGTACAGGTGGTCGGCGGCTGCGAAGGCGATGCAGTAAGACAGATGACAGAGATTGAGAAGAGTTTTTGCGAAGATAACATGCCTTTTGACGTCGAGTCAGGCGGCGGTTTTGAGATGCAGACGCTTGGCTTGGTGTACCACTGGCTAGAACGACGACTTCGACATGTATCTCGGCGTGTCTGGCGTACCTACTTAGCTGGCCATGCCCTCCTGCGACGGCGTAAGCTGCACGGACATTCCCTACGGTGTTGGCTCGGCCACGTGGTGAACCTGAACCAGCTCTGCCCCGAGGCGATGTCCGCTCTGAATGCGTGCTACCGCTTCATTGAGGAGTCCCTGGAGGCACCGAAGCGGGCGTGGCCGTGCGTGAAGTCGGAGATCCGCTGCGCGATGAACCTGCTGTTCTTGATGGAGGTCGACCTCGGCGCCACCTACTCCGACCAGGTCTACTGCGGCGATTCCTCTGGCCGCGGCTGCGCTCTGCACGTGACGAAGGGCGAGCCCGAGGAGATCCGCGAGGCTTGGAGATGGCGAGAGCGCTGGCGATATCGGGACGTCCCCTCGCTGGAGGGCCAGGTTAACGATGGCCTGGGCTACGTGCGGGGCGACGCGCCGGGCGTGGCGGCGGGCCCGCTGACCGCCTTTGGCCAGGACCTCCGGAGCCGGGCCGAGGCGCGTCCCAGGTCACTGGCCCACGCTGCGCCCGCCAAGAGGGCCCGCGTCAGGGTGGCGCTCGACTCGGGGATCCCCGCTTTGGCCGATGGCTGGACGATGCGTCGGCGCTACCACTTGGTGGCAGCCGACCGCTGGCGCTGGCGGGACGAGCACATCAACCTGAAGGAGGCGCGAGTGGCCCTGATGGGGCTGCGAAGGCACTGCCGCTCTGTCAGGTTGCTGGGTTCGAAGCTGCTCACGCTCAGCGACAGCCAGGTCACCGTGGGGGCCTTCGAGAAGGGCCGCTCTAGCGCGGGCCTGCAGGCACTGTGCCGGCGCGCGGCCGCCTACCGCCTGGGAGGCCAGATCACGTGGCGGCTCCGCTACATCGAGACGGATCGGAACCCGAGCGACCTCGACTCGCGCCAGCGGGGCGCCAAGCTGCCCGCCAAGCAGAGCCCAGCGCGGGAGAAGCCGCCCCCGGCAGTTGCGGCGGCGCAGGCCCATTATCCTAGTGAAATAATAGGGTCGGCCCCAAAACGGCCCGCAGTGACCGATGCGACCATTTTGGGCCGGGCCCTGTGTTTTGTGGGTCGAAACGCGCATCCGCATCGCAGCGACCGCGGGTCGCGCCAGTGGGATATCAAGGGGCCCAGTTCGCAGAGCCCGGCGCGGAAGCGGCAGCGCTCTCCAGCTGGGCGAGTTGCTCCTGATGAACCTTGCGGTCCTCCCGCCGCTCGCGGCGCAGGTGGCGCGCGGGCCGAGGGGCCCGCTGCCGCCGCCGCCGCTGGAGCTTGCGAGGGAGAGCGGACTGAACCATCCTCTCCCTTGTTATCGTCATCGTCAGCGTCTTCTTCATTTGTCTGTTGCTCGGAAATTCAGAACGAGCCTGGTCAATCAGTTTTTTGCCTGGAGCTTTTCGGTGGTCTCGGACAGCTGACTCGAGCTTGCAGGAAGATTGGACCCCCCTTTGCAGATCCCGTGGACATCAAGGATGGTTGCGAGTTTGACTTGTCTCGACGGAGCACGCAACACTTTATCTTGGATTTGGCCCGGAGAGGCCGTCTGGTTTATGTCCATCTTGGGACGCCTTGTCAAGTCTGGAGTATCGCACGACGGGGAATTAAGAACCACGCGCGGGCACGAGCTAGGGAACGTCTTGGAGTAGAATTCGCGCTGTTTTCGGCCACATTATGTCACATAGTATCTCGTCGTGGGTGTTACTGGAGTGTGGAGAATCCAAGAACTTCGAGGCTGTGGAACTTCGACCCCATCGCTCGGCTTCGTGGGCTCCCGAACGTCATAGAGGTCAACTTCGATATGAGCATGTACGGTACGGCCTATCGAAAACCGACTCGCATACTTACAAACGTTGAGGCCCTGCGGGCCCTCGGTGATAAACTTCGCATACCGCACAAGCACGCTATCGTGCTGCACGGGCACCTCACGTCTCAGGCTGCCGCGTATCCGTTCGCATTGGGCTCTTGCTGGGCAGGCGTCTTGAGTGCCGCGCTCCCCAGAGCGGCGCTCGCGAGCGCGCGGGATTTCGACCCGCGTGAGATCCGTCACGGCCTCCTCCGGGCCGCGGGCCGTCAGCCGAAGACTGGGGGAGAGGCGATTCGCGGCGAGGGCGGCGAGCGCCCCGAGGCCAGCTGCCAGGCCGCCGATGCGTACCTCAGCGGAGACCCCTTCCGGGGACCCCTTCGCCCAGTTCGGCCAGGACAAGCTCCTGCGACGCTGGAGGGCCCACCCGCACTGGCAGGCAGCGGCCGCCCGGCAAGGGCCGCCCTCGCCAGCCGTCGGCGCCGCGCCGAGTGGGGGCCATCCGCGCCCAGAGGTGCGACTCGCTGGTCATGGCGACGGTCGCGAACGCGACGCTCGAGCGGTGCGCGGCCGCCGTGCACGAGTTCGAGATCTACGCGAAGGCCAAGAAGCTCGACCTGCAGCCGCTGAGCCGCCTGGACGACAGCATGGCCCAGTACTTCGTGGATCTGCACGACGACGGCTTCGGAGTCTGGGAGGGTCGGAACACCCTGCACGGTTACAGGCTCATGCGGCTCAAGACGACGGGGAAGGTGGACCTTCCGAAGGCGCTGGCCTCGCTGAAGGGCTGGGCCAAGCGGTCGCCAGGCCGGACGCGCCTGCCGCTGCCCGACATCGTCGTGGATGACATCGCGCTGGGCCTGGCGGAGCACGACATGCCCCTCATGGGCGCCGCGGTGGAGCTGCAGACGGACGCCTACTTGAGGCCCTCGGAGGTTGTCGAGCTCAGGCAGGGCCAGACCCTGCCGCCCGCGCCAGCCGCGAGGCTCGGCGCGCACTATGGCATCGCCATCGCGCCCTCGGAGTGGTACGAGGTCACAAAGACGGGAGGCCAGGGCGACAGCCTGCTGGTCGGCGACACGGCACGCCCTTGGCTGACGAGCGCGCTGCGGCTCCTCCAGCAGCCCAAGGCGCCAGACTCCCTCGAGATCTTCGACTTCTCCTTGGCGGAGTACGAGCGGGAGGTCAAAAAGAGCGCCGACCGCCTGGGCTACTCGTCCCTGGGCGTGTGCCCGCATGTCTTCAGGCACTCAGGGGCCTCGAACGACAAGGCGCACAACAGGAGGACCTTGAAAGAGGTCCAGAAGCGCGGCCGATGGGCATCGTCCGCTTCGGTAGCCCGCCATGAGAAAGGCGCCCTCATTCTCCAGCAGTTGCGGAAGGCCCCACTGCAGAAGCAGAAACTGGCGGCGAGCAGGAGCAACAAGCTGCCGCAGCTTCTCTAGGATCGCCTGCGCAAGCGCTAGCCGGGCCACCAGTGCATGTTTCGGGTACGGGCAGAAAGAGACAGGTATCCACTCGTCTCCGATGTTTGGTCTCGTGCTGCAGGCCTGAGCTACTTCAATGGACGATTGTGTCAGAGGCGATCGATAACTTAGTCCGTTCATATCTTACACCTTTGCTGAGATGTGCACGTCTGGGCGAGATATTTAGGCCATCCTGGGGTGTGTTTAGTCGTAGACGTGAATACCCCTTGGCCCTTCTCGCCCGCCAGGTTTAATGCAAGCCTCGCGTGCCTCCGCAACGCGGCGGCTCAAGTCCGCCCACCCGCTGCCACCCACGAGCTTCTTTGCATGTCGCTCGCAATTATGATGCGTTTTCCCGCTGGGCAGAAAGAGACAGGTATCCACTCGTCTCCGATGTTTGGCCTCGTGCTGCAGGCCTGAGCTACTTCAATGGACGATTGTGTCAGAGGTGATCGATAAATTAGTCCATTCATATCTTACAGCTTTGCTGAGATGTGCACGCTTGGGCGAGATATTTAGGCCATCCTGGGGTGTATGCATGTATTTATGTATGTATGTATGTATGTATGTATGTATGTATGTATGTGTGTATGTACGTGTGTATGTATGTATGTATGTATATATATATATATAAATAAACGTAGCACCCCGTAGATGCGGATAAGAGTGAGGGGGCGGTGGGGACGGCGGCAGTTTGCGAGACTCTGGAGAAGCCTGCCGCAGTCGCCAACGTTTCACAAATTATCCGTAAGGGCTTCGCCCCATGCCGCCGGCCCCCTGTCTCGGATAATGGGAGATGCAAAAGCTAAATCATGAGGTCTGGGCGCCGCCGTGAAGCAGTGTCGGGACCTGTTTGTTCTTCGACCCTGACCCTACGGATCTGCGTGAGGGGTGCCACCGAATTTCAAAAATGTAGCAAATCTCATGTGTTTGGACCCTGACCCTACAGATCTGCGTGAGGGGTGCCGCCGAATTTCAGAAATGTGGCAAATCCCCTGTGGTTTTGAACCCTCACCCTGTCGATCCGCGTGAGGGGTGCCACCGGATTTCAGAAATGTGGCAAATCCAATTTGGTTTTGGACCCTGACCCCGCCGATCTGCGTGAGGGGTGCAAGAAATTTTAGAAATGTAGCACATTCCATGTGTTTTTGCACCCTGACCCCGCCGATCTGCGTGACGCATGCAGCCGAATTTCAGAAATGTGGCAAATCCCATGTGTTTTTGCACCCTGACCCCGCCGATCTGCGTGAGGGGTGCCAGCAAATTTCAGAAATGTGGCAAATCCAATGTGTTTTTGAACCCTGACCCCGCCGATCTGCATGAGGGGTGCCACCGAATTTCAGAAATGTTGCAAATCCCATATGTTTTTGGACCCTAACCTTGCCGATCTGCGTGAGGGGTGCCATCGAATTTCAGAAATGTGGCAAATCCTATGTGTTTTTGGACCCTGACCCCGCCGATCTGCGTGATGGGTGTCAATGTTTACCCACCCCAGCAGTTCAGACAACACGCTCAGGGCGTGCTAAACCTGCCCGTTTGGGCCTCCCCCACCTCGCGCCGTCCATCAACAAGGAACAGTAAGCAGCAAGAAGCAGAACTGTAACAGTGGAAATTGGGAGCTGCAACTGGCACAGGAAACTGCGAACCTTCGGCCTACAGCCTGGTGGCCCCACAAGGGGACCAGCGGATACAACGAGCCTGCCGAAGGCGCGGATCTTTTCTTCGAGCCAATGTGGATCGGTCGCGGGTGGGTCGTGGGTGGGTCGCGGGTGGGTCGCGGGGTGGGTCGCGGGTGGATCGCGGATGGGTCGCGGGGTGGATCGCGGGTGGGTCGCGGATGGGTCGCGGGGGGGGCCGCGG
>CAUYUJ010018791.1:167500-195217 GCA_963575745.1 Prorocentrum cordatum | reverse complement strand
AGTAGGTAGTAGTAGTAGTAGTAGTAGTAGTAGTAGTAGTAGTAGTAGTAGTAGTAGTAGTAGTAGTAGTAATAGTAGTAGTAGTAGTAGTAGTCGTAGAAGAAGAAGTAGTAGTAGTAGTAGTAGTAGTAGTAGTAGTAGTAGTAGTAGTAGTAGTAGTAGTAGTAGTAGTAGGATGAGGATGAGGAGGAGGAGAAGGAGGAGGAAAATGCGGAGGAGGAGGAGGACGAGGAGAAGGAGGAGGGGGGAAGAGGGAGGAGGGAGGAGGGTGGGAGGGGTGAGAGGGGGAGGGAGGAAGGGGGGGTAGGGTGAAGGAGGAGGAGGCGAGGAGGAAGGAAAAGGAGGGACTGGGATGATGAAGACGTGGAGGGAGGAGGGGGGGAGGGGGAGAGAGGAAGGGGGATAGAGGAGGATCGGAACCAAAAGGAGGAGGAAGAGAAGGATGATGGTGATGATGATGATGATGGTAACCATGATGTAGTATGTATGTATACATTCATGCATGTATGTATGCTCCTCGAGAAGTCTCGGCCCTGACCAGAGCTAGAAGGAAAACGTCGCTACTTGACAATTCGAAACTAGCAGTGTTCACACGGGCGCCATTGTAAACTACATGCGTGTAGTGGTGCCACAAATTGGGTATGGCCAACACAATTCCAGTGATGGGGCAAGTGGGGGCAAGAGAAGAAGGTCTCCCACTCCCACGGGCGCAGCTTCCTTGCGTGGCCTTGTCGGCCACGGCCGAAAGCTGCGTCCTGACGCCGAAGGAACTTGGCGTCCCGAAACATGGAAGACCTGTGGGGTGAGGCGGGCGGGATCACTCACGCTCGGCAATCCAAGATGGCTGGCCCAACGGTGCTGCGACTGCACAAGATAATCATCCCAGTGGAGTGCCAATCCTTTCTCTCGTCTCGATAATATTACTGCAGGTGCGGTGCATGATGGGGGTCCCAGGGCTCGCCACTTGTCTTCCTGAAACCGAAAACTCTGCGGTGGAGCGTGTCCTGGAGGCCTCTGAGTTTTGCGAACTGATCTTTTCTCTAATGCCACCCTTTCGCGCCCCGGAAGAATGAGTTGCGCGCCATGCTGTCGCGCGAGAGCAGCCGCTTCTCGAGCGGGGCGTGGTGCTGGCAAGTGACGGCGCGCCACTTAAACCGCGTCTTCCAGGCCTGCGATATCCTGTGCTCCAGAGCGGTTTCATCTCTACCGTCGTGAGAAATCATAGCGCCCAAAACTTTGATGCTCTCGCTCCTCGGGCTCTCATGACGTCCTGGTCCTGGATCCCGACGGTTTCGCCCCGGCAGGCGGCCTCTGGGACGGACGAGCTAGAAGCTAGACCGCTGACAGGCGCTGAGGTCGACCTCGTATCCACCGTTCCCCAAAATCTAAAGCCAGTTTTCGGTCATGATCTTCGTCTCGCGTTGGGTGCGTCCCAGGATCCAGATCTTGTCGGCTAGACAGAATGGGAGTGAAGAAGTCCTCGGAGCGGTCGGTGGATGCTTGCCAGCGGAATCCCCAATTATATTTCTCGCACCTCCTGATGAACGCGTAGGTCAAGATGTCGAGTCTCATGTTGAAGAGATACGGGGCAGCAAGGCCCTCCGGCACAAGTGAACGGGTTCTGCAGACACGAGCGGAATTCGCGAGGTCATCCGAATAGACAGTCGCCGAGATCTTGCCGACTTCGCGCAGCTAGCCCGCCGAGAGAACCTTTGAGACTCAGTATTTTACCCCCGCAAGGGCAACTTCCCCTCGATCCGTGTAGCCGTGCGCCTTTAGGATGTCCCCTGCGAAGGTGAACGGCGGGTTCTCTGGGTCCCATCCATTGCGTTTTTCGAACAGCTGATTCAAGATCCAGATCATTTCCTCGGCCTGAAAGTCCTTCCTGACAGCGAATTGGTCTTGCGAGTGTTGTTCTTGTTCAGGGCTAAGAAGAAGGGGGAGAGCGTGACTATGCCATAGAGATATAACGGGCAGGAAGGTGACGGGGCGGAAGTTTGCGATGCCCCCCATCTTGGCGATGCCGGCCTTCGTGAGAAGGTTGACCAGATATGCTCCCCATGCGTCGTCTGTCTGTTCGCCCCTCGAACTCAGTGGGCGGTGTCTGAACAACTCCGCTACGCATTCCAAGGCCTGTTCAGGACGTTGAGCGAGCAGCTCCACTGCCGCCCCACCCTGTTTGGAACCTTGCTTCCCTATCTTCATTCGGAGTAGAGCATCCTGAGCCCGCCGGCGACCCAGAGTTCCGAAAGTCTCCAGAGAAGACGGACTCCAGCGATGATGTAGCCACGGCGGGTCCTTGGTCATCTTACGGGCAGGGGCCTGGGATGGCGAGGGCGAGGGCGAGGGGGTTCGGGTTCTAAGGGCTCCGTGGAGAACTTCGCCAGCATCTTCAATTTCTGTCTAGTCGTCGTCGCCGCCAGCGTCGCGTCGTTTTGGGTCCAGATCAGTTCGGGGATGCGCGGTCTAGCTTTGGGTCGTCCAGAGATATCGTTTCGTCTTGAGTGCCTCGCTCAGTTTCGCCATGGGCCGCGCCCAGGAGATCCACCTTCGGGTTCTATGCAAATCCCTAGCAAGAACCTCGCGCATGTGGCTGCCTGTCTCCACGCGCAACTGTCGCTGTAAATCCCGAGCGCGCGCAGCCAGCGGGTCGCTCGGATGGGGCCGCGCCCGTTGAGTGCCCTGGGCAGACTCGACCGCGCCGAGAGGCAACGCTGGCGATCGCGCTCGCGCGCTGCCCCAGGGAGGGGATATTTTTCCTCTGCGTCAGCGCGATGGGCAAGGAGATCGTCTCGGAGAGGCCGCCGACGAGGAAGGAAGGACAGCTGCTTTCGAGCCTCTTCTGCCGCCGTTGCATCTGTTCGCGGGTCGGAAAACTGAGCTGCCGAGCTCCGCCCAGCAGTCGGGGGGCATTTTCTGGGAACCCGTCCACCTTGGCAGGCCTGATCCACTTCGGTACATCAGTGACTACTAGGTGCGCACCCTGTTTGGCCAGATAATCAGCGAAATCGACTCCGACGTTTTCAGCTGGGTGAGAACTGTCCCAGGTGAAGTTCACCCGATCGTAATTACGAACTTGCTGTGCTAAATGTCTAGCTAGATAAGCCAAGGGCGCGTTTTCTTTCGGTCGCATCCTACATTCGGCCGTCAGCATCGCATATTTTCGCATCGACGTGCGCGCTCAACGTGCTTCCGAAAGGGGATCACGAACTCGTCCGAGCGCTATCGTGCTCGTGCCCCGTGGGGAAGGGGGGCGAGCTGATGCTGTCCCTGCTTCAAAAACCAAAAACAGAGCTCGATCAGGGTCGTGATCTCGGCCGTGCCGTTCTTCCTTCGTGCTGCGACTAAGCGAGACTTATGCCGTGGGTCGTCTGTGACGGGCCCACTCGCTGATGTCAGTGCCTGATGCCTCGCCGCTGGGGCGTCGCGCCCCCGAAGGCAAACGGCGAAGCCCCATCCAAATTTTGGTTCCGCCCGCTTTGGAATGCGTCGCCCCCCTGGTCAAGCTCTCGTCGGCCCAGATGTGCCGGGCCCGAGGGTCCTGAGCTGGGCCCAAATCTTGTCCAGGAGATAACGTGGGCTCCAGTTCGTCGCAGGCCTGGCAAGGGTGGTCGGAGTGCTGCGACCTCCGACCGAGCGACGAGCGCGTGCGGCGAAGCAACCTAGGCGGCACTTGCACCTCGAAATCCTGCTTCGTAGCATAGATGGGCCCGTTGTCCGAGTCGGTGGCCGCGGACGCTTGCAAGTGCGCTTCAAACTTGACCTGCCGTTCGACGAGGTCTCGCGAGACCCCGATGTAATCTGCGTGTCGGGGAAGAAAACCAAGTTTGCACCTGCAGTCGGATGGGGGGGGGGTCCATTGTGTTGAGAAGGGAGAGGTGGTGGGTCATAGGGAAATCCAAGAAGCGGGGGGCGACGAGACCGCGACGGGAGGTGGTGTGTGGTCCAACCCGTGGAACAGACTGCCCATTCTCAACGGTGGCTTGGGCATCGACCCCAATCACTAAGTAGTCGCACTTGTTCTTGTCAACTAATTCATGAGCGCGAGAAAAGCTCTGCTTGTGCTCGCCTACGTCATGGCGCGGAGGTAGATGCGCACAGACCAGGAGTGCACTGTGAGAGCCCCGCCTGAGCCCCGCGGATATGGCTCTACCTCTTTGACTGAAGGTCGCATCGACATCTCCCTCGAAAGTTCGACGGGCGATGATGGCATTCACTTTGCGACTATCTTGGGGGTTCGAGACAAATTTGATGTTGCCGCCGTCCATGACACCTCTTGGCGTAGCAGAACATCCCGATGCTCCTCGGCCTCCAGGTCTGCGCAAACAGATTCAAATTCCTTGCCGATTCTACGCGCATTCCAAGAGATCGCCCGTAATATAGAGCATCTTCCTCTCGGCGCTGTTGGCCCAGCTACCCAGAGTGCGCCAGAGTTGATACCCTGCGGGTGCTCAGCGAAGCGAAGGTTGAGGCCTGATGCCCCCGCTTGGGCTGGCACCTCGAAGAGACCTGAGCTGCGGTTCGCCTCGTGCAGACGTGTGATCTGGCCATGTCGAGCACGATCTTTCACGATCCCCGCGTCCCAGTCGCTCGGCGCGTTGTTCGTCAGGTCCTCTCGGGAGGGGTTGGGGCCAAGGATGGAGACCTCCTGCAGTGTTCACGATGACATTGCGAGCCGCCGACGTCCTCTTGCTCATCTGCCGCTCCTCTTCTGTGCTGCCGATCTGGTGAAACAAGGGGCGGCCGTTGTACTGGAACTTGTGGCCCTTGACGGCCTTCAGGAACGTCCATCCACGTGTTCTGAGAGGAGCGGAACTGGATCTTTCCGATGGAAGCGAACGGGCTTGGAGTGAATACGTCCTCGACGATATCTGGGCCGGGGCATGCTGGACACGAGGTTAGCAGGGCGATGATCTTGCGAGCTCCGTCAAAATGGTAGCTTTCTAGGTGTCCGTGGGGGAGCCGCCTACGAAGACCTGCCGTCGAGTCTTCGGGATCCGGCCTGCACCACGACTGTAAGGATTGCTGGGGTGGCCGCTGCCGCTGCCTGCGCCTGAAGTTCTGGTGCCTCCGACACCCCCCGCCGCCGAGCTGTTGGAACCACCTCCCCGTTCTGGTCATAAGATCCTGCGCGTTCTTGTCGGTCCGATCGAACCTGGGGGTCACGGTCATGGCGTCCATACGCGTGCCCATCAGGTCAACTTTCAACTCCCTACTCCTGACCTTTTCCATCTCGCTGCGGGGCCCGCGCAAATCTGGATTCAACGCGGCCTTGATTGCCGCCACCATCGCCGCGGCCCCGGGCCCGAGCGGCTGAGGAGGTGCCTGAAGAGGAGGGGTCGCGGTTGCCATATCCACTTCGAAGGCCGTGCGAGGACGCTGCATGGGTGGCTCGCCTCCGCCGCCTGTGGAGCCCGCAACGTCGCCGAGATCGAAGCGGTCGCCCACCGGCACTGGGTGGAAACTGACTGAAGAATGGTGCGATTGGGGGTCGCTCTGGTGAAGCAGAAACAAAACTGAGGTGCAGAGAGATTGGACGCGCATAGGGTGGACAGAACAGCAACAGTTCTTGAACCAAAATGGATGATGATGCTGAGGATGACGGTGAAGATGATGCTTTTGACGATGATGATGAGGATGAGGAGGATGATGATAATGCTGCTGCTGATGATGGTGATGATGATGACGCTGGTGCTGCTGTTGATGATGATGATGATGATGAGGCGGAGGAGGGGGAAAGAAAAGGGAGAGGAATCTGAAAAGGAAGAGAAGGAGGAGGCGGAGGAGGAGGAGGAGGAGGAGCGACCCCCAAACGGCCCCCTGTGACTGCACTTGAGCCAAGATCGGGATCGTCCAAAAATAAATGAGCTTCCAAAAGGGGGCACGCAAATCATGGACCGAGGCACATCCGCGGCCCAGGGGGGTGGGCAAGAGGCGTATTGACATAAGACTGGGGGCCATGAGTGGAGGTATCATGGCCACGGCCACGATCTCCCCCTCAAGTCATCACCCCCGTCTTGGACGCCCCCGAAAAGGTCTGGGTCCTTGAGGCGCCCGGGCAACGCAAAGGAGGCCCTCGTCGCGAACCGCCCCCCACCAGTGCTGGACGACGCGGCCTCGGAGCCGAGCACGAGGCCCAGCAGCCTGGCGGCGTCGGCAGGGGGGAGTGGGAGGAGGGTTACACAAGACGAGGCCGTGACTGTGGCTGTGATGTGCTGTGCTGTGCTTCTCCTCCTCCTCCTCCTCCATCCCCTTTCCTCTCTCCCCCTCCAACCCTCCTCTCTCAACCTGCTCATCATCCCATCCCCTACTTTTCCTTCCTCCTAGCCTTCTCCTCCTCCTCCTCCTCCTCCCTCCTTCCCTCCCTCTGCCCCTCTCTCTCTCCCTCCATCCCCTCACCCCATCTCCTCTCCTCCCTCCTCGCGCTCGCTCCCTCACGCGCGGGGGAATGGAGGCGAAGGGGGAGGAGGAGGAGGAGGAGGAGGAGGAGGAGGAGGAGGAGGAGGAGGAGGAGGAGGAAAAAGAGGAGGAGGAAGAGGTTGGAGCGTCTGGGGGCGGAAGAGGAGGAGGAGGAGGAGGAGGAGAGGAGGAGGAGGAGGAGAGGAGGAGGAGGAGGAGGAGGAGGAGGAGGGAGAGGGGGAGGAGGCGGAGGAGGCGGAGGAAGCGGAGGAGGCGGAGGAGGCGGAGGAGGAGAAGGAGGAGGAGGAGGAGGACGAGGGGGAGGAGGAGGAGAAGGAGCACGAGGACGGGAGGATGGGAGGAGGTCGTTGGCCCTTCAGATCTTGCGTCTCAAGCCAAGTCATGGGGAGGAGGGGAGGAGGGTTAAATCTAGATCGTTTTTTTTTCGGATGTGCGTGGGCCCGTTGGGGGGCTCACGGAAGCTTCTCGTGGCCACGGCTGGATTCCTCATCTGTCTCCTCCTCCCGCATTGAAGAGAAGGGGGAGGCAGGGGATTTGCTTTTGCCAGTGCGCCGCTGCCAACCAAACTCGAGAGCGTAGAGACTGCAGGGTTTGCCTGGCACGGAACCAGTGTTAGAGCAACCAACTGGCTGCAATCTGGCATGGTGGCAGGCCTGTAAACAGCCGCTGCAACACCGCCAGCTGATGGCATGGGGACCGAGGGAGGCAACCAGGCAAGGCTCCCACGAGGAACCTTGGCGAGCTACAGCCCAGGAGCCGCACTCACCACACATCTGGCAACAACGTGCGGGTCGGGCGAACGGGCTTCCCCGCCATCCAAGGGGCCGTCCGCTCAGTGAGCGGGTCGACCACCAGCCTCCTCCACAAGACGCCACCCCTTCGCGGCAGGGGCTGCCTCGGCCGCGGCGCTCACCAGGGTACGACTCTCCTCACCACCATCCAGGCCCGAGCCCAGTCCCGCACCCAACCTCATAGTGCACACAAAGCGAAGGCGGGCACTGAGCGAGGGCGCAACATGGGAAACCTCGGCCTTGCGACGGCCACAAGTCCAGTGGCCCCGATCCAAGTCCCAAGAATGGGAGGCCCTCGAAACATGCGCAGCGATCCAGCGCCCCGTCTCAACAGCAGGTCGAGGGGCTGCTTGCTGAGTCGTCGGTCGGACTCAGCCTTGAGGCCCGCACTCTCACGAACGATGGCAGCATTGCGCTTCAAAATGCATGATGGGTAATATTGTTATAGTCACGCACAACTGCATCAGAAGCCTGGCGCTCGGACGCCCTTAGGTCGGCTAGTTCGCCAACCATAGGATTGATTGAAAACCACGTGGTCCGAACCCGGGGAGTCGGCAAACCGGGCCTGCTTTTGATCGTCCTCCAGCAAGTGTCTGCGCTCATTTGACAAAAGGAAAGAAGCACAACGCTGACCGAGGAGGCCCCAGAACTCCCACCGGATGACAAACTTAGCAAACTTGGAGGAGACGGCCTTGCGTTTACCCAAGTTGGCATGGTCGGAAACAGTGCGTAGGACCTGAGTAGGATCAACAGACCTAATGCGTTCGATTACTGCAGCCAGTTCAGCTCTGGGCACGTTCTGCTGCACATAATCGGAAACACCAGTGGCCTTACAGTCTCAATCAAATTCGGAGCATGGCTTCAGACGCCCAGGCTTGGCACACTGGCCTCTCAAGCCATCCGTTCCATACAATCTCCCTGGGAGTGATCCAGGGAAGGAGCCCCATGGAAGACGGCGTCCCTAGAGCTCCCCAGAAAGGAGAAAAGGGAGTATATCAAACCAGGAAGGCGGGAGGAGCCCT
The DNA here is from genome assembly GCA_963575745.1 of Prorocentrum cordatum. Lineage (NCBI taxonomy): Eukaryota > Dinophyceae > Prorocentrales > Prorocentraceae > Prorocentrum > Prorocentrum cordatum. The sequence continues at coordinate 186,984 of CAUYUJ010018791.1, read as the reverse complement.
CGGACCCCCAAACAGGGAACTGATCGGCCTCCTGAAGGACCACGTGTCTGAGGTCCTGCGGCTCACTAACCAAGGGTTCGGACGAGGCAGCGTGGCGCATACAACTCCAAAACCGATGGGCCGACGATTCAGGGTCACGCTTGCACCTGTGGCAGAGAGGGTCTGGGCAAAGTTAAGCTTCGTGCCTACGCTGCTCGATCCGATGTCAACCAACAGCGAGGAGACGGACCATGGCTGAAAGACCACGCCTGCCTCCAAGCGTGCCAGTCAGACCCCAAACGTGATGCAAATAACCGGGACCTGTGACACCTGCACCATCCAAGTGCTCCTGGAGGGAGTCGATGGAATCGTCAAAAGATGCTGCAAAGGGCCAAGCGGGCCTCGACCCTCCGCCATGATCCTTCATTCCTCCCCAGATGGGGAGACGAGTGTGGAGGGCTAAGGGCGCTGCCAACTTAGCAACCATTGGCCCTCGGACCCATGCCCAGCACCTCTTGAGACGATCAAGCGAGGTAGCCCATTGCGTGGCTAGGCACTCTTGCAGGGCCCACTTCCCCGCAATCCGAGCAAACCACGACTTAACAACCCGACGGATGTAAACCTGGAAGGCGTCGTGGCCAAGTCCAAACGTGAGCCGGATGAACGAATTGACGCAAACAGCTTCCTGAGGGGTCTTACTGTCAGCCCGAGCCATGCTCCTGATTCCTGTGAGCATGGAGGGTGAGACACCACGGGCCTCTGGGGCCCATATAGCTTTAGCATACGCATTCGTATACAAAACCTTGCTGGCCTCTCTGCACGTGCGAGAAAAACCAACAAATCTTGCCAGTCGCCGACCTGCTTTTTGAGGAATCTAAAGCTAGTCTTCCTGACCAAGGCAGTGTCATGACCTAGGTGCTGAGCAGCACGGGAAACGTTTAAAAACCACATCCGGCCTGCGATGCAGCACGATTCAGGCCGGCCCTGAGGTCAGGAGACGAGGCACGCAGGTGCCATTTTCCAAGTGAGAGGGGGGAGGCAGAGGAGGGGGAGGAGGGGAGGAGGAGGAGGAGGAGGAGGAGGAGGAGGAGGAGGAGGAGGAGGACCAATGCAAACCCAAGACTCATCAACGATGTTGGGATACACCCTCCCTCCAAACCGCCTTTTCATAGACCCCATACAAAAACTCGCTTCCACTGAGGGAAATGCCCCATTGGGAGATAACCGTGTGAAAATCCAGAATAATGCCGAATCGCAATTCTCCGGACTTCAACGCAACGAGTCAATCTGACTGTTGCGTCTTGCCGATCCTGAATCGTGCCAGAAAGCCGTTCCTGGGACGTCAACACCACGAATCAAAGTAACTGTTGCGCCCCAGCAATCCTGAATCGTTCGAAAACACCATGTCTGGAAGGTTAGCCATGAGAACCCGTGAAATCCTTGCAACTTGTTTAAACGAATGTGGACGGCGTGAAAGCGAAAACCGCATTTTAAAACGACCCGCCGTCAATCCGTGAAGCTCTGACAAATTTTTAACAAATGTGCGCGGCGCTGAAGCGAGAACCAACCACATTTTGAACCCGCCGCCAATTCGTGAAACTCACGCAAATGTTTGAAACGATTATCTCTGCCTCTCGCTCTCTCTGTCTCTGTCTGTCTCTCTCTCTCTCTCTCACTCTCTTTCGCTGTTTCTTCCCTCCCCTCAGATTGCAACGATTAATTTCCTTCATCTGTTTCCCCAATTAGTGTTTACACAAAACGTTCGTACTTGTTTTGGCGAACCAGTGGGTGCGAGGCGCGGTCGTCGCTTGGTTCCCACAGGCTTTGTGGGTTTTCTTTCTGTACAAGAAGTGTCCCCTGGGTTCCTCCACCTTGTTTCTTTTCAGTGGCGTTCCCCATGTTCCTTGGACTTAGTTGTTTAGTTTTGGTTTTGACTATTTGTTGCCTTCTTCGAGTTCCTTGGTCTTGATTCATTGGTCTCGGTTTGTTGGTTCCTCGGTCTTGGTTCGTCATTCCCTCGCCAAGCAACGCAACGCAATGAAAAGCAATGCCACGCACTGCCAAGCACTGCCATGCACTGCCAAGCAAAGCCAAGCAATGCCAAGCAATGATAAGCAATGCCACGCAATGCCGCGCAACGCCAAGCAATGCCACGCAATGCAACGAAACGCACAATAATGCCAAGCAACATGCCAACATGCCAAGCAAAGCCAAGCAATGCGCCCATGGTTGAGTCCGCGTCGGGTTCATTAGCTGTCTCAGAACTCCCACGCTGATCCCCAGCCGTGGGGGCAACGTCCACCGCCTCGGGGGCGTCGGGGGTGGTTTGCGCACCGAGCTTGCAACCAGCTTCCCGTTCCCGTGCACCCCCTACGTGCGGCACATTGCTTCTATCAGAAATCATTTGCTCGCACTTGTTCGCACTGCTCCTACCTGTCTTCTCCTCTTGCCTTCCCTCGCTCTCCTGCGGTGCATTGCCAGTCACGACGCTTCGTGCTCGCTCTTTTGGTTCGGCCCCTCTGTCTTGGCCGGCGGCCCTGCTCTGTTGCGCTAGCTTTGTGCTCGCGTGGGACAGTTGGTGCGGGCACCGCCTCCAACGCTGCTCGGGGCGTGTGGTCTACGTACGCGCGAGCTTTTCCTTTCCTGCAGACGTTCGTCCGGTGGCCTCGTCCGTCTCGCGTCCCTGACCCGCCTCCCCCGTGGCGCCGACACGCTCTTTGGACAAAGCCGCATCGCCTCCAGTCGCGCAAAGCATCCCGCCACATGCCCAATGTGTGCACGCGTTCGTGGTAAATCATGCTGCTCGGAGGCTCACGTCATCGCATTCCTTGGTTGATGTAAAGGAAAGGAGGAACAGGAGGAGGAAGGAGGAGAGAGAGAAGGATGGTGAGGAGGGAGGAGGAGGTAGGAGGTAGGAGGTAGGAGGTAGGAGGTAGAACGAGGAGGAGGAGGAGGAGGAGGAGGAGGAGGAGGAGGAGGAGGAGGGGGAGGAGTAGGAGGAGCAGGGGGAGGGGGAGGAGGGGAAGGAGGAGGAGGTGGAGGAGAAGAATGAGGAAGAGGAGAATGTGGAGGATATGGAAGAGTGAGGTTTGACGAATTGCACTCGAAGCATTTTTGGCTTCTGGTGGATTCCAAATTGGTTCTATTCCAGGGATGCTATGTCCAGAGGGGGACCAGGATGAGGATGAAGAGGACGAGGAGGACGAACAGGAGGAGAAGGAGGAGGAGGAGGAGGAGGGGGAGGGGGATAATAATGATGATGATGATGATGATGATGATGATGATGATGATGATGATGATGATGATGATGATGATGAGGATGAGGAGGAGGAGGAGGAGACTGGCAGATTGCACAGCTTTGGAGGGTGGCTGGGCCCTGTATGGACAATGGTAAGACAGAGCATTTTGAGGAAACGCCAGCATCCACCTAAGTCGCAAGACAACAGCACTTCTACCTGATTGTGCAGGACCGCCGACATTGCTGCTGGGCTGCGTCCTGGAAGTCCATGCCTCGAGCAGGGGCGTGGGTGTATGCTGGACTATCAACGATACCGCTTGGCTGCGGTGTGTGGGCATGTGTGGAAGGTCTGCAGGACCGTCGACCTTGTCGCCAGGCGGTGTCCTGGAGGTCCCTATTTCGTGCAACATGCATCCTGCAACGCTATGTGCATATTGGTCAGGAGGAGGATGAGGAGAAGGAGGAGGATGAGCATGATGATGATGAGGAGGAGGAGAAGGAGGAGGAGGAGGAGGATAAGAAGGGGGAGAAGGAGGAGGAGGAGAGGAGGAGGAGGAGGAGGAGGAGGAGGAGGAGGAGGAGGAGGAGGAGGAGGAGGAGGAGGAGGAGGAGGAGGAGGAGGAGGAGGAGGAGGAGGAGGAGGAGGAGGAGGAGGAGGAGGGAGGAGGAGGAGCGGAGGAGTAGGAGTAGGAGTAGGAGTAGGAGGAGGAAGTGGAGTAGAAGGAGGAGGAGGAGGAGGAGGAGGAGGAGGAGGAGGAGGAGGAGGAGGAGGAGGAGCGACACTGGCCAGCAAGGGAAGAGCGGACAAGGGAAGCAGGACGATCCAAGCAGAGAAGAGCGAGAGACAGCAACAAGGGAGGAGAGACAATCCGCTGCCCTTCTAGAGGGCTATCCCACCATCGGACAGCGAGGCGAGCCACAACGCAGCGGGGACTCACGACCCCGTACATCTACCATGAAAATTGCGGATAGAGTCATCTCTCCGTGCCAACTGCTGCAAACGAGCCTCGGCATGCTTCCGCAACCGGGCCGAAGTTATAGAGGAGTGTTTTAAATCATGGTAGGCTTTGCTGTATATGTCGAGGGCTAGAACAACGGAGGCAAGCGTCTCGTGAGGCATGGGAAAATAACGCCAAACACACAAGCGATCTTGCCATCCACCGTACTGGAAGAAGTTAGGGAGAAGGGGGAAAAGGATAAGAAGAGGTTCAAAGGTGGGGCAAACAACAATGTGCCTCAGACAATCGCCCTGGGGGGCATTGCAGGCGCGGCAGCGCTCGGCGCTGTGCAATCCCGAACCGACCGGTCGTGCACCACGCATTGCACAACGTGCGAAAGAAGGAGGAGAGGACACACAGAGGGAGGAAGGGAGAAAGCTCGGTGATTACCGTGGTCAGGGACATCTCCTGATCCTGAGTGAGGTCAGGGTCAAACTTCCGAGCACGTCGCACAAGCACTGTGTTGCACGAGTAGCTGGAAGAATCTATCACAAAGGTCTCAACCTTCTTCTGACGGTGGGAGGAAGGAGGAGGCAGGCCCGGCAGAGAAGAAAGGGATTGCCAGTTTTCCGGTATATGTCGAAAATGCGATTCCCGCCAAAGCGGCTGGAATTTCCATGCAATGACACAATCGTCGGAGGAGGCAAAATCTTCGAGCAGGGACTTGATGTCAAAGAACGCTTTAGAATGCTCGGCAGCACGGAACAGAGCAGCCCGACCAGCGTGCTCCAGGCACCTACCTTGGAGGGGAAGACCGAGGGAGCGGAGGAAGCAGAGGAAGGGGGAAAGGGAGGGCGAAACGCGGGGCAGAAATCACAACCTGCAACATTTCACGCTCAATCCGTAGCGCATGCTGGGTTGGGCAGGTGAGCTGAGCAACGTATGAGAGAGTACTGTAAGCGAACATGTTATAATGGCTAAGGGACTTCTGAAGCCCTAGGCCCAGGCTCCGCACAAAATGACTGCCAGCCTGGTATTTTACAAGCGGCTCAGCCCACGTAGCAGACCGGCAACCGTGCCCAAGGTGTACTCCAAGATACTTCCCACATCGACTGACTTGAACGGCAAGGTCCGGGAAGCCGGCCTCGGCCATGGCGCTCAGGAGCTCGGAGGACGAGAAAGGGCCGAATAGTACTATGACAGTTTTCGCAGCGTTGAGTTCCAAGCCCAGTGCAGAACCAACCACCTACCAGATACGCAGCGAGATGGCCAGGCTGAGCACGATGTCCCCCGATGCCAATCTTAGGTCGTCCGCAAATGCTCTGAGGGAGGAGATGCATGGTGGTAGGCGCGCGGCGTGCATCCGTATGACTGGGTCAAAGCACAGGGCGAACAAGCTCCCGGAGAGTGGACAACCTTGTTTGATGCCCCTCTTGCAAAAGAAGCCCACCCCAAAGACGCCCCAGTGATGGACCTCCACCCACACGTCCTGATACAATGCCCGGATGGCCTCAACCACATTGCTGGGGATCGCCGTGGCGGCAAAAGTCCAGAAAATAGCTGCATGAACAAGAGACGGAAAAGCAGCTCGTACGTCAAAGAGCGCGAGCCCGGTCCGAATCATGTAGCGTTGGACCATCCAGTGTATGCACTTGCCCTCTAAATCGATAATGTTGTTGACCATGTTGCGGTTCGGTATGAAGCCATTTTGGGCGAGGTCGCAGATGACGGTGCATACATACGACATCGGCTTGTTGATGCAAAGGGCAACTGCCTTATTGCAGGTGTTCGAAAGTGTGAGTGGGCGAGTCTTCCCCAGAGCCCGCTGGACAATCGTGGCGTCCTTCGCGTCGACACCTTTAGGAAGCATCAGAGCCCGCCCCCAATTGAACCTCGCGGGCGCCCTCCCCGTTTCCAAAATGCGGCAATAGACATCGTAAAGAGCTCTGAGGGCAAACGGTCCCGCACCGTGCCATGCAGAGTATGGGACCCCGTCAGGGCCTGGACTAGAATCAGACTTCGGGGCCAAGATCAGGGCGAACTCGTCGTAACACAATTTCCACTCCGGCACAGACGGCGCAGGAACCACGAAGCCCCTGAGTTCTTCCCGAGCGTCGTCATCACCATTGAGTTCGGCATGGACCTGGCCCCAATAATTGGCATGCTCCCGGGCCGCCAGCACGGGGTCCAAGATGGCAACACCAAGCGGGTCCTCGACAGCCCCCAACGTAAAAGTACGACTCCGATTATTCAAAGCGCTGCGATGATGGTGCATCATGTTGAGCTTTTGTGATTTTTGCTTGATCGGGATCACGTTGTCCGAATTAACATCGGCAATGGCCTTGTCGAGGCATTCCCTTTTCTGATGAGAGAGACATGTAGGAGGAGGAGGAGGAGGAGGAGGAGGAGGAGGAGGAGGAGGAGGAGGAGGAGGAGGAGGAGGAGCAGGAGGAGCAAGAGGAGCATGAAGAGGAGGAGGAGGAGGAGGAGGAGGAGGAGGAGGAGGAGGAGGAGGAGGAGAAGGAGTATTGAGGGTGAGCAGGGGCCCTCTTCCCCCCTTCCCTCCGCACTCTTCCTTCCTCCCTCCCGCCCTCCCTTCCCCCTCACTCCCCGCTCCTCCTCCCTCCACCCCCCCTTTCCCCCTCCTTCCCCCATTCAACAGTTACTCAATCTGAATACTACTCTCCTCTCTCCCCTGAGTCTGTGGCGGAATCTGTCCCGGAGTGTTCGGCCCCCCCTCGCGTATTGTTTTTCCCACACATGATGTCGGTGAGTTGGGTTTTCGCTGGTGTTTTTTCGAACTGCTGCTCTCGCTGAGGCGCTGGCCTCGTTTTCGGGCTTCCGCACATGGGAGGGAGGGGTAGAACGTCAGATATGACGCGATCGCACATGAGCGCACCTAGCTTGCCTCCCACCCCCTCCCTTCTGCCTCCCCTCCCTCCCTCCCTGCTCTCCCATCGCGCGCGGGGGGGGGGAGAGAAGGGGGAGGGGGACGACGCTGCGTGCGCTTCGCCGCGGGGCCGAACGCGGCGGCCGCGACCGACTGCCACTCACGAGCCGCGCCGCGGCAGGCTGCCACTTGACAGCTGCGGCAGGCTGCCGCCGCCCGACGGCGCGGGCTCGCGGCTGCCGCCGCGCGCGACCGCAGACCCGCGGCTGCCGCGGCGGAGCTGCGAGCCGCCGTTGACCGCCTCCGACACCGCCGCCGCCGCGCGGGCGCTCGTGCCTGGGCCCGCGCCGCCGGAACCGGGCCTGAAGGGCGACCCGGAGCGGGAGCGGTTGCGAGCGGAGCCCCGCCCGGGACCCGTGGGCGCCCCGGCGGCGAGGGGCGGCAGCCGTGGCGGGGGCGCGCTGGCGGCCCCGGCGTTGTGCTTGGCGGGGCCCCCGCGGCCGCTGCTGGCGGCGCCGCCAGCGCCGCGCCCGCCCGCTGGGGCCCGCGCGGCGCCGCGCTGCGGCGCGGGCGGCGGCTGCGGGCCGCGCGCGCTGCTCCGCGGCGCGACCGGCGCAGGCGGCCCGCCGGCCTTTGGCCGGGCTGCGGGCGCGTGCCCGCTGGGGCCGCCGCGGGCTGGCGCCGCTGCTACGGGCTTCTGCGACGGTGGCGACGCCACCCCCGCCGCCCGCGCCTTGTCGTGCGGCGCCTCGGATGATGGCTGCGGCGTCGTTACGGTCGATGGGTCACTGGCCCGCGGCGGCGGCGCCGCCATCTCCGCTGGGAGGCCCTTGCACTCCGCCTGCGCGCTGGCGTCGCTCTCGGCGCCGCCGCCCTCTGCCGCGGGGGCGCCGGCACGCCGGGCGCCTTCCTGCTGCACGTCCTCCGATGGCGACACTGGCGCCGACTGGATGGGCACCAAGCCCGGCGACGACACCCCTGCGGCGGCGGGGTGCGCTGACTGCAGCCCTGGCGGCGACGCCCCCGCGGCGGCGGGGTGCGCTGGCGGGGGCACGTACGGGTCGCCGAAAGGCGAGGGGCTCTGCATCGAGCTCGGAATCCTCTTGGGCGACATGATGCTCCTTGAGCTGCGGGACACGAAGGCGTGGAAGCGGCGCTGCTGCGAGTCCGCCACCTGGGGCTGGGCGCGGAAGTGGCGCAACGCCTCCTCGGCTGCGGCGACCTCCCGCGCCACGGCCTCCGTGGCCGCCGCGCTCGTCCGCTCGCCGTCCGGGTCGCCCAGTTCGGCGGCGGCCTCCGCCGCCGCCTCCACGGCGCTCATGGAGGCCAGAAAGAACTGTCCGGCGAGCTCCTCCTCATCGAGGAAGTTGTCTCCGTCGTCCATGCCGCCGTCGGCGATGCCTTCCAGGCTGTCCGTGTCCTCGTCCTCGTCGCTGGCGTCTGCCGGCCTGCGCACCTGCGCCAGAAGGCACTCGAGCTGCCTCCTCAGGAGGTCGTCTCGGTCGCTCATGGGCTGCACGCGCGCCAGGGTCTCCTGCAGGGTTGCTTCCGCCCCCGCCCGTCGGGCGTCGGCGCGGAACGAGGAGGCGCAGAACAGTGCGTAGAGCGTGCCGTTCACGTGCGTGCGCACCTGCTCGTTGGGGTGCTCGATGAGGCCGACGAGCACGCCGTAGGCGCCCAGCTCCGAGCACCGCCTGCGGCCCGCGGCCCGCAGGGTGAGGTTCATCAGCAGGGCGGACATGAACTCGACGGAGAAGTCGTGGAGGCTGGGCCCGCCCCCGAGGCCGTGCAGGTGCCAGCTCCCAGACTCGCTGCCCCCAGGCGCGTGCCGCCGCATCGTCGGCAGCGTCTGCAGAATCCAGTCCACAGCGCCGAGCTCGATCATCTTCAGCTGGAGCTGCCGCCGGAGGGACAGGCGCTGCAACACGGCCAGGCACTGCATGTGAACGAGCGTGGCCACGGGCTCCCTCCCTAGCACCATCACCAGCGCCCCCAGGCAGCTCGGCTGCGCCGGGCTCTCGCCGGCCTCGATCTCCCTGCGGCCAACCACCTCGCAGGCGCACACGGCCAGCACCGCCAGCGACAGCTCCGTGAGCTCCGCGTCGCTGCCGGCCGCGATCTCGCCGAGCCTGGGGAGACATGCAGTTACCTCTAGCGCTGCTCGTCCTGGCGAGCCCTCGTGGCCGCGACCACGAGGGCTCGCCAGGACGAGCAGCGGCAGAGGTATCCTTTTCGTCCTCTGAGAGCCGCCCCGCCAGGGCGCGCAGGGTGCCGAAGCAAGCGAGGGCGGCGAGGAACGTGCGGCGCGGCCGGATGGCTTCGTCTGGCAGCGCCAGTCGCCGCAGCACCGCGCGCAGCACCGCCTTGAGCGGCGGCGCCTGCGGATCCTGCTCGGCGCCCTCGATGACCTGCCGGGGAGGGCCAGTCGAGACAACGGGGGCCCTCCCTGGCGTTTTTTCGCCACTCTCGGGCCGCCTGGAAGCTTCTCGTCGCCAGGGTTGGGCCCGCCTCGGAAAACGGGTCAGGACAGACTCCAGCCGGGGTTCGGGGATCGACTTTCCCAGACCCCCGACGTCGTGATTCCGATTTTCAGCTGATCCTGGCCCCGGAGATGGCGGGTGCCGCTGTTTTCTGCGGACCACCAGTTCTTGTGGCGATCGGCATTTGGATCACCAGACTTGATTGATTATGTGTTTACTGTGTTCTTGAATTTATGAACACTCGCAGGTATTCCAAAACGTGGGAAGCCTGAGACCCACGGAGCACAGTGCACACAGGAACTGTTCAGAGCAGCCTTCAGAAACCAGAGCTGGCAGAGGGCAATCTGTTGTCGAAGAAAAATATGAACAAAAAGAGATGGCCTGCGTGATGCGCCCGAAGTCCAGCGCGGGCGGCACCGGCAGCAGCGCCGTCGCGGCGCGGGCCCGCGAGTCGAGGCCGCGGGCGGACTGCACCGAATGCAACCGCTGCGAGGGCGAGGCCCTGCCGAATTCCTCCCGGCTCGGCGCCGCGCGCTCGCGCTCGCGCGACGCTGGCCAGGGCAGGTCACGCAGCGGGCCGCCGGCGAGGCCGTCCTTTGGCGCGAAGGAAGCGGGCCCCCGAGGGTTTGCACGGCCTGGCGCTGCTTGACAGTTCCTGGTATAGCAATACTTGCCATCGTCACTTGGCATTGGTTTGAGTTGCTCCCCAATTCAGCTTTACGTTCGGTTTTTGGCTTGTGTGTGAAGCAACCAATAGGTGCGGGACGCGGTAGCGTCGAGGCTCCCTGGGGTTCCTCGGTCTCGTTCTCTAACTCTGGGGTTCCCTGGGGTTCCTTGGGCTTGCTCCCTTACAAGGCCTTGCCTATGCTCCTTAGTTCTTCGTTCCTTGGTTCCTTGCCTTGGTTCCTTGATCTTTGTTCTTTGTTTCCTTGCTCTTGAATCCGTGGTCCTTGGTCTTGATGCCTTGGTACCTTTGTCTTGGTTCCTTGGTTCCTTGGTCTTTGTTCAGTGGGCTTGACACATTGATGCCTTGCCACGCAATCCCAAACAATGCAACCAATACCACGCAACGCCAAGCAATGCCGAGCAACGCCAAGCACTGTCATGCCATGCCTAGATATGCCAAGCAATGCCACGCACCGCCAAGCAATCGGAGAGGCAATGTGCCAAACAATGTGCCGAGCAATGCCACGCAATGCGCCCATGCAATCAGAAACGTTCCCGCGATGGGGTCGAGCCCAAACTCGCTTGGCAATTCGAAAGACTTGCCGTGACGTGCCGTGCCCGCGTGGCGTGCTTTGCCGTGCTTGGTGCTGAGACTGCGAAGAAGTTACCGTGCAGTGCCGTGCCCGCGTGCCGTCGCGTGCATGGTCCGCAAAATGCGAAGCAGTGGCCGTGCCGTATCGGTTTTCAGAACGCAGACAAAAAGCTGCCGTGCCGTGCCGTCAATGCGTTTTTATGATGCAGCGTTTGTGTTCGGGGCCTGTATATGCGGGTGTAGTTCGACAGCCCTTCGAGTAGAAGAACGACCACAGAATTGACTTTTGGTCCAATCGACTAAAACTATGGAGAAAGTCCTGTCGAGCTACGGAGCATTCTAAGCGTTTTCGTAGGAGTTGGCAAGACAAACATTCTGGGGTACACGAACTCTGTAGTCGGTCCCCTACTCGAGGCCTGGGGTCCGTAGAGGGTCCAGGGAGCCCCCCAAACGGGGACAAGCTTCAGGACCTGCTTCCCTCAGGACTCCTTTCCTTCATGGCCCTTGAGATGTGACGTCACGAACAAATGGCAGTGCCGTGGGAAACCACGACTTGAGCCACAGACCCATCCTGGCTGCGGTATGTCCCGAGCCAGATCGATACGTCAGGAACCCGGCGCCCGAAGCGGAGCGAAATCACCTGGGGTGAAACATCGCCGCGCCAGGATCTCATGGGCGCGCCGCCCACGGCGGCCATCGCGGCCGTCGACGGCGGCGGCCGCCGCCGCAGCTGATGACGGCGGCCGCCGCCGCGGCTGGCGGCAGCGATGTCAGCAGCGGCGGCCAGAGGCGGTGGCGAGGGCGCTGGCGGCGGAGAAGGCGGCGTTGGCCCTCAGATCCGACGTTGCTGAAAAAGTGGAGCATCGGAAAAATCACAACTGGAGCCCTAGGCCCCATCGTTCTGCTGCATTTTTCGAGCCCGATCGATCGGCGACTTTCTCAGGACCTGAGTTTGGGCGAAAACGCCTGGGGTGAAACGCCCAGACCGCCGCGGCGGCCAGCGGCGGCGATGTCAGCAGCGGCAGCCGAAGGCGGCGGCGAGGGCGCCTTCGCCATCGTCGTCGTCGTCGTCGTCGGGGCGGCGATGTCGACGGCGACGTCCTCAGACGCCGCGCCCAGCGCCGCGCCCGGCTGCGGCCCAGGCGCCGCGGGCGGCTCCTGCGGCCGCGCGCCCACGGCCGCCAGGCGGCGCCGCGCGTCCGCCACCTCCCGCAGCAGCCCCGGGCTCTGCCCGGCCCCCCCGCGGGGCACCGGCGTGGAGGACCGCCGGCCGGGCTGGCGGCCCGGGCTCGCTGGGCTGCGGGCCTCTTGGGGGGTCTCGAAGCGGTGCGGCGGCAGACCGTGCGGTGACCTGGGGATGCCCAGCGACCGCCCGCCCTCCACCGCACGGTTCTGAAGCCCTGCAGGCCCCAGGCGCCCGCCCGAGACGTCCTCGGAGAACGACCCAAGTCCCAAGACCGTGCGGTCACCCGAATCTCCACTGTCGGCGTCGCGCTCAGGGGGGAAGCGAGAGGGGGCAGGCCCTCTCAAAGGCAGCGGGGCTCCTCGGACCTCCTCAGAGAAGCCCTCGCGCCTCCTGCGAAGGCCTGCGAGGCTTCGCAGAACGTGCGACTGCTTCTCCGAGAAGGCTTCCCCGCTCTCGCTCCCCCCCTGGGCACGCCGCCGACAGCGGCTCACCACACGGAGCGGCCACCGCACCAGCTCGGCGGTGGACAAACCTCCCTTTAGTAAACCTCTCTTGAATGAAAACGGCCTGGGACCGAAACCGACGGACCTGGACCCGCAAAAATGACGGCTGCGACGCCCTCTCGCGAACCGAAAACGGCCAGTTCGCTAATCGACGTGTCAGGGTAGGAGGCCTGTCCACTCCCGACCAGTACGTGGGGCCCCCGAGCCTCGCGCAGGATGCCGCCGCCCCGGGGCCGGCAGAGCTGCAAGGCAGCCGCCAGCCCCAGGTCGGCGATGCGCACCAGCTCGTGCCAGCTCGCGGGCGGCGGCGCCGCCTGCGGCCCCCGCGCGGCGACGAGGCTGCCGGCCAGGTGCCGCAGCGCCGGCGCGTGCCGCCCCCGCGCGGCCGCCGACAGGAAGGCGCCGAGGTCGGAGCGCAGCCTCGGAGCATCGTTCAACCGATCCCTATCCCCACTGGCGCGGCGCGGCCTTGGCCCACTGGCCGACTTACACACCTACAGGTTGGGATGGGTGCCTGCTCCTCCGGGTTTCGCGTGGCCTATGCCTATTTAGGAGGGGTGTGGGCTGGCAGAGCTGAGGTGCCATTGCGCAGTGGGGAATGGGGATAGGTTGCACGATGCTGAGCCTCTGGAGCCACGCCTCCTCGAAGACGAACCTCAGCGCCGGGTTCTGGTGCGGCCGCGGCACGAAGGGCAACGCGAAGAGCGGCGCCAACGCGCTGCCCGCGGACTCGTCCAGCGCGGAGACCGGGGCGGTCGCCAGGAACTCGCGGAGCGCTCCGAAGTTCGGGAGCTCCTCCGCGGGCGCCGCGGCCCCGGGAGCCGCGGCGCCCGCGCGCAGCGAGCGGCGCGTGCCCAGCGAGCCGAAGTGGACGTGCAGCCGGAGCTGCAGGGTGCACCCCACCGGATGCCTGGCGCTCTCCTCTGGCACCAGCCGCCGCCAGATGGCGAAGAAATCTTCCTGCCGCCCGGCCTCGAAGGCCGCCAGCGCCACCGCCACGGCGAACTCGCCGCCGCCGGCCGGGGGCCCCGTCTCGCCGGGGGCCGGGCCCTCGCGCGAGGGCCGCGGCCCCGTCTGCCTCAGGCCGTAGCGCTCCACCTCCGCGCTCAGGGCCCGCACCGACCTCTCGAGGCCGTGGAACTGGAGGTACTCCTCCACCGCCTCCAGCACGGCGAGCTCGCAAAGGTAGCCACCGAAGCCGCAGCCCCTCGGGGTCAGCCTCTAGAGGCCTCCCATATGGGGTCCGAGCAGATGGGGTCGGCGGTTCGCGCCGCATCCCCAGTACATCGCCGACGCACTGGCGATGCATCGGCGACGTTGGCGATGCATCGGCGACGTCGGGACGGAGATGCACAGTCGGTGATGCGGCGCGATCCCCCGACCCCATCTTTGCGCGGACCCCACTTGGGAGGCCCAGAGCCTCTCCAAAGGCAGGAACGGCTCTGGGCCCAGCTCCGCGCGCGGCGTCGCGGCGTCCTCCGGTATCGGCGGCAGCGCCGCGCGGGGCTCCTCTTGTCGGTTTAGAGATGGGGCCCTGAGGGCTTGGGCCCTCGGGACGGTGGCCTCAAACAGTGAAGGTTCTGCTGGGGATCTCTCTCGCTTCCCCAAGGCCGCATCCCTGCGGGGCAACAATAAAGGGGAATGGCTCAGGGGGGGCAACGTCGACCTGGAATCTTCGATATATCGCCGACAGATCCGCTATGGGCCCCCGATGGCGGATCCGCATGTTCCTGGGCGGGGTGGGGCTATCAGGCCCCTTGCCGCGATGACCGGGCGATCAGGGCTCGATGCGTCCCCAGCTGAGCCCACCCACCCCCCTAGACGTTGCCCCTGACGTGGGGCTCCACCCCTCAAGGCCCCACCTCCGAATCGCCGATCCTCGGCGCCCTCCGCTGCCTCCGCCGGCGGGGCCGCCGCGGCGGGCTTCCGCGCGCCCGCCGCGGGCGCCGGCGGCGGCGCCGCGGCGGGCGCGGGGCCGCCGGGCGGGGAGGCCCCCGGCGGGGGCGGCAGCTCCTCCGCCCGCGGCGGCAGGCCTCCGCTGGTGCTGCTGCCCCCGGTGCCCGCGTCGGTGATGGCGCCGGCATCGGCGCCTCAGGCGAGGCCAGGACGGGGAGCAGCGTCGGATCGGGACAAAGGGGGGGACCTCTGAGGACGGGTCCAGCAGTTCTGCAGGAAGTATTGGGAGCCGCGGCCTTCTCAGAGCGTTCCGAAGGCTCAAAGAGCGTTGCGGAATGCTCTGGGACGGTTTTTCCATTGCTCAACAACAGCATGGTTCGATGTAGGCCCTGTTAGCTCGCGCGCGGGCCGTTCGCATCACGCACCAAGTGAAAAGAGACCGCGAGGCGGATGCGCAACCCCAATCGCGAGTGGTGCAATACAATGCTGCACTATGCAGCGCTGCACCGCCCTTGCCGGAGCATCGACCCAGAAACACTGTCGCAGCACATCACCAGCTGGGACGTCAACTGCACGCTGACGCCCTGGACCGATCTCTCCCTGTCCTGGCCCCGCCCGGAGTGCCCGCGTCGGTGATGGCGTCGGTGATGGCGCCGGCAGAGCCCTCGGCCGCCGCTGGCGCGCAGGCCGTGCCGCCTTCTTCAGCAGCGGCCTCGGCCTGTGGTGCGCCCGCGGCGATGTCGCCGCCGTCGTCGCCGTCGCCGTCGTCGTCGTCGTCGTCGTCGTCGTCGTCGTCGTGGTCGTGGTCGTGGTCGTCGTCGTCGACGTCGGCGGCCTGTGGCTCGCCCGCGGCGACCTCCAGCAGGGGCGCCGCGGCGGCTGCGGCAGCGGCGGCCTCCATGGCTCATTGCCGCGGGGCGGCGGGCGCCGTGGGCGCGCGCCGTCTGCGCGGTCGAGGGTGCGGCCGCGGGAGCCAAAATGGCTGCGGGGGGGGCGCCGATGTCGACGTCGACTTCGTCGATTTCGTCGTCGTCGTCGTCGTCGTCGTCGTCGCCGTTGTTGTGGTCGGGGGAGCGCTTTGGCCAAGCCCGAGGGGCCGTGCCACACCCAGCGGCGCGAGCGCAGGCCCCAGGGCAGGCCCCGACGCCCCGACCCAAACGTGCATGCATGCGGATGCAGGCTTCACAAGATGTGCACCCGACGCGGAGAGAAAGCGGAGGGGGGGGGAATGGGAGGGGCAGGAAGATGGGCAGGACAGGCCGCGCCCAGCCAAGACCTGAACCCGTCCTTCTCCCCCCTCCCTCTGCGCTTCTGTGCAGGGGCACGGGGTGCTGCCTGCGTCCCTGCCTCACACCCCAACTGAACCACAGACCTCCAGACGCTGTGAGCGACGGCTCTTGCTGCCGCTCTTGCCGCCTCCACCGCGGCCCTGCAAGCCCAGTACGATTCCCTCACTGCCATGCTCCACAGCACCCTCGAGCGCCACAATGCCCTCACCCAGCGCCCACGCCGCGCCCAGGTGGCGTGGGCGGCCCTCCGTCGGCCGTCCTCGCTGCCACCACCCAAGGTCGGCCTGGCGACCGTGAGGGAGGCCCTGAGCAGTTTTGCTCCACGGCCCCCCGCTGGCCCACACGCTGGCGCGTTTCACCCCGACCTCTCGCGTTGTGCCCTGCGTGGCGCCTGGCGAGCGCTCCGCGGTTCCGCGCTCACCCGCGCAGGCACGCAGGGGTTGCCCTGCGTGCGGTGCTGCACGCTGCCGACGCCCTCACGCCCCTGGGGGCTGCCCGAGCGGCGGCCCGTCTCTCGCGGTGCGCAGGCGCGGGGCGCTTCGCCCCCGTCACCGCTCCGCCCTCGGCGCCAAGGGGGGACTTCGTTCTCGGGGGCCCCCTTGCTTCTCAGGGCTGCGCTCGGCCCTTGAGCGAGCACGGGCGGGCAACCGCTTGCCGCTGCCGCCCGGGACACCGTCGGAATCGCTGGGTCTCTCTCTCTCTCTGTTTCTCTTTCTCTCCCTTTTTTTGATTCTTTCTTTCCTTCTCTCTCTCTCTCTTTCCTCGGTGCCCGGACAAAAAGTCTCCACGCCGATGGCGTGAAGATAATCAGGCATGACGGCAACGACAATTGCGATATACATGTGGCCCGCCCCCCCTCACCCCCCAACCCAGAGTTAAAGTGTCCATATTTTGTCCCCCGCGCGTTGCCTCGCACCCAACCCCGTCAACTTTGGGTTGGGGGGGGGCGGGGGCTATGGATACTTGTTCGACGCAGTTCGATGTCGCATCGTATTGGCGCGATGGGTGTGGACACCTTTTGTCCACCCATCGTTCTTTCTCTCTCACTCTCTCTTTCACCTGGATGTGTGGGCTTCGAACTCTCCATGCCCCCAGGCATCGAGCGATCGGGAGGGAGGAGGGGGAGGAGGGAGGGCCAGGGCATCAACAGCCTTCACACGGATGCTAAGCCTCCGTCCTGGATGATTTGTTCATCCGCTCTGGAAATTCCCTCCCTCCAAAATGGAAGCTCGGCAGCCAGAGTGGATCCCGGATAGATCTTAGAGAACAGGGTTTCAGAGCAGAAGCCGGCTGGCAAGGGTCGCTCCGAAACTCGATCCTGCTTCCGGCAAGAATCCCCACTGCGACCTGCTTGAACTTGCAGCTTGTCCCGGAATGCCTTTTCCAACTCTTTCCCAGTACGTGTGCGCTGAAGCTCTCCAGAAGCGTCTCCCCAAAACTGCCTGAGCTCCTTCGAAGGACATTCCGGAAGCTTTTATCGCCTCGCTACGGTGGAGGGAAACAATTAGTGAACCCCCCCGCTGCCCCCCAAACTCAAAGTTTGCACGCGCGGGGGAGACTGCGGTCGAGGTGCAACTCATCAGACCCACCGCCAACGTTGAACATTGGGGGGAGGGGGAGGCGTTCACAGATGAATGTGGCATCAGTGTTCGCTATTTTTCCGAGGCCTGTATCCAGGCTTTGGACACCACCAGTCTCCCTCCCAGATGGAGGCTCGGCAGCCAGAGCGGAGCGTCTCTTCTGTGTGCTGGAAGGGCGGAGCACCCGCGGCCGACGGCTAATCCGAGCTGCCACGCCGTGCGCGGGCCCAGATCCGACCTCCCCCCCCGCTCTTGCAGGCCTCGGAAAAAAATAGCGAACACTCATGCCACATTCATCTGTGAACGCCTCCCCCTCCCCCCAATGTTCAAAGCTGGCGGTGGGTCTGATGAGTTGCACCTCGACCGCAGTCTCCCCCGCGCGTGCCAACTTTGAGTTTGGGGGACAGGGGGGGGGGTGTTCACCAACTGTTTCCCTCCACCGTTCCTTCCTTTGCTTTGGCCCCGCTCTGCTTCGCCGCCCTCCGCTCGGGAGCTCCGCAGGGGGGCGAGCGAGCGAGCCACCAGAGCGTAGCATCCTCGAGGCCTATCTTGGGCGGGCCTCTCTATGTATAAATTAGCATCCTTGAGGCCTATCTTGGGCGGGCCTCTCTATGTATAAATTTACATTGTCCACTCTTCTGTCAATCCAAGGGGGTGAGACCCCCCCAGAAACAGAACCTCCTGGATCTGTGGCCCTGGGGGCCCCCTGGACGCCCCTGCAAAAGCTCCTCCCTGGGCTTTCCGGGACTTCTAGAAGCCCCTGCTGGGCCAAAGCGACGAGCCCAAATCGGTCAGGAGGGCGGCCGAATGGCCCCGCGAGAGCCCAAAGATGCCCCCCCCACACACCCACCAGACGCGTGAAGACGACCCCAGAGAGACTGGTTTTTGAAACGCAGAAAAACTGGAACTAATTTTCGTATGATTCTGGGAGTGTTATGTTCTTCGGTCCTCCGGGCGTCCGAGACACTAAGGAGGTCCGAAAACGCTCCACTCCACGAGTTCCAGCTAGAGGAAAATCGAGCAGAGTCGTAATCGAATCGAAGGGACGCCCCTTTCCAAATACCCCTCCCCCGCAAGGAGGGGGGGGGGGGTCCTGGGGTTGGGGATCGAATTGTAAACACCAGTTTGATAATGTATACTCTGGTGGGATGGAATATTCCCCGGCCCAAGTGGTTTATTCCTCGGTTTCTTCTAAAACGTGAGGAAATCTTACTCGTCGCAGAGAGGCATCGTAGAGGCCTCTAAGAAACCCCCAAGAGGCCCCTAAGAGGCCTCTAAGAGGCCTCTGAAAGGCTTCTAAGAAGCCTCCAGGGGGCCTCTAAGAGGCCTCTACGAGGCTCCTGAGGGGCCTCTACGAGGCTCCTGAGGGGCCTCTGCGAGGCTCCTGAGGGGCCTCTGCGAGGCTCCTGAGAGGCGTCTGCGAGGCTCCTCGAGGATCCTGAGAAGCCTCTGCGCGGCTCCTGAGAGGCGCCAGGGAGAGTACTGTTTCACTGAACTGTCCTTGCTTTCGCGCCCTGGCCTAGACACGCGCCTCCAGCCGGCGGCACTTCCTCACTCAGCTGATGTGTTGTGCAAACACGGATTGATGGATTGATCGGTTGATTGGTTGGGGACCTCCTAATCACAACGTCGTGGGGCCTCCGGAGGCCCCCCACTCGGGTCTCCCCGGTGCCGTTTCTTGGATGTTTTTTTGTTCATTCTTTTTTGTTTTTGTGTTTTCTCATTTTTTAAACATAAACTATCGACCACAACCATAATTGATATTACATTACTATTTCATCATATGCTATTATTAATGCTGTTATTCTATTCATATTCATATATATATATATATATATTAGGTATTCTCTTTCTGTTTCCAAGATGCGTTTGTGGACCCCCAGGAACCGCAAGTGTCCTTGTGTACTTGGACCCCAGGCACCTCCACAAATCGAAAAGACAGCCTCCACCCTCCTCGGCACTCCACCCTCCTCCGCACTCCACCCTGCTCGGCACCCCTCGGCACTCCACCCTCCTTCACCCTCCTCGGCACTCCACCTTCCTCGGCAGGCACCCCTCGGCACTCCACCCTCCTCCACCCTCCTCGGCACTCCTCGGCGCTCCACCCTCCTCCTGGGTACTCCTGCTGCACTCCACCCTCATCAGTACTTATCAGTTCTCCACCCTCCCCCACCCTCCTCAGCACTCCACCCTCCTCGGCACTCCTTAACACTCCACCCTCCTCGGCACTCCTCGGAACACCACCTT
>CAUYUJ010018791.1:135000-160000 GCA_963575745.1 Prorocentrum cordatum | reverse complement strand
TGTATGTGTGTATGCATGTCCGACTGCATGCACGCATGTTTATGTATGTATGCATGTACATATGTATGTATGAATGTATGTATGAATGTGTGCGCATGCATGTATGCATGTGTGTTTGTATGTACGTATGTGTGTATGCATTCATGCACGTATATGTATGTGTATGTGCATGTATATGTATATGTGTATGTGATCGTGCAGTTGTACGTGTATGTGTATGCATGCATGAATGCGTGCATGCATGTATGTATGTTGCATGCGTGCATGCATGCATGCATGTATGTATGGATGCACATGTGTACCCATGTGCTTATTCATACATACATTCATACATACATGCATACAGACATATATATATATACATATATATATATGTATATGTGCACATAGATATATGTTATACGTGCGTGTGCACACATGCACATATATATGCACATCCGAATGTATGTATATATACACATGTGTACATACACACATACATACATACATACATACATACATACATACATACATACCATACATACATATATTTAGATATATATATATATATAATATATATATCTATATATATATCGTTCATATCTTTCGATAGGGCCAGGGACGCCGGAAAAAACCCACACCACCCCCACCAAACGAATTTGGCCTATCCCGGGCATCCGGGCAACCCTCCAGACGACCCCGGAGAACCTCACGAGAGCCAGAAGACGGCCTCAGACAGGTTCCAGGCGTTCCGGCGCGCTCCCGAAACGTCCCCCAGAGTGCCCCAATACGGTCCACGACGACGCCCAAGAAGCCGTCATACCCTCAAAGATCGCTCTAAAACGTCCCAAGAGGCCTGCCTCCAAGAGCACTCCCAAGAAGGCCCCAAGAGGCAACATTTATTGATTTTCTATGTTTTTTTTGTGAATTTTGGGGTTCTCCTCTTTTCGGCTTCCCGACGCTCCAAGACAGCGGTCGTCCGGGCGTCCGAGACCGCCTGGGAGACTCCAAAGTCGCCCCACAACCATCCGAAAGGGCTTCCAGGCAGTCCAAGAGAGCCCCAAAACGGCACAACAGGGGTCCAAGATGGCCCTAAGAGAGCCCCATAGCGGCGGCCCAAGATGGCCCCAAGACGTTATCCGAAGCATTCCAAATCGTGACCTGGTCGTTCAGGGAGACCGCGGTTGGAGGCGGGGTGGCCCGAGGAAGCCCCCAGAGGCCCCCAGAGCACGCCCAGGAGGCCTCCAGAAGGCCTTAAGAAAACTTGAAAACTTTTGTGAAGCCCCCAGGGGCTCTCCAAGGAGGAGCCTCCGCAAAAAGAGCTGAGGAGGATGGGGAGAATGCGCAGGGTATGGCGAGAATGAGGAAACAGAAACAAGGAGGACAAATAACGAATCACATTATCATAACGGCGATGCCGAAAAAGACAACATGGAGTTATCGCTAAATTGTCGGCTTGGCCTTCCTGCCATGTCGCCTGCATGCCAAACTTCAAGGACCAAGGTGCATGGCGCGAAGCGCCACTGCAGTCTTGTCTATATATATATATATATATGTAGATAGATGGGTTTCGGAAATTGGGGGGTGAGATTGCAATGAAACGGAGAGCCCCCCACCGGGAAATCGCTTTCGGTGTCGTGTTCGTGTCGTGCGTGCGGGCGAGGCGAAGCTGTGGCGGCGGGCGAGAGGAGTGAACCCGCCGTTGCTACGGCGAAACTGGGCTAAATGATTCCCCTCCCCTGGTTGGCCGGCGGGGGCTCAGCGGTGTCCCGCCAATGTCACGTGGCACGGTGTCCCGTGTCCCGTGGTGTCCCGTGGCGCGGTGCCCCATGGTGTCCTGTGGCGTCCAGTGAGGTCGATTGTGAGATCGATAGTGAGGTCGATCAGAAGTAGAGGGGCGAGTTCGAAGTGAAACTGAGGCCCCCCGCTGGGAAATCGGTTGCGGTTTCGTGTTCGTGTCGTGCGTGCGAGGCGAAGCTGCGTGGGCGGGCAAGAGGAATGAACCCGCCGTGGCTAGGGCGAAACTGAGCTCAATGACTCTAAGCTCCCCAATTGGCCAGTGGTGGCTCGAGGGTGTCCCGCCGGTGCCCCGTGGTGTCCCGTGGCGCGCTGTCCCGCCGGTGCCCCGTGGTGTCCTGTGGCGCGGTGTCCCGTGGTGTCCCGTGAGGTCGATTGTGAGATCGATCGTGTGATCGATTGATCGTGAGATCGATAGATACAGGGAGATCGATAGGTAGATAGAGAATGGTGCCCAACTGGTTTCCGCCGAATCCAATCCGACCCCAATTGCACACCGAAAGCTGACCCCCCCTCCTTATCACTCGAAGGGTGGTCGTGTGTGTATGTAGATTCACAGAGTGTACACATACAGAGAAACATATTTACAGACATAGATACATACATGCATGCATGCATACGCACATACATGCATGCATATGTACGTACATACATAATGCTGTGTGTGGAAAACATGCGTGTGGGCTGCGAGACATATGACAACATGCGTGCGATATGAAGTACGGACGAGGGTGCGGAACCCTCGCAGTCGGCGACCTGTGTGGGGGAAACAGCGAGAATTCGGCACCTCCGTGGGGGGGAGCCGGGCACGACACCGCGGGCGCGAGCGGGCGGGCGTGGGCACGCGCTGCCCAGGCGCGCCTGGCGATGTCGGCGGCGCTCCAGTCCCCCAGCGCCATGGCAGCGACGCCGGCCACGGGTCCGAGGGCGAACTCCTGCGGGAGCCGCCACCGACGACGCCGACGACCACGACGACGACAACGACCACCACCACCACGACGAGGACGAAGACGACAACTACGGCAACTGCGGCGACGACCACGACAACCGACCACGACGACGATCACTACGACCAAGAATGCGACCACGTCCATGTCGACGACGACAACGGCGGCGACGATGGCGACGACGAAGACGACGGCTACCGCGGCGACGGCGGCGGCGACGGCGACCATACGGCGGCGACGACCACAACGTCGACCAGGACTACGACGGCCACCACCATGGCGACGCCGGCGATGGCGACGCCGAGCTCACCAACCGGGCGGGCGCGGGCTGGGCAGCGCCCGCGCAGCCGGCTGCCGCCACGCCAGCGCCTCGCAGCGCCGCTGCCCCCTCGGGCGCCCTCTCAAGGCGGAGGCGCGCGCGGTGGCTCGCGGCGGCCTGGAGGCTGCTGAGCGGCCGCCAGTGGCGTGGACGACGGCGGGAGGCCCGCAGCGCTGCAGGCGGCGGCCTGGCTCGCCGAGCCCTGGCCGTGCGACGCGCCCAGCGTGGCCTTGCCGAGCCCAGATCGCAGGCGCCTCGGCGGAGCCAGGCCGCGCCGAGCTCCACGCGCGGAGCGCCGCGGTGCTGGCGCGGTGCACGCCGACGCCCCTCTCGGTGCCGCTCATGGGCTGGCGCGGACACGGACTCGCTCAAACACGCCGCGCCGACCACTGCGCGCGGAGCTCCGCGGAGCTCGTGTGCTCGCGAGGAGCCGCCGGGGACCCATGAGGCGGTGGGCCTGCCCTGAGGCTCCCGAGCCTGCAGCTGGAGATTCGGCCTTCATCCTCGACGCCTCCGTTCTTCTTTTGAGGCTCCTGGAAGCCTCTGGCTGGGGGGGGGGGGCTGTGAGGCCCAGGCCTCGAGCGCGCTTCCTGCGCGGAGAAATTGTGGTCCGCCTCGAGCGCCGCTCCTCGGCCCAGGCGCTGCAGAAACCCTCGCTGGTCTGCTTCTCCTGCCAAGAGCTCTCTCGCAACCTGCGGGCCGCCACCCCTGCCTCGCTCGAGAGATGCTGCTCGGGACTTTGGCTTGGGCCCAGGCCCGCCCACGCAGGGGGCGCCTCGAGCGCGCCCCTGCGCGCGGAGGAACTCCCCTGGGGGTGGGCCCAACCTTGTCAGCGCGCCTCCCCGCGCGCGCCTTGGCGCCCCGCTGGGCACCACCGCGGGCCACGTCAACAATGCCCACGACAACACTTGCACGAGCTGACAAGTCGGATAATTCAAGGGACCCCTGCGACCAGGCGGACCTGCCGAACAGAGTGCCATGTAACGTGGGTGCCCGGTCGACTGGCCTCGGGAGTGAGCCGGGGACCAGCAGGGCAAGCGTAAGGCCCACCAAGGCCGAAGCGCTGCCCGATACCGCAGGCCTCGTCCCGCAAACCTGTGCCTCCGCCCATCCAAGAAAGCGCCGAGGTTACGGTCATAAGCCGGATCAAGAACCCCAGCGGCCAACACGGCACTATCATTGGCCGCGCGGGGGATCAGAACCAGGTCCTGCCGACGAATGGAGACACTGCCGCCCTGTTCACGTCAAGCCTGATCCTTCGCTCCCCTCCGAAGCTGGGGAGCAAGGCCTGGGCTAGCAGAGCCGTCAGCCTCGTCGACGGGGGGACCCACGGTTGAGTCACCAAACCCGCCTATGCGGAAGCCCGTGCCAGGGCCTGTGAGATCGCACCCGCGAGGCCAGCTGTCGCACCAGCGACTGCAGCACCGACAGGGCTCACGACCACCCTGGGGCTTAGTTCGAGGCAACGAGAGCGCCTTAGCAAGCTCCGCAAACCCGGACGCAGACCGCACCCCCCCGTCGGCCCACCTTTCCCCAGACTCCTAGAGTGTGACGCTGAGGCCCTGCGCGAGGGCATCGGTACGATACCCCACGAGCTTCTGACCGAACAAGTGGCAGAGAAAGATACCGATGACGCACCGAAGAGCGAGGGTGAAGCCATCGCGGGCGGGATCCACTACTCCCTTGGCCCCAACTCTTGCTCTCTACGTTGCTGCGACTGGGACGCTGGGATTGCTCATAACATAAGGTGTGTCATGCAGCACTGTTTTGTTCCTCCTACCGTCGTGGGGCGATCGACGGTCTTAGCTTGCCTCGGCTCGTATGTTTCACGAACGCCACTGGGCCACCTTTCGCCGATCACCACTCCAGTGCGCCAATGCAAAGACCTGATCAGGGCGAGCACACGCCTCATCCTCCTTGCCCTCATTGTCGCGGCCCATCAGGGCTCACACCCGCGACGAGCAGTGCAACGAGCACCGAGTCTTTGTGCAGCACATCCAGCACCACCTCTTCGACACTGCGCAGCACGACGCTGTCGAGCACCACTGGCTCACTTTGACGAGTGCGGAGAGCAGTGCAACGAGCACCACGTCTTCGAGCAGCACGCCTGGGACCAGCACCTCGGCGCTGAACTGTACGACGGGATCAAGCACCACAACATTGTGCACCAGGACGCGATCCAGCGTCCGCAGCGCAGTGCAAAGAGCATCACGTCTTGAAGCGGCACATATGGGACCATCGCGACACCGTGCATCACGACCAAATCGAGCACTAAGACGTCCAACAGCACGACGAGCATCAGCCCCAGCAGACTCACACTTACGAGTGAAGCGAACAGTGCATCGAACAACACGTCCTTCAGCAGATCGGCTGTGACCAGCACCTCGACACCGGGGAACACGACGGAGTCGAGCACCACGGCGTTGGGCAGTACGACGGGATCCAGCACCAACAGCCTCACTACGAGGGAGACGAGCAGTGCGACGATCATCACGTCCTCGAGCAGCAATTCAGGAACTCTGAGCGGTACGACGGGAGCAAGCACCATGACGTTGTGCATCAAGACGAGTCCCAACACCAACAACCTCACATCTGCGAATGAGACGAGCCGTGCAACGAGCATCATTTGGAGCAGCACGTCCAAGACCATCGTGACATCGTTTCGCACGACGAAATTGCGCATTATGGCGTCGAGCAACACAACGGGATACAGCTCCAACAGCCTCACTCTCATGAGTGAGACGAGCGGTGCATCGAACACCACGTCTCTCAGCAGCACGTCTGCGACCAGTACCTCGACTCGGAGCAACGCGACAGCGTAGAGTGTCACGATGCTGGGCAGCACGACGCGATCCAGCACCACCACGCCCAGCAGCACGTCTGTCACCAGCGCCTCGACACTGAGCAGCGCGAGGGGGTGGAGCACCGCGGCGTCGAACTGCACGCCAGAGCCGGCACCAACGTCCTGACGTTCACGAGTGTGCCGAGCAGTGCAACGCGGTCCATGGCCAGCCCACCAGGGCTCGCGCACATAGGCACCAGCAGGCTCACACCCGCGACTGCGAAGAGCAGTGCTACGAGCAACACGTCCTCCAGTAGCACCTGCGTGACCAGCACCAGGACACCGTGTGATACGACGGAATCAAGCACCACTGCGGCGTGCAGTGCTACCGGATCCAGCATCAGCAGCCTTACACCGAGTGGGACGAGCGGTGCATGGAACACCACGCCTGTCAACAGCACATCTGTCACCAGCGCCTCGACACCGAGAAATGCGACGGAGCGGAACATCACGACGTTGCGCAATACGACGGGATCCTGCACCAATAGCTTCACACCTACGAGTGAGACGACCAGTGCAGCGACCACCACGCCTGTCAGCAGCACGCCAGCGACCAGCACTTCGACACGGAGCAGCACGGCAGAACCAAGCATCACGACGTTGCGCATCAAGACGGGACACAGCATCAGCAACCTCACTTCCACGAGTGAGCCGCGCAACGAGTATCACGCCTTTGAGCAACACGTCTGGAGCCACCTCAGCCCCGTGCAATGCGACGGAGCTGAGCACCACATCGTTGAGTAGTTTGACTGAGCCCAGCACTAGCACCCCTAAATCTACGAGTGGGACGAGCAGTGTAACGAGCACCGCGTCTTTCAGCAGCACGTCTGGGACCAGCTCTGGGACACGGGGCAGCACGGCGGAGCCGAGCACCAGCACAACGTGCACAATGACAGGATGCAGCCTCAACAGCCTCACAACTACGAGCGAGACGAAGACTCTCTTGAACACCACGTCTTACATCAGCATGCCGGGAACCAGCACCTCGACACTACGTGACGCGACCGAGCTGAGCGCCACAACGCTGAGCATTACGACGCGACCCACCACCAACAGCCTCACACTTACGAGTGGGACGAGCAGTGCAACGAGCACCATGTCTCACAGTAGCAAGGCAGTGACCAGCATCTCGACACTGACCACTCTGGTTTGACCAAGCATCGCGGTGTTGCGCATCAAGACGGGACCCAACATCAGTAGCCTCGCATCTAAGGGTGAGACGAGCAATACCACGAACATCGCGCCTCCTGTGCAGCACGTCCAGGACCATCCTTACACCGTGCAACACGACATAATCCTCGGCGTGTGAGATTCTTCTCCCGGGAGCCTGGTCCGGTCGGTTTGGAAGGGGGGGTCCCCCGGGGACCGGCCGAACGTCTGGGGGGGACAGAGGGCTCCAGAACAGGCCAAGAGAGCCCCAAGAGGACCTCAGGAAACGTGCATGTTTAACATATTCGCCTCTTGTGCGTTCACAACGTCCAAGGCGGCCCACGAAACGAAGCCTCCTAGATCGCCCCAAGACGGTCCAAGAGGACTCCAAGGGGGCTCCCAGACGACTCAGGGGGCCCCAAGACCGCTCAATAAGCTCCCAAGACGGCCCAGGGAGCGCAGAGGGGGAACCTGAATGGACATTTCGAGCCTTCGACCCTAAAATGCTCCCCGGTTGCTCCCAGAAGCCCCGAACAGGCCCCCAGGGAGCTCCGAGAGGTCTAAAAAGCCACCAAGAGGCTCCCAGGAAATTCCAAAGAGGTGCAATAACTGCTTCCCAAACGCCCCCCAAGCCGCCTCCCACGAGACCCCTATCTGCCATCCGTGTGGCCTCCGACCCGCAGCCCAGGCACGGTGGCGGAATGTGCCGAAGGCCATTCGATCCGCCGCCCCCTGTCGATTCATCGCAGGGGTGCCTGGCGTGCTAGACCCTCTCGGTTTTGGTTCTGAGATTCCAAAAGAACTCCCCCTGGGGCTCTGGCGCGTCCCGCCGGGGCCCCAGGAGGATTGCCACAGAGCAGGATTTCCCCAATTGTTCCTCCAAGACAGCTGAAGATGGCCTTCAAGATGGCCACGTTGGCCCACGATGGCCTCCAAGATGGTCCAAGGTGGTCTTCAAGTCCGCCCAAGAGAGGAAGAGATGCCTCCAAGTCCGCCCAAGAAACCTCCAAGACGGCCCAAGGCGGCCCAAGAGGTGCCCAAGAGGCCTCCAAGACGGCCCTAGAGGCCTCCAAGAGGTCCTCCAGGAGGGCCCGAAAAGGCCAAAATCATTGGTTTTCCTTAGGTTGTACAGGTTTTTCGTATTTGCTCCTTTTCGGCTTTCCGACGAGCCAAGACGGCCAAAGATGCCCCCAAGATCGCCCAAGAGGCCTCCGAGATGGCCTCAGGACCGCCAAGAGGCCCCCAAGACGGCCCCAAGAGGGCACAAAGACGATCCAAGAGGCCTCCAAGACGCCCAAGATGGCCTCTAAGACCCCGGAGCGCCCCAAGAGGGCCTCACGTCGGTCCAGAGAGGCCCCCCAAACGGCTTCCGACGGCGTCAGAAGGGCCAGGAGCCCACCAAGATGGCCGAAGTTGGCTCGAAGCTGGCCCAAGACGGCCCAAGAGGCCTCCAAGATGGCTTCCAGGAAGGCCGGACAAAGGCCAAAAACATGGATTGCCCTTAGGATTTTGAAGGATTTGACATTTGCTTTTTTTCAGCCATCCGACGGCCCGATACGGCCCAAGAGCCCCCAAAGATCGCCCAAGAGGCCTCCAAGGTGGCCCCAGAACGGCCCAAGAGGCCCCCAAGACGGCCCCAAGAGGTCCCCAAGACGGCCCAGGAGGCTTTTAAGACGCCCAAGATGGCCTCCAAGACGGCCCTGGAGCATTCCAAGAGGGCCACAAGTCGGCCCAGAGGGGCCCCCCAAACGGCTTCCGACGGCGTCGGACGGGCCAGGAGCCCGCCAAAACGGCCGAAGATGGCTCGAAGCTGGCCCAAGACGGCCCAAGAGGCCTCCAAGATGGCCTCCAGGAAGACCAGAAAAGATGCCCCAAACATGGATTTCCCTTAGGTTTTTGAAGGATTTTGACATTTGCTTTTTTCCGGCCTTCCGACGGCCCGAGACGGCCCAAGTGCACCCAAACATCGCCCAAGAGGCCCAAGACGGCCCCAAGAGGCCCTCAAGACGTTCCAAGAGGCCTCCAAGACGCTCAAGATGGCCTCCAAGACGGCCCAATAACCCTCCAAGACGTCCTCCAAGAAGGCCCGAAAGGGTCAAAATGGCCCCAAGACGGCCAAGATGACCTTCAAGATGCCCACGTGTTCCCCGAAGGCTTTCCAAACCGATAGCTTGGCAGGTTTGGCCTCAACGTACGGCCACATAGGCACTTCCAAAAAGGCAGGGGGCGGCGGTGATTCGCCGTATGCGTCTTCGATAATCAACAGAGCCCCAAGAAACCCCCACCAAGTGCCCAAGAGGCCCTCAGCAGCGACACGCAGCAACCGCCAGTCCCCCAAGGGGTCGGCGGTGTGGCATAAGCCTGAGAATCAACCACTATGACGCCGAGCAACACAATGGGATCCAGCCTCAACAGCCTCGCACCCATGAGTGAGACGAACAGTGCATCGAACACCACGTCTTCCATCAACACATCTGGGACCTGCACCCCGACACCGAGCAACGCGAAGGTGTTGAGCACCACGACGCCGAGCAGCACGACGGGATCCAACACCAGCAGTCACACATCGACGAATGAGACAAGCAAAACACCGCACACTATGCTCTACAGCAGCACCATGCTCTACAGCAGCACGTACGTGACCAGCACGTCGGCACCATGCAACGCGACGGAGCTGAGCAACACGACGTCGAGCAGTTGGACTGGACCCAGCAGCCTCACACCCAAGAGTGCAACAATCAATGCTACAACCACCAAGTCTGTGAGCAGGACGGCCGAGGCCAGCTCCGGCACACCGTGCAGCACGATGGAAGCAAGCGTAACATTCAGTAGCACGACGGAATCCAGCGCCAACAGCCTCACACCCAATCGTGAGACGAAGTGTGCTCCGAGCAACGCGAAAGAGCTGAGCACCATGACGCCGAGCACGACGGGCGCGACCCAGTGCCAGCAGCCTCGCACCCACGAACGAGGGAGCAATGCAACGAGCACCACGTCGGGGAGCGGCACATCTGCGACCAGCCGCTCGGCTTTGCGAAGCAGCGGCCAGCGGCGTCGATTGGGCGACGGGACGGCAAGGGTCGCCTCTGGAGGCGGAGGGCCACCAGGGCACCGCCCCAGGCGCAAGGCCGCCCTCCCCGCAGGCTACAGCGGGGGGCTCGACCACACTGAGCGTGGCTCAGCCCATACCGACCCGCTCGCGCCCTTTCCGCGTGCGAGAATGCACAAGGCGATGATGCCTCTGGAGGCGAGTGGCCACCAGGACTCCGCCATAGTCGCCAGGTCGCCCACCGGCAGCACGACGGGACCCAGAACCAGCAGCCTCACAGTCACGAGTGAGACGTGCAGTGCGACAAGCACGTCCCTGTGCAGCACGCCATAGAGCAGCATCCCAACACCGAGAAGAAGGAAGGGATTAAGCAACACGGCGTGGCGCATCACGACGGGACCCAGCACCAGCAACCGCACATCTACGAACGAGGGGAGCAGAACAACGAGCACCACGTCCGAGAGTAGCTCGCCTGCGACTAGCACCTCGACGCTGAGCAGCAATTGCGAACAGAGCACCACGGCGTTGAGCAGTGCGGCGGGATCGGACGGCAACGCGCCCTTGACACGCTGAGCACCACGCAGGTGAACGTGGGACGATTCGGCACATTGAGTAGTGCGACTGGACGGCACGTCGTGTACCACGCCACGGCGGGAGTGCGACGGGATTGCACGGGACGCCCCTGGACGCGGGGAGCCGCCAGGAACCCGCCCCAGGCGTCAAGCCGACAATACCGCAGGCTACACGGGGGCCCGACCACTCGGAACCCAGCTCATCCCCTACCAGCCTCCCCTGGCGGCCCCCTGCCGCTTGGTTGGCACGTGGCGACTACGCCTCCGGAGGTGGGCGACCGCCAGGTCCTCGCCCCAGGCGCCTACGATCAGAGTGAGGGCCCGCGTGGGGTTGGTGACGAATCGCGGACCAGGCCCCCTGGAGGACCAGTGCCGTCGCCGCCACAACCCCATGGGTTGGGCTCTGGGTTGGACACTGCTGCCGCACACCCAAGCCCTCAACGAAACGCACTCCGCCAGGCCGACCAAATGAAGCGAACACCAAAGCAGCCCGCCCACCCGCCACTAGACGCGGTCGGCACGGCCAGCGCCGCCAATCCAACTGTAGGCGATGAGACCAGAAGGAAGGCACCACGGCCTCACGGCCCCAGCATCACCTACCAGGGTGATTGCATTCCACCGGCTCCAGTAAGTACAGGCCACCGAACGGAGACGTGCTACGCAACGCCTCACGGCCGTCAATCAATCTGCGAGAGAGCGTGATCCACCGCCGCTTTACTGTGGAAAATTCCCCCCCCCCCCTCTTCCTCCGGAACCCGGGGTTCCCCCTCCCCCTCCAAAAATCCCCCATCCCCTGCTGCAGCCCCCCCCCCCGCCCTGCCCCCGGCAACCCCGCCCCCTCTCCTAACCCACCCCCCCTCTGGAAAACCGGGGGGGGGGTCACTACCGGTTCGAACCCCTCCCCCTCGAAAGCCTGGGGGGTCACTACCGGTTCGAACCCCTCCCCCCCCCCGAGAAAACCAGAGGGGGGCCACTACCGGTTCGAACCCTCGAACCCCTCTCCCCCCCCCCTCGAAAACCGGGGGGGTCATGGTTCGAACCCCCCCCACAAGAAAACCGGGGGGGTCACTACCGGTTCGAACCCTCCCCCCCCGCGAAAACCGCGGGGGGGTCACTACCGGTTCGAACCCCTCCCCCCCCCCTCACGCTCACCGCCATGAAACGATTTCCGGGTCGGTCCCTACCACCGTCCGCGCCATATCCCCCACTGCTGTCCCCAGCGCCACTGACTGTCCTCACCACCACTGTCCCCACTGTTCCCACCAGTGCCCCCACCACTGTCGCACTGTCCCCACTGTCCCCACCACTGTTCCCACCACGGTTCCACTGTCCCCACTTTCTCCACGGACCCAACCACTGTCCCACTATCCCCACTGTCTCCTATTATCCCACCGCCGTCCTCGCCACCGCCCTCACCACTGTCCCCACCACCACTGTACCCTCCACTGTCCCACTGTGTCCACCACATTCCCACTGTCCCCACACCACTGTCCCCACCACCACCGTCCCCACCACTGTCTCAATGTCCCCACTGTTCCCACCATTGTCCCCACTCTACCCACCTCTGTTCCACTGTCCCCACTCTCCCTACCATTGTCCCACCACGGTCCCACTCTCCCCACTTTCCCCACGGTCCCCACCACTGTCCCACTGTCCCCACTCTACCCGCCTCTGTCCCACTGTCCCCGCCGCCGTCCCACTGTGCTGTCCCACCGTCCCAACTGTCCCCATCACTGTCCCACTGTCCCCACTGTCCCCACCACTTTCCCCACTGTACTACTGTCCCACCACTGTCCTCATCACCGCCTTCACCACTGTCCCCACCACTACCGTCCCCACCACGGCCCCACTGTCCCCACCACTGTCCCGCTGTCCCCTCACCACTGTCCCCACCACCACTGTCCCCACCACTGTCCGCACCACTGTCCCACTGTCCCCGCACCACTGTCCCCACCACCACCGTTCCCACCACTGTCCCAGCATCAGCATCCCCACCATTGTCCAACTGTCCCGAGGAGCGGGAATCGTTTGCGGGCGGCGAGGGGGGGGGGGGGGTTCGAACCGGTAGTGACCCCCCTCAGTTTTCGAGGGGGAGGGGGGTTCGAACCGGTAGTGACCACCCTGGTTTTCAAGGGGGGGGGTTCGAACCTGTAGTGACCCCCCCCCCATTTCATGACCGACTGGGGGGGGGGAGGGGTTCGAACCTGTAGTGACCTCCCCCGGTTTGCGAGGGAGGGGGGAGGGGACGGGTTGGGAACCCTCAGTGACCACCCCCGGTTTTCCGCCAGCAGCGGTAGAACACGCTCTTTCCAATCTGCTGACCCCGACCGAAAGAATGCCCGCACTACCAGCATCACGACGCTGCATCAGTGTGCTACCAGACTTGGCCGGAATCTGCGTAGCACCCAGGAACAATCAGGACTCCGTCTTGACGTATCCCAAAGAGCACAGGCCACCTGGATCGACCTTCATCAGGCTCGATCGCCTGCTCGCCTCGGGGCCTCTCGCCAGGCAAGACACCAGGCGTGCCTGATGCTCACCGATACCACACCAATGATATCCCCTCCATATTCTGAGTGTGCTGCGTGAACCACTGGCAGCTTTTTGTAGTCCGAGCACTGGGCCACCGCGGGGGATGCCTTAAGGTGGCGCTTTCACTGTCTGGGCGCGGGATCTTGCATGCCAGAGCGTGTGTGCTGCTGGTGCCTCTCTGCTCACGGGGGTGCAGAAGGGGTGAGTCTCGCCCTTCTTGCCACATCCCGCTTTTGTTTCCCAGTCGGGGTCTCCTGCAGACCGCGCCAGGGGGATGGGAAGCTCCCCACCCCTGCATGTCACGGTCGGCACCTCCCGCCTTTCGAGGTCGGCCCGGCGGGCGCTTGCACCCCGCGGGCCTGAACATACCATGTTCGACCCGGCGTGCCCTCCCTCTCCCTATGCTTCTCCCTCTCCCTCTCCTTCTCGCTCTCCCCCTTCCTCCTCCCTCCTCCAGAGGCGCTCTGACGCAAGGCCCCCGTCGAGTCACAAACTTCCCTCCTCCCTCCTTCCTCCTCCCACCTCCTCCATCCTCTTCTTCCCTCCTCCTCCTCCTCCTCATCTTCCTTCCTCCTCACCCCTCCTTCCCCATTCTCTATCCTCCTCCTCCTCCTCCTCCTCCTCCTCCTCCTCCTCCTCCTCCTCCTCCTCCTCCTCCTCCTCCTCCTCCTCCCTCGTCCCTCCTTTCTCAATTCTCCTCCCTCCTCCGTCCTCCCTCCTCCGTTCTCCTTCCTTTTTCTCCTCGTCGTCCTCCTCCCTCGTTTCCTTTTCTTGATGAATAGCTCCTCCCTGTCGCACCCCGAGGCCAGTTGGAAGGGCGGGCCTGGCGTTTCGCCTGAGACTTCCTTCCCATTTCGGAGCCTGAAGCCCAAACACTGGCAAGAGCTTCACTGATGGAGGGCGGGCCGCTTCCAAAATATGGCTCTCGCCTCAGCGCCGCGCACATTCGTTAGCTAAACTAAATGCAACAGATTCACGGATGGAGGGCGGGCCCTTCTCAAATGTGGCTCTCGCCCTAGCGCCGCGCACATTCGGTTCAAACAGTTGCAACATGTTTCACGGATGGAATGCGGTTACTTTTCAACTCGCCTTAGCGCAACGCGCATTCGTTTCAAACAGTTGCACCATGTTTCACGGATTGATGGCGGCTCCTTTTCAAAAGTTGGCTCTCGCCTCAGCGCCGCCGCACTCTCCTTCTTAAACATTTGCAAGAATTTCGCGGATTGATGCCGGCTCCTTTCCGACATGTGGCTCTTGCCTTAGCGCCTCGCACACCCGTGGTACACAAGGGCAAGAGCTTCACTGATTGAGGGCGGTTCCTTTTCAACATGTGGCTCTCGCCTTACCTCCGCGCACATTCGCTTCAACAATTTGTTAAAAAGCTTCATTGGTTCTGATGGTTAGGGCACAAACAATTGTGCTTTGGAGCGATTCAGGATTGTCAGAGCGCAACATTTAAGTTGATTGGCGGTGTTGAAGTCCCAGGAAATCGTGTTTTGGCACGATTCAGGACCGTCAAGACGCAGAAGTCAGGTTGACTCGTGGCAATGAAGTCGTGAGGATGGTGTTCTGGTGCGCTTCAGGATTTTCGCGCGGTTGTCCCCCAACGGGGCAATTCCCTCAGTGGAAATAAACCGTTGTATGGGGCCCATGAAGAGGGAGCTTGGAGGGAGGGTGTATTCCAACATCGTTGATGAGTCTTGGGTTTACACTGGTCCTCCTCCTCCTCCTCCTCCTCTTCTCTCCTCTTCTCTCCTCTTCTCTCCTCTTCCCTCCTCCTCATCCTCCTGATCCTCCTCCTCCTCCGCCTCCTCCTCCCTCCTCTCCCTCCTCCTCCTCCTCCTCCTCCTCCCTCCTCTCCCTCCTCCTCCTCCTCCTCCTCCTCCTCCTCCTCCTCTTCGTCCTCCCCCTCCTCTTCCTCCTCCTCTCCCTCCTCCCTACTCCTCCTCCTACTCCCGCCTCCTCCTTCAGCCATCCTCTCTCCACCCTCCTCTCTCCTCTCTCCTCGCTTCTCTGTCCTCTCTCCTCTCTCCTCTCGCCTCCTCCTCCTCCTCCTCCTCCTCCTCCTCAGCAGCAGCAGCAGCAGCAGCAGCAGCAGCAGAAGCAACAGCAGCAGCAGCGGCAGCAGCAGCAGCAGTATCATCATCATCTTCCTCCTCCTCATCATCATCATCACTATCATCACCATCAGCACCATCACCATCATCGTCGTCATCATCAGCGTCAGCATCATCCTCATCATCCTCATCATCCTCATCATCCTCATCATCCTCATCATCATCATCATCATCATCATCATCATCATCATCATCATCATCATCATCATCATCATCATCGTCGTCGTCATCGTCGTCGTCGTCGTCGTCGTCGTCGTCGTCGTCGTCATCGTCATCGTCATCATCAGCATCAGCATCAGCATCATCATCAGCATCAGCATCAGCATCATCATCATCATCATCGTCATCGTCATCGTCATCATCATCATCATCATCATCATCATCGTCGTCGTCGTCGTCGTCATCATCAGCATCAGCATCAGCATCAGCATCAGCATCAACATCATCCTCATCCTCATCCTCATCCTCATCCTCATCCTCATCCTCATCCTCACCATCCCTCCACCTCCCTCCTCCTTCTCCTCCTCGTCCGTCCTCCTCTCCATGATCCTCCCTCCCTCCCTCCCTCCTTCCGGCTCTCCCCTCCCCCACCCTACGAAGGCGCGGATGTGTGGGGGGCGGGAAGCCTCGATGGACTTGGAGCTCCTCGAGGCGCTCGCCAGCCTGCGCCGCAAGGGGGGTGGGAGGGCCGAGCCAAGACAGAGGCGCTGGGGCCCGGAGGGAGAGGGATCGAACCTCGAGGATACAGGTTTCCAGGATTTGTGTTGCACTCTTTCTGTGCCTTCTGGGGCGCTCTTCGTCGCCACGGCTGGACATCTGGGTGGCGGCAGAATCGGCGGCGATGGCTTGGCCAACAGCTCATCAACAACGTGCATGCACGCGAGCCGAGCTCTGCGCGCTGCTGAGCACTGGAGGCGGCGGCGTTTCATCGACGTTGTGGCTGTCACCTCCAGGGCGGCGCGCTCATCGTCCAGTGGTGCTCCCATCATTGCAAGGTCATGGTGCACGAACCGCATGCTGGGTGCATGCGCGAGGCTGAAACTACGCACAGGGGTAGGTTTGATGATCTCTCGAGGTCCTGTGGCCACCAGTGTCAATGCTCGTGAGAAGGCCGACGAGGAGAAAGGAGAAGGAGGACGAGGACGAGAACGACGACGGGGACTGCGACGACGATGGATATGACGACGCCATCACGCCAACTCAGACGACTACGAAAACGCAGACAGTGACGACGACCACGGCGACGGCGATGATCACGACGGTGAAGACGGCGACGACGACCACCAAGACGGCGATGGCGGCGAAGGGGGCCGGCGAGGGGGCCGCATCAGCTCCGCCGGGGGCACGGCCGCGAGCTGCGCCTCCACGACCGAGGGCTGTATCCTCGTGGGCCGCCCGGCGCGGACCAGCCGCGGCAGCTGCCGCGGGTCGACGCTGGCGGCGGCGGCGCCGACGGCGGCGACGACGACCACGACGGCGGCGACGGTGGCGACGACGACGACCACAACGACGGCGGCGACGACGACGACTGCGGCTATAACGACGACGCGCGACGACGACGGCGGCCCAGGAGGCCCAAAGGGACTCGGCTTTCTTTTCTTCGTCTTCGTCTTCTTCTTCCCCCTTCTCTTCCTTCCCGTGCTGCTACTTCTCCATCCCTCGTCCGTGAAACCATATCCTCCCCGTCGCACCATCGGGGGTGTTGTCAAGGCGAACTCCTCACAGTTTGCGATCTGGAAGCTTGACAAGTGCCTCTTTTACGTGAATGGAGGACGTGTTGTTTTTGAAATGTGGCTCTCGCACAGGTCAACGAACTCGCTAAGAAATGTCAGTTTGACTTCATTACGACGCGTCTGCTATACGTTCGTTTTAGCGCTATGTGGTACTTGTGGTATTCAATGCTATCCTGGACTTTACTGTGCGGTGTCCTGAACTGCGCCGTGTAGAGGTGGCCTTGCGTTTCAGGTGAGAGCTCGTCACGAGAACCATCGTAATTACTACCACCACTCTCGTGCATCCTAGGGCCGCATGGAGCAAATCATGGAAAGTGCGCCAGTGGATCTCCCTGAATACACTAAAGGGGGGGGGTCCAGAACCCCCCCCCCCTTCAAGGGGGGGGGGGGGTCCGGACCCGAAATGGAAGGAATTACAACCGACTAGTCCCAATTCCAACCGTTCGGAGCGAATTGCAACCAGAAGTGAGACCAAGTCCAACCAGAAATGAAACCAATTCCAACCAGAAATGAAACCAATTCCAACCAGAAATGAGACCAATTACAACCATGGATGGGATCTTCGGAATTCCTCAGGATTCCTTCGGATTCTTCGGAATTCGACTCCTTCGGATTCTTCGGATTTCCTTTGGATTCCTTTGGATTCTTCGGAATTCCTCAGGATTCCCTCGGATTCTTCGGAATTCCTCAGCTGCCCGCGGGGACAACCGTTCGCCGCCGTGGCGAAAAATACCCGCTCTCGGATTGCATTTTTGCGTGCCGCCACCACAAGCTTTATTCAGAGATGCCTCTCGGCACGCTCCGTCCCCTCGTGGCTGGTTGGCAGTTGGTTGGTGGCCTGGTTGGCTGGCTGGCTGGTTCTTTGGCTGGTTGGCTGCTTGGTTGGCTCGCTGGCTGGTTGGCTGGTTGGTTGTCTGCCTTGCTGGTTGGTTGATTTGTTGGTTGGCCTAAAGGCCTGCGCCATCTCACATGCCGAGGGGCCCGCCCGCTCGCGGATTGGATTTTTGCATGCCGTTACTACCACTACCACTGCGACTACGACCACGACCACGACTACGACTACGACTACAACTACGGATGCTACTATTCCTACCACCACCTATTATTATTACTACTACTACTACTACTACTATTACTACTACTACTACTACTACTACTACTACTACTACTACTACTACTACTACTACTACTCCTGCTGCTGCTGCTGCTGCTGCTGCTACTACTACTGCTGCTGCTGCTGCTACTGCTGCTACTGCTGCTACTACTACTACTGCTACGACTACTACTACTACTACTACTACTACTACTACTACTACTACTACTACTGCTACGACTACTACTACTACTACTACTACTACTACTACTACTACTACTACTACTACTACTACTACTACTACTACTACTACTACTACTACTACTACTACTACTACTACTACTACTACTACTACTACTACTACTACTACTACTACTACTACTACTAGTACTACTTACTACTACTAACGACTACGACTGCGACTACGGCTGCGACGACTACTACTACTACTACTACTACTACTACTACTACTACTACTACTACTACTACTACTACTACTCTACTACTACTACTCGGACACGTGCACCACATCACCACGGCTCAACCGCCTTGGGATGAACGTCCTTGTGGCTGCCTCATTTCCAGTATATAGCGAGCACCTCTTCTGGGTGAAATGGCGGGTCTGACGTGCATGCAGCGGCGGGCGCTTGTCCGAGGGCAACTGGTCCCTACGGCCCAAAGGAAAGCGACAGCGGCGGCGCAGCAGCACACGGGGCGACCCCAGTGCCGCCATCGAGGCCAACGAGCGCAAGTAGGCGCGAGACGAGGCCAGGATGGCAAGCCCAAATGGCTAGGCGCACAGTTGACCGTGCGAAGAACGAAAAACTAAGCAACAGGGCCCGCGGCGCGAGGGGGGGCACCACTGTGGGCGCACCCGCGCAAGCTGGCACGGCGGCGCTGCTAAAGCTGGAGCGTAAGCGAGCACACAGGCGCAGCATCATTGAGAGTGGCAGGCTCGGAATCTTAACAGAGAAACTCACGTGGCCCCCCCGAGGGCTCAGAAGTGAACGATGCTGGGGGCCTGCAGAGTCTCAGCGCTCAGGCGGACTGGCCTGTCCCCTGCGCAATGGCTGCGAAGACCTGCGACGGCAGCGCCTGCACCTCTCCCCCGAGGTCACCACTACCGCTAGCCTGCCCTGGGGGCCCAAAGATCTGGCGCTCGAAATCCTCACCGAGGGCCACGTTCGGGACGGCGGCATTGGGGATCTGCTGCGGGAGCGGGCCAGCCGGCGGCGGCGGCACCGCAGGGGGCGCCGTCAGCGGCGGCGGCGGCGGGACCATGATGGCCGCCTGCGGGGCTCCAGCAGGCGGCGGTGGCGGGACCTGGCTGCCGCGGGCCGAGCCAGCGGGGGGGGCACTGGCGGTGCGGACGGGAATGGCACGCGGGGCGACCCCGGTACCACCCCCGCCGCCCGTGAGGCTGCCCTCCCGGAGGTTGTGGCGGCGCTCATAGGCCTCCAGTTCCGCGTGCGCGGCCGCCAGGCGCTCCTTCTTGGCGCTGGTTCCTGCTGTAGCCCGCCCAGGCTGGGTCGTTCAGCCCCCAGGCAACCTGCGAGTACAAGTCGGACCACTCGAACTCAGGCAGGTCGTCCCAGGAGAGCCCGTCCATTAGCACGTAGTGGCCCTCCCACTGCGGCTGCAGCGGAGCGTAGCGCTTAAAGACGGTGCCCACCGCCAGCGGCTCGACCTTGGGCAGGTGCTTCAGGAGGTCCACAGCGCTGAGCACCGCTACCCCCTCCTTCTTGAGCTTGTCGTAACGCAGCAGGGCCTTCAAGTCGTGGATGTCCTCCTGAGGGAAGTCCGCGTGCATGTAGTACGCGCGGGGCGGGCTCAACTCTTCCTCTATCATCTTGATGCAGACGCCGTAGGAGGTCGCGTAGCGCGCGCCACAATGGCAGTGCCAGCGCTGGCCGGACTCCCCCGCCGCCTCCTGCGCGCAGGTGAGCAGTTGCGTCCAGCGATCCGAACGGATCACCGAGCAGCATCCCTTGGGATTGTCCCAGGTCTTGTTGGCCGAGCACTTGTAGTACATGTTGAACGTAAAGCCCTTGCCACGGTAGAGCTGGTCCGTGTAGTCGCCCATCCGTCGGTAGGCCTCCTGCGCCATGGCGTTGCCCTGGCACTCCTCCTTCCACGCGCGCTTGTGTCCCAGGTGCGCGTCCACGATCTCCGAGGCCTCCAGGGGGCCCTTCTTCAGCCCTGCCACGTCAGCCTCTGCCTCCCCATCCAGCGCGTCGAGCCACTTCTGAACTCCGCCCTGCGCCGCCGCGCCCTTCATCATGTCCTCCTTCTTCTCTAGGATGGGCCCCATGCCTCCCAGCATGTGGGTGCGCATGGTCTCGAATTTGAGGACACCGTAGGCCCGCGCCATACGCTTCAGCGATTTCTCGGAGAGGCCGAGCCGCAGCAGGGGCTCGACATCCGCGACCTCCTCCACAGTCTGGGCGTCGACCAGCTGGTGCTCCTGGCACTCGGCGTTGTTGTCGAGCGGAGGGTCGCTATCATCGCCGCGGGGAGGGCCTGCGGCGTCCGGTCCGTCCTCGAGGGATGGAGGTGGCGCGCGGGGCGGCCCCGGCACCACCTCCACCGCCATCGGGCGACCGACCTCCTGCGCCGCCGTCTCCGTGGCCGGAGGGGCGCCCACGCTCTCGGGAGCGATGCCCACCCCGACGCCCTCCGTCGCCCTCCGCAGGGCTAGCAAGCCGTCGTTGGAGAGCGCGTAGCCCACGAGCACGTCCATGCCCTCCTTGATGCGGTCGAAGCTCGCGCGGAACTTCGCCGCGCGCTTGGCGGCGTGGGCAATGGAGCCAGCTCCCTTGTTCTGGCGCGCCGCGAGCGTCACAGCCTCGTGCTCGGGGATGCCCTTCGCCGCCGCCACGCAGCGCGAGCACGTGTAAAGCTTGTATTGGCCTTGCTCACCCTTCCGCAGCTTGGGGTGCTGCGGGTTGTGCTCTGAAGCTTCGCTGTAGCGGCGCATTTCGCCACGGTTGAGCTCGTCCACGTACTCCACCATCATGGCCTTCCAGCCATCCAGCACTGCGCACTCACGACGCCAGCCCAGGCGCTTCGGCGGGAGCCAGTACGCGCCCATGCAGTGCACGTAGCTCGCCGCGAGGTAGTCCGCTTGCGTCATCATCTCAGCGCCCTCGAGCCCAGCGGCCGTGCCGCCGCTCGGTGGGGGGGCTTTGCCGTAGGCGGCCTTGTTGCTGCGACGGCGGTGGCGTTTGCCGCCGTGCCCGCTGAGGGCGCCCGTGGTCGCCGCACTCGGGGCCTCACTGGCGGTCTCATCGTCCATGAGGCGGCAGCCGTCGGCGTCGCTGCGCGCGCCTCGCCCGCCGTGGCCGCTCACAGACTGCTCCCGCAGCTGGAGGTTGTGGGGCGCGAGGGTGATCGCGTCCAACCCGCGGCGCTGCTCCGCGGTGAAGTTGGAGTAGGTGGCCGCCGCCGCCGGGGCCGCCTTCGTCACTGGCGCCACCGCCGACGGGGGCATCGCCGAGGGCTCAGCGGGCGCCTTGGCCGTCGCCGTGGGGGCGCCGTCAGAGGCACCGTCAGAGGCAGCGGCACTGGGGGCGGCCCGCGTGCCGCTGCCTCCGTCGGCACCCCCAGCAGGCGTCGCCGACTCCGTAGGCAGTGTCGGCGCCGTCCGAAAGGTCGCCGCCTCCGACATCACGTCGAACTCATCGTCCGAGATGTCGCTGCTCTCCGACGCGCTCACCTGCTGGCCAGGGCGCGGCGCAGGCCCCGCTTTGGGAGTGGGCGCGTCGGCCGCGGTCAAACCGCTGGCCTTCGCGCGTGCCTCGGACTTCGCCATGGCCTTCGCCGCCAGCGCCTCGCGAAAGGGCGCCGCATCGTGACTGGGCGAGTCGGTATGCGTCACCGCAGGCCACGGCATCGGCGCAGGCTTCGAGAACTTGGGCGCCATCACTTGGTCGGAAGGATGGCGCGGGAGGTGCAGCTCGAGAGATCGTGCGAAGCGAAACTTCAAGAGCCAAACAGCTGCCGAGGGAGGAAGGGGAGGGAGAGAGGCTGTGCACCGAACAAATATGGGGCGGCCAACTGCAAAGGCGGAGCACAAATCAAACAGGGGAACTAAAGGTTGAAACCAGCGACTCCAGGTGAGCGGAGACCGATCCTTGAGAAAGCTGAAAACGGCCTGACCCCCGTTCGGGACCCTGGATGGGCAGGAGAGAGGGAAGGGGGGCGAGGAAAACACGTCGCGGGCGGGCGACAAAGCGGACGGCGGGCCGCCGACGGACCCAGGACCCGCGGGGCGCCCCCGATCTTGAACGCCTCCTGACGCCTCTTTTGCACGTGGCCTTGCGCTAATGCTGCTGGCGGAACGAAGGTGCATCGCGGACGGGTTGAGAGAACAGCTCAAGACTATGAGCCCAACGAAGGTGGCATGGCGGGGGCACAACGCGCACAAAACTGGGTAACTGCATAACGCGGCATGTAAAGCTGACATGACGAAGCAAGAGCGCATCGTGCACACTATGAAGGAACTACACAGCACAGTACACACTGCTGACGTGACCAAGGCTTTACAACTGATCAGGGCAGCAGGCAGGCCAGGAGGGGGGGAAGGGGCAGGGGGCACACACGTGTGGGAGGGAGCCACATCTAGGCAAGACCGGGCGGGCACTCGGGGCGACCCCGGCGCCCAGCCCGACTGCGTCTTCCGTCGCCGCGGCGACCTGCTCAGCGATTTGGCCCTGCAGGGCGTTGGCCACAGCCGAGCGCAGGGACGAGCGCGCTGCGGGCCGCTGGGCCTCGGGCAATTCCCTTGCGGCGCGGCGCAACCACGTCTCCACCTCTGCGCCCCAGCGGCCATTGACATCGAGAACAAAGGGCACCAGGCCAAAAAATGGGTATCTACGGTGCTTCACTTTTTCCCTGCGCTGCAGGGATGCCTGATGCGGCCGCCCCGTCTGGGCCGCGGCCACCGCGCCCACCGAGCTGATGTCGAGACACACCCGGCCGTGGAGGCCTCGATGGTAGACGACGTCCAGTGTGGCCGCGCCATGTTCTTCCGTGTGCCACTCTGGGATGACCTGCTCCACCAGGGCGTGGTGGCCTACCCCGCGCAACCAGAGCGCCACGGCATCTCGAATGACGTTGTGGCGGCGCACCGGGCCACCTCCCCGGGGACAGTTGAGCGCGCGAACGCAGCGGACGTCCACCGCGGGGCCACGCGCCGGGCCGGCCTGCGCCACCGCGCGAGTGGGCGCCGCCGGCCGGTTCTGGCACGTGCACTCGGACTGCAGCAGCGGCAAGTGCATGCGCCTCTTGGCCGCAATGCAGAACGCGTGGTCGGCGAGGGGCGAGACCCCCTCGAAGTTATCCAACCAGGCGCCCGCTGAGCTGCCCGAGGCACTGTGCACCGCCGCCGCCGCCGACGCCGGCAGCGCGGCCCAGAACGTCTTGGTGGCGTGGTCCCGTACATGCTGGGTGTACGTCTTCTGGTCCTTGCCCTTCCGCCCTTCCAAGAGGCCCTGCCAGCGGTCACCCTGGGGGCGACGGCCTCCCGCCAACCGCCCCTGCTCCGCGTCCGCCGCAGAGAGGGCGCGGCCAAGGCCCGGCCACCGCCGCCAGAAGCCAACCGCTGTCGTCTCGCGGAGCTCCTGGGCAGCCGCGCGGATCCCGGCTTCCCAGGGCGCCAGGAGGGCAGCGGGGCCGCGCTGTTCGGCGCTGCCACAGCCCAAACCTCCGTCGCTGACCTTCATGAAGATCTGCTCTCGGGGGGCGGCCGTGACCCCCAGAGGGGCGTTGGCGAAGGCGACCACTCGGTCATCCACCCGGCGGCCCCGCGCCGCCGCGAACGGAAGCGCGCGCTGGATGTGGGCGCAGGCGCCCCTCGACCAGATCCGCACCAACTGGAAGGCGTCAAAGGCAGACGGTCCGTGCATGCGGGGCGCCAAGAGTTCCCAGAAGTAGCGGTCCTGCTTCTGGAGGAAGGCCTCGCCGCAGGGGAGTGGCATGGAGGCGCCCGGGGCGACCCCGGCACCGCCAGCCGGCGCGAGGCCGCCCGCGTCGAGGTCCTCCGGGGCGGCAAAGTCCGTGAGCGTGACGTCCCGCCAGTCAGCATCCACGTCGTGGTTTGTGTAAGCCAGAGTAGACCCCACCGCCTTGAGCTTCGGGACGCGGTACTGGGCGTACTCCGCGAACTCCGGCGGCAGGACAGCGTGAGGGTCCGGGGGCCAGATCTGGGTCTTGGACATCTTCAGCTTCATCCCATGGGCTTCGATGCGGGCTCGCCAGGCATCCAAGCCGCGGAACACAGCAGCCGCGGTGCCCACGAAGTACGTGTCGTCCAAGAACGCCAAGCAGTCCCCCTCAACGTCCACCGCGCGCACGGCCGTGCGACCGATGCTGAGGTCATCCACAGTGCCGACCGCATAGAAGCCAGGGCTCATAGGGCAGCCCTGATCGAGGCCGCGGATCTGATCGACCAGCTGGGCAGGTTGGGACCCACCACCCGCCGCGTGGCGCGTGCGAGCAGGGAGCTAGGCCTCCGCCAGCGGCGCCAGGGCGGGCACCTTGGAGCGCACGGCCTCCTTAACGAGGTCACGGGGGATGTTGCTGAACGCATCCCCGAGGTCCACCGCCACCACCCACTTGCCAGGGCTCGAATTGGCCATCGCACAGAGGCGTCGGTGGAGGGCACCGCAGCCGTCCTCGGCCAGGCCGTGCTGTTGATCCCCCACCGCCGCCCGCATGTCCGTGTGATTGACCTTGGCCGCGCTGCGGCCAACCGTGCGGCGGGTGACATTCCCACAGCCCAGGACTCGCACGTCCCCATGGGTGGCCTTGGGGATGCCTGCGAGGCGCGCCGCGGTCAGGGCGGCTAGAGCTTCGGGAGGAAGGTCACCGA
>CAUYUJ010018791.1:130000-132500 GCA_963575745.1 Prorocentrum cordatum | reverse complement strand
AGTAGTGAGTAGTGAGTAACGAGTAGGGAGTAGCGAGCAGTGAATAGTGAGTAGGGAGTAAGGAGTAGTGAGCAGTGAGTAATAAGAAGTGGGTAGCGAATAGTGGGTAC
This sequence comes from Prorocentrum cordatum, assembly GCA_963575745.1. Classification (NCBI taxonomy): domain Eukaryota; class Dinophyceae; order Prorocentrales; family Prorocentraceae; genus Prorocentrum; species Prorocentrum cordatum. The sequence continues at coordinate 132,390 of CAUYUJ010018791.1, read as the reverse complement.
TGAGTAGCGATTGGTGAGTCGTGGGTAGTGGGTAGTGAGTAGTGACTAGTCACTAGTGAGTTGTGACTAGTGACTAGAGACTATGTAGTGACTAGTGAGCAGGGAGTAGTAAGTAGTGAGTAATGAATCGTGAGTAGCGGGAAGTGAGTAGTGAGTATTGAGTAGCGAGTATGGGAGTAGCGACTAGTGAGTACTGAGTACTGTGTAGTCAGTATTTTGTAGGGAGTAGTGAGTAGCGAGTAGTGGGTAGTGAGTAGTGATTTGTGGGAGTAGTTAGTAGTGAGTAGTGAGTAGTGGATAGTAGATCCGCCGGCCCCCTTGTGGGGCCACCAGGCTGTAGGCGCGGGATTCGCAGTTTCCTGTACCAGTTGTAGCTTGTAGTTTCCAGTGGTACAGTTCTGCTTATTGCTCGTTACTGTAACTAATTGATTGACCGCGCGAGGGGGGGGAGGCCCAAACCGGCATTTTAGCACCCCCTGGGCGCGTTGTCTGAATTGCTGGGGGAGCTCGAAATCGACACCCCTCACACAGATCGGCGGGGTCAGGGTCCAAAAACACAAGGGATTTGCCTCATTTCTGAAATTCGGTGTCACCCCTCACGCAGATCCGCGGGGTCAGGGTCAAAAAACACAGGGGATTTGCCACATTTCTGAAATTCGGTGCCACCCTTCATGCAGATCCGCGGGGTAAGGGTCCAAAAACACAGAGGATGCGCCACATTTCTGAAATTCGGTGCCACCCCTTACGCAGATCCGCGGGATCAGAATCCAAAACCACAAGGGATTTGTTACATGTCTGAAATTCGGTGCCACCCCTCACGCAGATCCGCGGGGTGAGGGTCCAAAAACACATGGGATTTGCCACATTTCTGAAATTCGGTGCCACCCCTCACGCAGATCCGCGGGGTCAGGGTCCAAAAACACAGGGATTTGCCACATTTCTGAAATTCGGTGCCACCCCTCACGCAGATCCGCGGGGTCAGGGTCCAAAAACACAGGGGATTTGCCACATTTCTGAAATTCGGTGCCACCCCTCACGCAGATCCGCGGGGTCAGGGTCCAAAAACACAGGGGATTTGCCACATTTCTGAAATTCGGTGCCACCCTTCACGCACATCCATCGCAAGGCGTGGTAACCCAAACTGCGAGAACTCCCTCGGCCCTTTAATCGCAAGGTGTGGTAACCAAGCCCGTAAACCATACACGTCTTACCAATCGCCAGGTGTGGTAACCCCTCTTGTGATCAGTTGGTTTTGCTGATTGCGAATCGGCTTCGCATGAAGTTTCGATACTGCTTCACGACAGCGCCAAGGCCTCATGACTTAGCTCTTCCATGGCCCATTCTCCGAGAGAGGGGGCCGGCGGCAGGGGGCGAAGCCCTTACGGATAATGAGTAGTGATTAGTGAGTAGTGAGTAGGGAGTAGTGCTTAGTGAATATTGAGTAGTGGGTAGTGAGGAGTGAGTAGTGAGTAGGGAGGAGGGAGTAGTGAGTAGGGAGTTGTGAGTAGCGAGTAGTGGGTGGTGGGTAGTGAGTAGTGGATAGTGAGTAGTGAGTCGTGAGTAGGGGGTAGTGAGAAGTGAGTAGCGGATAGCGAGTAGTCAGTAGTGGGTAGTGAGTAATGAGTAGTGAGTACTCTTTGGGGCTGGGGTTGGTGGTTGGGGTTCGGATTACGGGTTTGGGTTAGGGTCAGGACTACAGGACTAGGGGTATGGGTGGCGGGGGTCGGGTTCCGGAGTCAGGGGGCGGCGTGGCGAAAAAAGGGGGGGAGGGGGGGGGGGCGGGAAAGGGGGGGGGGGGGGGGTCCCCGACGACGGATCGGGGAAAGGGGGGGGGGGTCCCCGACGACGGAGGGGGAAGGGGGGGGGTCCTAACCCCTCCCCCCCCCCCCCCCCTGGGGACATCCAGCGGCGCACCCTCCAAATCATGACCAACAGCAAACAACAAACACGTCCGAAACAAGCATGCACCAGACGCATGCTGGGTACACCTCTCCGCGCGGGTATTCCCCATGTGAAGAATCCGCAGGCCGCATGTTGGATACAATGCCGGATTTGTACACGCGAAGAATCCGCCGACCACATGTTGGATATCCCGCGTGGCGCCTACGCGCTTGAAAACACGTCCCAAACGCACACGTACCAGACGCATGATGGATACCCCCAACCGTGCACGTATCTTGACGTGTGAACGAACTGGCGCCACCTGCTCGACACCCCTTCTGGTCTAGGGCCCAAGCCCCGTCAACCAACATGGAACGGTGTGCCAGAGCCCTTCCCGGGACAATTCTATTTAATCTCGGATGGAAAGCGAATCGTTTACAAAAGTTGGCTCTCGCCTTGGCGACGCGCACATTCGTCGTAACACATTTCAGCAGTCACTAACATGGAGG
>CAUYUJ010018791.1:75000-125000 GCA_963575745.1 Prorocentrum cordatum | reverse complement strand
GAGACAACAACGTCTCACTCAATCGATCCCGCAATCGATCTCACTCGATCGATCTCACGTTCGATCTTATGTACAATCGATTTCACTATCGACTCACTTATCGCTCTCACTGGATAGATCTTCCTATCGATGTCACTATCGATCTCAATCCCCCCTCACTATCGATCTCACAGCCGATCTCATTATCCATCTCACTATTGATCTCACTTTCGACATCACAATCGATCTCACAATCGACCTCTATATCGGTCCCACTATCGACCTCACCATCGATCTCACTACGTGACACCGACGGGACACCCGCGGAACACCCCTGGCCACCGCAGGACATCCTAGGGGGGGCGGTCTTTTGGCCTGGCGGCGCTCAAGCCAGAAGGAGGGCTCACTCCTTTCGCCCGCCCACGCAGCCTCGCCTCGCCCTCACGCACGATACGAGCACGAAACTGACACCGCTTTCGCGGGGGTGGGGGCTCTCCGTCTCACTGCGGCCTTACCCCCTCGCCTGTGACGTCTTCTGGTGCTCTCGTGCGGACACGTGTCGAGGAGGCAGTGGGGTGGCGGCGGATCGCCGGAGGCGTCCTCGACCCATACGGAGAGAGGCCACCTGGCTCCGCCTCCGCTACGGTGGCCAGCGGGTTCCACAGCCCCATGAGCACGCCGCCCGTGAGGCAGACCGCCAGCTTCCTGCGCAGCGACGGCCCTCCGCCCGGCGCCGCGGCGGCCTCTGCGGGGGCCGCCCGCTCTGCAGCGCAGGCGTTGCCAGTGAGCGGCGGGTGGTGCAGAAGGGAAGCTGGCACAAACGTCAACTTTCGGAGGTCTGCGCGGATCTCTTAGATCTGCTTGGCGGCGCGCAGAGGGGGGGTAGGGGTAGAGGGGAAGGCTTCGTGGAAGGGGGCTGCTTCTTAGAAGGACCTGGCCTTACGTGTGCAGAGGAGGCCCGAGCCTTTTAAGGCCCGCGCCTTTTAAGAAGCAGGGGTGCTTCTAAGAAGTCTTCTCCCCTCCCCCTGCCCCCCTCTGCGCGTGGCCGATCTGCGCTGGGCCCCTGGTGGCGCCTCCAACGCCGCCCCCTGGCGCACTCCACACGCCAGCGAGGTGGGGAGCTCCGACAGCTTACGCTTGTGCGGGTTTTCCTTCTCCGATGGTGGCCGCACTCCAGCTGCCTGTCCTTGAGGCGCTGCACCCAGGACGCCATGCAGACGGCGGCAAAGGCGACCACGACCCCGAGCAGCAGCAGGCCGAAATCGCCCCTCGGCTGCACCGCGTAGGTCACGAGGGTCCCGAGCACCAGGGCGGTGCCTATGGTGATCGGGAACGCCAGCGACAGGCCCAACATGGCTATCCCCTTGCAGAGGCACAAGTTCGCGACGTTGAAGATCAGGCCCGCCGCCAGCGCCGTCAGGTACCGCTCGGCGCTCTTCTGGCGCCAGTCGTCCAGGTAGTTGCCGGCGCCGTGCCCCCCGTTGGATGGCACCGAGCCGAAGCACAGCCCCGCGGCGACGGAGCTGGCGAAGACGGCGGCCGACCAGTTCCAGTAGAACAGCTCGAAGCGGACCAGCCCCTCGCTGAACTTGAGCGTGTTACTCCAGCTGCCCCAGCAGCACACGGGACCCGTGGTCGGTGGGTCAACCAACCAACAATCCTAGGGGGATGGACAGAGCCTCTGGAGCGGATGTCGAGCCGACTACGTCTTGAAAACTCGGGTCCTTCCGGACTGGCAAGCTGGCGGGGATCAAATGCGACTGATCAAGCCGTCCTGGAGGTCCAAAACTCCCGGAAGGCGCCATTTCCCCCCCCGCTGGATGAGTCCCGGAGGATCGAAAGCCTCCATCTCGGAGGTCGAGCGTCTGCTGTGGAGGAGAGCTCCACACTGTCTGAAAAAGGCTTCCAGGATGGAGGTCGAACCATGACCTCGAGGGTTTTCCGTCCTCTGGGCTTGCTCCTGCAGGGTAGAGGCTCGACCACCAGAATGCAGCTATTCGATCTCCTGGGGGGCGGGGGACCAGTCGCCACCGCGCAGACCCTCCAGGGGCCAAAATGACAGCCCCAATCGGCGGAATAGCATCTAAACAGGGGCCGCCGCGGGGCCCCTCGGCCGATGCCCAGATCGCGAGGGCGAGCGGGGGGGAACCAAGTGCGACCGAGCAGACCCTCGCCGTCGACCACCGCTGCCTCCGCCGTCGCCGTCGCCGCCGACGTTGCCACCACCGCCATCGCCATCGCCGCCGTCGCCGTCGACACCCTCGTCGTCGCTGGCGTCGCCGCCTTCGCCGGCGCCGTCGTTGCCACCAACGTCGCCGCCGACGTCGCCGCAGTCCAAGGGCCAGGGCGCAACCGGTCTCTCTGACAGCGCGGGCCGCCTCGGGGCCGTGCTGGCCGCGGCGGAGGCTGGCGCCCGGACCTCCTGGAGGTCAAACCAACGGAAAACAGGAACGCGTGCGAACGCCTCGGCCCTCCTCCCCCGCGGTTTTGGGGTGGGGGCCCGCTCTCCCGTCGAGAACAAAAAAGATCAGGGAACGTTTGACCGTGTTCGGGCTCTGGGGGCCCTCGCAAGGGAATTCGAGAACGTCAAAAATTAACCCAGGATGACAAACGGGTCCCGGGAAGGGGTCGTCCAGACCTCTTGGGGTCGACGTTTTGAAAAAATCATAACGTCGGAGCTCTGGGTCGTTCTTTCTGGGCGGTCTGCCTTCTCCGGCTCAACAAAGTCAGAGGGCGCTCTGAGGCCCTGGGGCACCCTCTGGGAGCGTCCGCGTGGAGTGGAACCTGTGTCTGGAGCGGGGGAGAAACGGCTCCCCGAGACCTCCGCTGAGGCGCCGAGAGCGGAGGCCGAGACCTCCGCTGAGGAGCACAGCGGGCCTCCTGGGTTGGCCAATCGACCGCGGCAGCTGGAGAAGAGCGCCAGCAAGAGCGCCCCCGCGTGCGACGACGGCACCAACATCGCCGCCGGCGCGAAGCGTCGTGGCGCGCGCGCGTGGGGGCCGCTGCGCCCAGGCTCTCCCGCCTCGGCCTCGGGCCGACGGCGACTCCACCGAGCACCGACGGTCCTGCTGTGCCTCAGGAGCGCACGGGGGACGGAGGAGGGCAGGTGGGGGGGAGGGGGGCCGCGGTCTCCCGGACCGGTGCTGCGCAGCTGTCGGCGCGCGCAGAAAGGTCGGGGTGGGGCGAGGGGGCGGGGGGCGGGCGGCCTTTCAAGACAGCACGGTGCCTCTCAGAAAGGGATCGGGGGCCTCTAAGAAGCCTGCGTGGCTTGGAGCGCAGAAAAGGCTCCTCAGAAGCCCCTGTGCCCGCTTGGGGGCACTTTCTCGCGCCTCACCCCCTCGCGCGTGCCGCCAAGAACGCCACTGGGTGGGGGCGCGGGTGTCCGTTCCCGATGGCTTCCCAGTAGCTCAAGGCACAGCCCCAAACCTTTCAAGCTTGGTGGGGGAAACCCGCTGCAACACTCAGCGTTGGTCCCGAACGCTTGCTGGTCCCCAGCGCTCCTCCAGGGCAAACCTTGTCGCAGAGGTCAGAACGTGAATGGGAATGAAATGCCGCCTGTCGGTCGCTCTCTCTGACGTAAACTTCCGACTTCGCGTCTCTCTTCATGTCGCGGGCCACTGAACTCTCGGCCTTTCTCCCCCGAACAAACTTTTCACGCCATGAGAAAAATTTATCCCAGGGTCCAGAACCGGCGGCCCTTGGAGGGTCAAGCCCACAAGGGGGGTTGTTTCCCATCCAGAAGCCTTGTCGTGACGGCCCCAAGGCCGGGGAGCGGCCTTCGGAAAAATTCGCTGTTGCGATTCTGCCCAGGACGCCAGAGACCTGGGCAGCCCCCAACGTGAAAGGGGCAGGTTCACAGAAGGAGGCGGGGCCTCTCAGAACCCCTCGTGCCTTCTGAGAAGCCGCAGATACCTTCGGAGAGTGCGAAGAAAACTTCCCAGAAGGCTGGAGGCCTTCTGAGCCTTCTTGGGCGCGCCGCCGATCAGCGTCTCGACCGTATTTCTGCAGTCTTCGGTCCGCATCGGAGGCGCTCCTGCTCTGGATGGGCACCTTCAGGCCGGCGTCGGTGCTCTCCCTGCGGGGGGTGCGGTGCCGCGGCGGTGCCTCCCCGCCCAGGAGACCGGAAACACCAGAAGATCGTCGGTCCTCCTCACTTTCGGAGGGGAAACACCTCACAGAATGGAAGACAAATCCGTGCAGAATGGAAGTGGAACGTCCCGTGTGGAGGTTCTCGATCCTGTGGGTGTCTGTCCCGACGCCGACGATGCCAACGCCAACGCCGCAACGCCGCGACGCCGCGACGCCGACGCCGACGCCGACGATGGCGGCGGGTACGGCAGCGGCGACGGCACTGGCGGCGACGACGGCGTCCTCCTGCTGCTGCTGCTGCTCTTGCTGCTACTCGTGCCGCTGCTCCTATGTCTCCTCGTCCTCCTCCGTTTCCTCTTCATCCTCCTTCCTTACCTCCTTCCCTCCTGTTCCTTCTTGCGTTGGGCGGAAATTGAGTGCTATGCTTGTAGCGTCCTGGCTGGGAAAAAAAACACTGCTGCAGGTCAGTGCGGTAATCCGTCAGGCAAATAGAACTGCTTAAACATAGAAGTACCCGTGAGGGCGCAAGAAATAACTAATCGAGCAGAGAATGAGAGAGAAAGTGTGATATATATAGAGAGAGATAGAAAGAGAGAGAGAGAGAGAGAAAGAGAGAGAGAGAGAGAGACAAAAAAGAGGGGAACCACCAACACCATAAGAGTACGATGATATGACACACGGATGGAGTACATCGAACGGGGGAGGTCGAAATACGAGTGCAATGAAAAACACCATGATGGTAAAACTGCTCGCTTCTTAGGTGTTCCCAGTGGTGTGTCTCACCAGCTGGATAAACTAGGCGGTCATTGTAGAGCACGAGCAGACGTAATGATGTGAAGTCCAATCCCCGATTGCCAGCAGTAGGCCTGCTCTTCGCCTTCTCGTTAGAGGGGCTCACCTCCACCGTGTTTGGTATCCAGATTTTTGTTGGGGGGGCGTGAAGTCGGGTGTGAGAGTAGGTGCGCAGTGCTCTACCCACTGCTTGGGGAGCACCGCAATAGATTTTGTTAGTGACGGTGAAGCCAGCCTGACCAGTCCAGCCTGCATAGTATCCAGCCGCCCACCGGTTGGATCGTTGGCGCTATAGCTTTCTGAGATGAAGGCAAACATATGGTCGTTGAAATCACGCATGCAGCGGGGCCAACTCTCTGTGTCCAGGGGGGGGCGATCTAGCAACCTCCCTCCTTCCCATGCTCCACTCCCCACCCTTTAGTCCACGCAGGCAGTCTTTAGGTGTACCGTAGAAGCTAGTGCGAGCACGGTTGCAGGTAGAAGTGGAACGAGCATGTGCATATTTCAATCTAGACCTTGGCACAAAGAAGCTATGCCCTGTCGGCGCAATCTTGCGAAAATGTATCCCATCGCCACTCCGTGACCTCAGCCTGCCAAGCCCCCAAAGTTAAGTAAAGCTCTAAGGAGGGAGCCAGTAAGTGCGCAACAGTGGCATCAAGCATGGAGGATAAATGGGACGGATGTCATGGTTCCCCCCCATGGTAGGGGGTGCCCTTGAGCAGAGGCCCGCACAGCCTAGGGACGGAGGTGAACGCGTGGACCGAAACAGTCGTGAGCGCAAAACGGAGGTGCAAGCACTGTGAGGGGTCAGGGGTGGCCAGTGTCGCACTAGGAGTAGCAGGTGTCGGCGGCGAGAGGTCTTGGACATAAGATGTATCTGCCATGTGCCTCTAGTGCAAGGAAAGCCATTGAAATGCACACCGTGGCTATTGTCGATGACGAGATGTCGGCGACTGTTGTAGTCTCAATGCCTATCCCAAATATGGTGCGCGCCTTGGTCGAAGCGTCGGAAGTTTGGGCTTGGGAGTCGGTGGTGCTTTTAGTGGTGGTGCGCTCTCCAAGGGCCGGTTGCGAGTCGTTTGGTCCTGGGCAGTACGTCAGCTTACGTCTTCTAGGTACTCCGCGTACTGCTGCTGGCGTGCTCGGATTGTCTTCAAGTAGTCATTCAGTAGTGGGTCCTCGATTTCGCTGATGTTGAACGTGCTGACTGTGCTGTCGCCTGTGGGCATTAGAGTAGAACCCGTTTGGCCATCTTACAATGTCGGTGGTGTCCTTGGTGAAGTATGCTCTGGTGGTTGCCTGAGTCTGTGGTGCGCGGTGTTTGGGTGGAGTATCGATGGGCCAAAAGAACTGAGTCGTCGACGTTCCTACTGGTGGACAGACCGTAGGTATCTTCAGCTGAGGTGTTGGTGGGTGCTGTGGAATGTGGCTCATTGTGCGGTTTGGGACGAAATCTCGCCAGCCCTCTGGGCGACAGGCGGTCAAACGATGTTTCTTTCCTCTTCTACAACCCTTCTTTCCCTTCGGGGAGGGGTTCACCTCTACCCCTACCCCCTCACCTGGACCTGCCCAGGGGGGTTCTCGAGCGGTCAGGGCGTCCAAGATCACCTGAGATGGCTCCAAAAGGGCCTCAGAGAGCCCAAGATGGCCTCCAAGATCGCTCAGGATAGCCCAACATAGCTCAAGATAGCTAACAACATGCCTCCAAGAAGCCCCCAGAAGGCCACAAAACGGATCCAAGTGCTTATGGAGACCTCTCAGGACCCCCCCTGAGAAGCCAAACTCTTTTAAAAACCTATGGGACACCAATGACTTTGGCCTCATCGCCTTTTCGCTTCCGATGAGCTTTAAGGCCCCAAGATGGTCCCAAGATGACCCAGGAGAGCTCCAAGAAGGGCCCAAGAGGCCCCCAGAGACCCAAGAGAGCGCTCACGTAAGAGCTTGAAGTCGAAGCGCTGCATATGCTGTGTGCAGAGGGCTGTGCTAACGTCTCGTCAATGCCGCTGATCCTGTTCAATACCGACGCTGTCCTCGGTAGGTCCACTGCCCAGTCTCCGTTCAGTAAGGTCTGGATGCACGGCATCAGTCAGCGCACGGTCTTGGTCAATCCGAGCATCACACAATTCCAAGTAATTTGTATGCATGATTAGAGTCATGGCGTATCTGCCCTTCCATATTTCCTGACGGGCCGCACGAGCGAAGGCATCCTCGAAGGTGAGCTGCTTGCCGAACCTTGAGGCGGTAATTGGAGTCGAAGGCTCCTCGACGGTATAGCTCTGGTCGTGCGCAGCACGGGACAAAGCGTGGGTCACCAAATCGTCAGTAGACGGAGAAGGCGGAGAGAGTCCGACGCGGTCTTGCGCTGCGCACACAAGCTCAGCAAGTTGCACTTTGAGAACACAAAGCCGCTCGCGCAACTCCTCCAATCCACCAAGCAAATGTGGCAAGCCAGGTAACGCCGTAGCCGGCCGACGTATCCAAACTCGACGCGGATGCTGGCGAGCACACTGTCCATCTACATCGCGGTGAAATGGCGGACACAATTGCGGGCACCGTGTAACTTGTTGACCTTGCCGCGAGTTCCTGGGCGTGAGCAACTCTCTGTTGGTGGGCACGGCCTGGTTGAGTGTGTTGTAGTGTCGGGCATTGCTCGTCGCCAAAATATCCAAAGCGTTCTAGTGAAACTCAATAAGGATGGCGAGCGGAGGGCTCTCATTTTTCCCAACCATCCTGTGGTGTTGGGTTTTCGTTATGAAGAGACAGCGCCCCGCGTTCCTTCCTTCCTTCCTTCTTTCTTTCCTTCCTTCCTTCCTTCCTTCCTTCCTTCTTTCCTCTTCATCCTCCTCCCTCTTCCCTGAATATCCCCGACCACTGCAGCGTTTCGTGGCCCCATAGGGAGCTTCGCGGAAGGTCCCAGTCGCGGAATTCGCATGCGCTTCCTGCGCCCAGGTGCAGCGTTTCGTGCCCCCATAAGGAGCTCCACCGAAGATCCCAGTGGCAGAATTCGCATGCGGGTTCTGCGCCCAGCGCAGCGCTTCGTGGCCCCGTAGGGAGCTCCACCGATTGTCCCAATGACGGAACTCGCATGCGGTTTCTGCGCCCAGCGCGGCGTTTCGTGGCCCCATAGGGAGCTCCAGCGAAGGTCTAAGTGACGGAACTAGCATGCGGTTCCTGCGCCCGACACAGCGCTTCGTGGCCCCAGAGGGAGCTCCACCCAAGGTCCCAGTGGCGGAACTCGCATGCTCCTCCTGCCGGTCCGCAGCCAGACCTTCTATCGGTCCTGTAAACTTTCGCCCTGGGTCGTCGGCTGTCCGGCGCGCCGCTCCCTCGGCCGACATCGCCCAGGCGTGATCCTGGATTGCGGCCGCCACGAGGTCGGGAACGGCAATGAGGAGGACGACGACTGGTGGCTGGAGCTCTACGCGCTACTCTCGTGCGCTACGCGCCACAAAAACCTCCCGCTCATGCGGGCGCCGCAAATCGAGTTTTTCCTTGCAGGGCCGCCGGAGGGCTTGCGGAAGCAGCTGGGGCAGTTTGCGGCGCGCGCGAAGCGGTGCCGGAGGGAGGTGACGGCCCTCACCAGGGAGCTGGGCTTCAATGGTTTATCCGCGAGGCCTGACCAGGGGAGCGGCCCGACCGAGCCTCGCCTTGTCTCGACGGTCTGATCATGTGGCCCCGCGCGCGGACGACCCGCGCGCGTCGCTGGGACCCTCTCGGAACGACCAGCGCGCGTCCTTGGAACTCCATGCTGCGCTCAGCCCAGCGCCTCGCTCGCCTGTCGTCGCTCTGCCCAGCATCTAAAGCCTTGCCCGCAATCGGCCAGACAGCTAGCTCTCTTTGCTCCGCGCAGCGGACGACCCGCGCGCGTCGCTGGGACCTCTTCGGGGCGACCGGCGCACGTCGCGGGGACTCCGCGCTGCGCTGCGCCCGCAGCCTTGGGCTTTGGAGTGCGCGGGCGCAGAGGGAGAATTACCTTGCGACGTACCCAACCCTTTCTATACATGTGGTGGTTACATTCGGGACCACTCAGTGCTGACGGGCATGCCGAAAAAACCCGCAGTGCAGAAGAAGAGCACCCATCAGTGAACTCAGAAGAGCGCAGCAAGCAGTGCAGCGGCAACGCGTAAGACGTACCTCTGCTGGGCCTCCCAGGAGCCCACGAAAGTGGCGACGATTGCGCAGATCGCAGCCCCGCAGGGCACCGCGAGGTCTCGAGGTGGTCCGCGTGGGACGTACCTCCGCTGGGCCTCCCAGGAGCCAGCGAAAATGGCGACAGTTTCGCAGATCGCAGCCCCCCAGGGCACCGCGAGGTCTCGAAGTGATCCGCGTGGGACCCACCTCCGCTGGGCCTCCCAGGAGCCCAAGAACGTGGCGACAATTGCGCAGATCGCAGCCCCCCAGGGCACCGCGAGGTCTCGAGGTAATCCGCGTGGGACCCACCTCCGCTGGGCCTCCAATGGGCCCGCGAAAGTGGCGACAGTTGCACAGATCGCAAGCGCCCCAGGGCGCCGCGAGGTCTCGAGGTGGTCCGCGTGGGACGTACTTCTGCTGGGCCTCCCAGGGGCCTGCGAAAGTGGCGACAATTGCGCAGATCGCAGCCCCCCAGGGCGCCGCGAGGTCTCGAGGTGGTCCGCGTGGGACGTACTTCTGCTGGGCCTCCCAGGGGCCTGCGAAAGTGGCGACAATTGCGCAGATCGCAGCCCCCCAGGGCGCCGCGAGGTCTCGAGGTGGTCCGCGTGGGACGTACCTCCGCTGGGCCTCCCAGGAGCCCGCGAAAGTGGCGACAGTTGCACAGATCGCAAGCGCCCCAGGGGGCGGCGAGGTCCCGAGGTGGTCCGCGTGGGACCCACCTCCGCTGGGCCTCCCAGGAGCCCAAGAACGTGGCGACAATTGCGCAGATCGCAGCCCCCCAGGGCACCGCGAGGTCTCACCGCGTGGGAGGTCGAAAGTGGCGGTGGATAACCCACCTCCGCTGGGCCTCCAATGGGCCCGCGAAAGTGGCGACAGTTGCGCAGATCGCAGCCCCCAGGGCACAAGGAGGCCTCGAGGTGATCCGCGTGGGACCCACCACCGCTGGGCCTCCCAGAAGCCCACGAAAATGACGACAGTTGCGCAGATCGCACCCCCCAGGGCACCGCGAGGTCTCGAGGTGATCCGCGTGGGACCCACCGCCGCTGGGCCTCCCAGGAGCCCGTGAAAATGGCGACAATTGCGCAGATCGCAGCCCCCAGGGCACCACCGCGAGGTCTCGAGGTGATCCGCGTGGGACCCACCTCCGCTGGGCCTCCCAGGAGCACACGAAAGTGGCGACAATTGCGCAGATCGCAACCCCCCAGGGCACCGCGAGGTCTCGAGGTGATCCGCGTGGGACCCACCTCCGCTGGGCCTCCCAGGGGCCAACGAACGTGGCGACAATTGCGCATGTCGCAGCCCCCAAGGCGCTGCGAGGTCTCGAGGTGATCCGCGTGGGACCCACCTCCGCTGGGCCTCCCAAGAGCCCACGAAAATGGCGACAATTGCGCAAATCGCACCCCCCAAGGCACCGCGAGGTCTCGAGGTGATCCGCGTGGGACCCACCGCCGCTGGGCCTCCCAGGAGCCCAACGAAAGTGGCGACAATTACGCAGATCGCAGCCCCCAGGGCACCGCGAGGTCTCGAGGTGATCCGCGTGGGACCCACCTCCGCTGGGCCTCCCAGGAGCCTGCGAAAGCGGCGACAATTGCGCAGATCGCAGCCCCCTAGGCACCGCGAAGTCTCGAGGTGATCCGCGTGGGACCCACCTCCGCTGGGCCTCCCAAGAGCCCGCGAAAATGGCGACAATTGCGCAGATCGCAGCCCCCAGGGCGCCGCGAGGTCTCGAGGTGATCCGCGTGGGACCCACCTCCGCTGGGCCTCCCAGGAGCCCAAGAACGTGGCGACAATTGCGCAGATCGCAGCCCCCCAAGGCACCGCGAGGTCTCGAGGTGATCCGCGTGGGACCCACCTCCGCTGGGCCTCCCAGGAGCCCACGAGAGTGGCGACAATTGCGCAGATCGCAACCCCCAGGGCCCGCGTGGGACCCACCTTCGCTGGGCCTCCCAGGAGCCAGCGAAAGTGGCGACAATTGTTTGGAATGCGCGGGCGCAGATGGGATGGCGACGTACCCAACCGTTTCTATACACGTGGTGGTTACATTCGGAGTGCGGAAAGAAGAGCACCCATCAATGAACTCAGAAGAGCGCAGCAAGAAGAGCAGCGGCAACGCGTAAGACGTACCTCTGCTGGGCCTCCCAGGAGCCCACGAACGTGGCGACAATTGCACAGATCGCAACCCCCCAAGGCGCCGCGAGGTCTCGAGGTGGTCCGCGTGGGACGTACTTCCGCTGGGCCTCCCAGGAGCCAACGAAACTGGAGACAATTTTGCAGATCGCAGCCCCCCAGGGCGCCGCGAGGTCTCGAGGTGGTCCGCGTGGGACGTACTTCCGCTGGGCCTCCCAACAGCCAACGAAACCGGCGACAATTGCGCAGATCGCAGCCCCCCAGGGCACTGCGAGGTCTCGAGGTGGTCCGCGTGGGACGTACCTCTGCTGGGCCTCCCAGGAGCCCATGGAAATGGCGACAGTTGCGCAGATCGCAGCACCCCCAAGGCGCCGCGAAGTCTCGAGGTGGTCCGCGTGGGACGTACTTCCGCTGGGCCTCCCAGGAGCCCACGAAACTGGAGACAATTGCGCAGATCGCAGCCCCCCCAGGGCGCCGCGAAGTCTCGAGGTGGCCCGCGTGGGGACGTACTTCTGCTGGGCCTCCCAACGGCCCACGAAAGCGGCGACAATTGCGCAGATCGCAGCCCCCCAAAGCACCGCGAGGTCACGAGGTGGTCCGCGTGGGACGTACCTCCGCGCCTGGGCCTCGCATCGAACGTCCGCTGGGCCTCCCAGGAGCCCACGAAAGTGGCGATAGATCGCAGCCCCCCAGGGCGCCGCGAGGTCTCGAGGTGGTCCGCGTTGGACGTACCTCCGCTGGGCCTCCCAGGAGCCCACGAAAGTGGCGACAGTTGCGCAGATCGCAGCCCCCCAGGGCGCCGCGAGGTCTCGAGGTGGTCCGCGTGGACGTACCTCCGCTGGGCCTCCCAGGAGCCCACGAAAGTGGCGACAGTTGCGCAGATCGCAGCCCCCCAGGGCGCCGCGAGGTCTCGAGGTGGTCCGCGTTGGACGTACCTCCGCTGGGCCTCCCAGGAGCCCGCGACAGTGGCGACAATTGCGCAGATCGCAGCCCCCCAGGGCACCGCGAGGTCACGAGGTGGTCCGCTTGGGACGTGCCTCCGCTGGGCCTCCCAGGAGGCCACGAAAATGGCGACAGTTGCGCAGATCGCAGCCCCCCAGGGCGCCGCGAGGTCTCGAGGTGGTCCGCGTTGGACGTACCTCCGCTGGGCCTCCCAGGAGCCCACGAAAGCGGCGACAATTGCGCAGATCGCAGCCCCCCAGGGCGCCGCGAGGTCTCGAGGTGGTCCGCGTTGGACGTACCTCCGCTGGGCCTCCCAGGAGCCCACGAAAGTGGCGACAATTGCGCAGATCGCAGCCCCCCAGGGCGCCGCGAGGTCTCGAGGTGGTCCGCGTTGGACGTACCTCCGCTGGGCCTCCCAGGAGCCCACGAAAGTGGCGACAGTTGCGCAGATCGCAGCCCCCCAGGGTGCCGCGAGGTCTCGAGGTGGTCCGCGTTGGACGTACCTCCGCTGGGCCTCCCAGGAGCCCACGAAAGTGGCGACAGTTGCGCAGATCGCAGCCCGACGGTACGAGAGAAGAGGAGAGGGGAACACAGGAGACAGGAGAGGAGGAGGGGAGGAGGGGAGAGGAGTAGAAGGAGGCCGGGGCGACCACACTGCTGTATTCAAAACGAGTACCCAACCATAGGAGGGTTGGGAAAAAGAAGGGAAGGACAATCTTGGACGGTTTAGCTTTTCTCGCCACCCCCCTCAATCAGATCACGGACAGAGGGAACCACGCCGAATGCCCTATAGGGAGCTTCACCGAAGGCCCCAATGGCGACGCCGGCGTGCCGCCGCCAGTCTACTTTGGCACACCCCTCACACGGTTCGTGCCCCATGAAGAGCTCCTCCGAAGACGGTGTTCACAGATGCGGCACTCGCGGCTGCATATGGTGGGGTCCTGCGACAAATCAATGTTTGCGGGGGGGAGGGGCCTGGGCGGCGTGCGTAATGTTTCATCCGATTCTGCGCCGTCGCAATCGCCAGCTTCGCGCACGCAGGCGCGCGGCCGTGGCACTCCAAGTGCATGCCTGCTTGCATGCTGAGGACCACGCGGACACAAGGTCTTGAGCCAAATGGCTACAGTTGGGAGGGGGAGGAGGTGGAGGAGGAGGAGGAGGAGGAGGAGGAGGAGGACCAGTGTCAACCCAAGACTTATCAACGATGTTGAAATATACCCTCCCTCCAAGATCCCTCTTCAGAGGCCCCCTACAAGGGGCCATTTCCACTGAGGGAATTGCCCCGTTGGGAGACAACCGTGTGAACATCTTGAAGCGTGCCAAAACACCATTCTCAGGACATCAACGCCACGAGTTCACCTGACTGTTACAACCTGGCGATATTGAATCGCGCCAGAACGCCATTCCTGGGAGTTCAACGCCGCGAATCAACGTAAATGTTGCGCCCAGACAGTTCTGAACCGATCCCAAACACGCTTTCTTGGCACGTTAACCATGAGAACTGATGAAACTGTTGCAACTATGTAAAGCGAATGTGTGTGGCTCTAAAGCGAGAACCACATTTTGGAAAGGAGCCGCCCTCGATCAGTGTGAAGCTCTTGCAACTGTTTGATGCGAATGTGCGCAACGCTAAAGGCCAAAACCACATGTTGAAAATCACCCGCCCTTAATCCGTGAAACTCTGGCATTTGTTTAATTGAGTGTGCGCGGCGTCGAAGCGAGAACCACATTTTGAAAAGGAACCGCCCTCAGTCCGTGAAGGTCTTGCAAGTTCTTAAAACGAGTACGTGCGGCGCTCAGGCGAAAACCACATCTTGAAAACGAACCGCCCTCAATCCGCGAAACTCTTGCAAACTCTTAAAACGAATGTGCGCGGCGCTGAGGCGAGAACCACATGTTGAAAACGAGCCGCCCTCTATCCGTGAAGCTCTGGCACACGTTTATAAGAATGTGCGCGGCGCAAAACAGCGAGAAACACGTTGAAAACGAACCTTCCTCAATACGTGAAACTCTTGCGAAATTGTAGACCGAATGTGCGCGGCGCTAAAGCGAGAACCACATTGTGAAAACCGCCCGCCCTCCATCCGCGAAGCTGACGAGAACCACATTTTGAAAACCACCCACCCTCCATTTGTGAAACTGTTTACAATTTTTAAGCATCAGGGTCCTGAGTGGTGAAGACGTATCAGGAGAAATGCCCGGCTCGCCCTTTCGACCGGCCTCGGGGTGCGACACGGAGTTATTTATGAGGAAAACGAATGGATGATGAGGAGGAGGTGGAGGAGGAGGCGGAGGAGGGGGAGGAGGAGGAGGAGGAGGAGGAGGAGGAGGAGGAGGAGGAGGAGGGAAAAAGGGCAGGAGGAGAAGGAGGAGGAGGGGAGGAGGAGGAGGAGGAGGGAGGAGGGAGGAGGAGGAGGAGGAGAGGAGGAGGAGGAGGAGGAGAGGAGGAGGGGGGGGGGGGAGGAGGAGGGGGGAGGAGGAGGAGGAGGAGGAGGGGGAGGAGGAGGAGAGGAGGAGGAGGAGGAGGAGGAGGAGGAGGAGGAGGTGCAGGAAGAGGAGGCCCCCTCCCTGCTCCCCCTGGCTCTTCGGGTCGGGCGCGCGCCCTCGAGCGCCCAGCTTCGCTACCAGGCGCACAAGCTCGGCGAGCGGCAGGTGCTGCAGCACGGGCGGCCTGGGAGCCGCTGCCCCTTCGACGGCCCGTCATCCACTCCTCAACCTCCTCCACCTCCTCCACCTCCTTCCATCTCCTCCTCCACCTCCTCCACCTCCTTCCATCTCCTCCTCCTCCTCCTCCTCCTTCTGCTCCTCCTCCTCCTCCTCCTCCTCCTCCTTCTGCACCACCTCCTCCTCCTCCTCCTCCTCCTCCTCTCCCTCCTCTTCTCCTTCTTCCCCCTCCGCTTTCCATCATTTTCTTCTACCTCATCTTCCTCCTCTTCATCCTCCTGTTCAATGTTACTTTCATTTTCCTCCTTGAACTCTGTCGGCACGGCCGAAGAGCTTGTTTACAGCTTGCGTGAGTCCACTAAGGCTCGCCGCACGACCATCACTGTGATGATGAGGGCCCAGGTTTCGATGGATAAGGTTGCCTGTGTGGCTTCTTCTAGGATGGTCTCCTCCCGTTGGGAGGCCGAGTTCGGGGCCCTTGTGGGCCCCAAGGCGGCATAGATCACATCGCTGGGACCTCTCGTCGTGTTCGTGGCCTTAAAACTAGGGCGAAGGCTCGCCTCTCGGCAGCTTCTAGGCGGACCAGGAGATAGGTCCGACAACGGTGAATTTTTGGAAGACGTATGGCTAAGGCATTCATCGCTGAAGCCCTCGCGGGTCGTCAACCTGGCTCGGAGGTCCACGGGATGACGGATAAGGAGATCATGGTAGTGCACCGGCTGGCCGCGTTTACCCTCAAGCCCTCCAGTGGAGGGCGCAACCTTACCAGATTAACTATACTGGAGAATGACCCAGCTTGGTATGGATCAGCGGCGCCTACACCATCGACGTCTTCACCGACGCCAGCACCAACGCCTGCGCCTACGCCGGCACCGACGCCGGCACCTACATCGACACCGACGATAGCACCAACGTCTGCGCCTACGCCAGCGTCAACGCCTGAGCCTCCACCAATACCGACGCTGGCGCCTACGCCAGCACCAACGCCAGCGCCTACACCATGACCGACGTCAGTACCAAAGCCTGCGCCTTCGCCTACGCCATCGCGTGCACCTACACCGTCGACGTCAGCACCGACGCCAGCACCAACGCTGGTGAAGACGCCAAGCCCAACGCCAGCACCTCCGCCAGTGTTTACGCCAGCACCAACTTCTGCGCCTATGCTGGCATTGACGCCAACGCTTGCAACAGCGACGCCCGCACCGACGCCAGCACCAGCACTGGCGCCTACGCCAGCACCAACGCCAGCGACTACACCAGCATCGACGCCAGCACCAATACCTGCGCCTACGCCAGCACCAACGCCTGAGCCTACACTAGCACCGACGCCGGCACCTACATCGGCACCGACGCCAGCGCCTACGCCCACGCCAACGCCAGCGCCTACACCAATACCGACGCCAGCAACACCGCTAGCGCCTACGCCGGCACCAACTCCTGCGCCTACACCAGCACCGCTCCCAGCACCGTTCTCTGAACCAAACTAGAACTGGCGTTGGCACTTTCACCGGTGCCCACGCCAGCGCCGAAGCCAGTACTGACGCCTGTCTACGACGGCAGCGACGCCAGTGCTGGCACCAACGCCTGCGTCTAAGCTGGCACTGACGCCAGCGCCTACAACATCGACGCCAGCACCAACGCCAACACCAAATGCTGCGCCTACAGCGGCACCACTTGCGCCTGCGCCGGCACCAACCCCAGCACTTAGATCAGCACCGACGCCAGCACCAACGCATCCACCTTCGCCTGCGCCATCGCCTACTTACACCAACACCGACGCCAGGACCAACGCCTCCGCTTACGCCAGCTACAGCGCCAGCGCCTCCACCAGCACCGACGCCGGCGCATGCGCCAGCACCACCTTCTGCGCCTACGCCAGCACCAACGCTTGCGCTTACGCTGGCACCGACGCCAACGTCTCCACCAGCACCGACGCCAGCACCAACTCTGGCGCCTACGCCAACACCAATGCCAGTGCCGTTTTACTCCCGCCGCCTTCCGCAGGCCTTCCTCTGGCCTTTCGTGGAAGAGACTAGAGGGAAGGATGACTGCGACCATGACCAAGACTGAACGCGGAAACGTCGGTTTTGATCTTGGTCATCGTCCATCTTGGTCACCGTTGATTCGTGGACCATCCTTGTGAATCGGCGACGATCGGCATGGACTGTGGCCTCAGATCAGCGCCGACAAAATCCCGCGACATCTTGGTCATGGTCATCGTGCGTCTTCTCTCGAGATGTCAACTGCTTCGATCAGCGAGGGCAAGGCCCTATCTGGAGCGCCCCGTATATCTGACCAGGGCGAGTTGAGACAACAACAGCTCGAAATCGGTCCCCAGACATTCCAGGGGCCCAAACGCACCATCCGAGCTGCGTCCAGCCGTGGCGACGAGGGGCCCTCCAAAGGCCAACTACGGCTGTCTCAACTCGCCCTCATCTGCGGACAGGTGCGGGGCAGGCGGGAACTCGGCTTTTTCCCTCAGGAGTTGACGGTGGCAGACCTGCAGCAGGTGCTGCTCCGCGAGGGGATACGCCTCGCAAAGGTTGCGGAGCCCCTTTCGGCGGGGCACACAAATGGGTAGGGGGGGAAGTTCGAAGGCGGCAGCCCTACATCTACAGAGAAGGCTCGCGCCTTCTAAGAAGCAGGAGTGCTTTTAAGAAACCTTCCCCTCTCCCACATACCCCTCTCTCCGCGTGGCTGGCTCGGTGACGACGACGACGATGGCGGCGGCGGCGGCGACGGCGACAACGGCGACGGCGACGGCGACGGCGACAACGACAACGACAACGACGACGACGACGACGACGCTGACGACGCTGACGCGGGTCAGAGTCCTCGGGGCCTCCTCGGAGCGCTCTCGGGGGCCTCTAGGGAACAGTTTTGGGGGCCTGGGGGCCCCGTGGGACTGCCCCGCTGGGAGGCCGCAACGTCCGTCGCGGCAGGCGGCCTCAGCACGCCGAGCACCTCCGGGATCAGCGCCCCGGCGTCCGCGAGCTCCGCCAGCACGTGGACGGCGACGTCCGCCTGGCGCGCCGCCCGCGCGCACCTCCCGAGGCAGCGAAGCCTCGAGTCGAGTCGAAGGCCGTGCGCCCAAGAAGGGCGCACAGGCAGGACTGCGTTGTGCATGTTTGGCACGCTCGCGAGGATAGGTGAAACATGACCTAGACACGCGCTCGCTTGCTCTGGCCAGGGGGAGGGGGGGATGTGAAGGGGAGGGGACAAGAGGACGAGGGAGGGAGGGGGGGGGAAGGACAAGCGAGGGCCTCCTTTTTTGAATGTGTTTTTGTTACTTCAACGGTTCCTGGGTGCGGAGCGGAAAAAACACGTCGTCGGGGACCAAACTCGCCACTCTGCCCCCGTCCCGGCGGGCGGCGCACCTCCGCCATCACCTCCGCCACTGCCCGCTCATTCGGCTAATTACTCGCTCACATGGGATTGGGTGTCCGTGGATCCAGCGCGTGGGCGCCAGATCCACGGATCGGGGAATGTAACTCCCGAAACATGAGGCCAATGCCGCCCGATTTGCCGACGGATTGCGCCAATTCTGCACGGAAGCACCAACCGCCGCTAATCCACTAGCATTGCTTCATGATTAGCATGAGGGAAACAAGTCCTAAGGGAAACAGGTCCTGGACCCTGGGGCCTTCCCCCAGGACCAATTCTTCATCTTGAGTCGATTTCTGACGGTCCCCGGTGTCCGTGGAAAGCCCCGAGAGCTCGAAAACTGCGAACGACCTCAAGACCCGTTTCCCTCAGGACGCGTTTCCCCCCTGGCGAAACGACTACGCTTCTTCAACTCTTGCCCGCGCAGCCAGCTCGGAGACGAGGGCTGGGCACGAACGGACACAGTAAACCACCACGAATCATGGGCTAGGCGATCTCTGAAAAGGCTCTGGACATCTTCGGGCCTTGGGGGGGGGGGGGGGCGAATTTATGTCCACATCCACCGCCTGACAGGGCCCCCGAAGATCGATCCCTAGAGAAAGAGACAACAATTTTGGCATGAACTTTCGACGTTCTGCGCGGATGTCTTGCATCTGCGTTGGACCCTTCTCCCTGGCGCGTGGAGCGCGCCAGGGGCGGCGCCGGACGGGAACGTTTGCTTAGCATGCTGCGGCGACAACCCCCTGGCGACACGCTATGCCCTGCAAGCGGACAGCATGTCGCTCCGCTTAGTTCCGCGGAGGGCGAGGAAAGGCGCGGGACGTTGACGCTTGGAAATGGGTAAGTAGTTAGCGTGTCGTGCCGAAGCGTGGTGGGCCAGAATCAGCGGTGCGACACGCGAAGCCAAAGCTCCAGAACGTACAGGCCATGGGAGAGAAGCGTCAACAGATCCAATGAGCATCCGAAATCTTTCAAGCAGGCGTTCCAAGGCAGCTGGGAAGCGTGCCCCCTGGGGCAGCCCCCAGGCTCCAGACTCGCCGACCCAGAGGCGTGAGAAAGCGAGAGAGAGAGAGAGAGGGAGAGAGAGAGAGGGAGAGAGAGCCTCCAACCTTGGTCCACCGTGCACCTTCCTTCTGAGACTTCCGTCCCATGTCGTTTGTCGTCCTGAGCCGGCCCCCGCAGTTTCCCTGCACCCCCCAACACCCCCAGTCACTTCCCAACCACCTGGACTTCCGCTTCTTGGGGACCTCCACTGTCCTTGCAGAAGCGTTCCCATAGAAGCTGCCCGATGAAGGAGGAAGACGTTCTGGCATGACACTGCATATGGAAATCACTGATTGTGTGGGGTTTTGGAAGCTTGGAAATGGACACCAACACCAGCACCAGGGGTTGCCTCCACGGGAGGAAGATGATCCCGAATTTTGGTGTTGGTGGTAATTTTTGGGGCACCTAGGAAGCCAGAATGTTACCACCATCACCGAGATCGGGATCATCCTCCCTCGGTGGAAGCACACCGCCGATATTGGTGTTGGTGTCAACCTCGAGGCCTCCGAGGATTGGCGGAGAGGGAGATTCGGTGGGCCGAGTTGGTCGGACTGCAGCACCACCGCCCATGCATGCATCACCACCGATCGGTGGGGCAAGGGGGTGTTACCATCTCCCTCTGCAGCCAGTGTTATGAGTATGCGAGAGCCCGATTCAGAAACCTGGTCCAGCTTTCTGGCGAGATCTTGCGCAGCTGTTGTGCCAGCGTTCCGCGTGCAACCTGCAAGATTCGCATACATGTGAAGAAGCCGTGTCGTCAACTACGTACATGCCGCTGAAACAAAACGTGAAAAGGAGTTTTATCCATGTCTCGCGCATCTGTCTGTCACGCGCCAACATGGACTCTGGGGCCGAGGGGGTGTCCGCATCCCTCTTTATCTCTATCTCTCTCCCTCCCTTCCTTCTTTTTTTTATCTCTCTCTCTCTCTCGCTTTCTCTCTCTCTCTCTCTCTCTCTTTCTATATATATATATATATATGAAACATACTCCTATCTTTAAAAAAAATATAGGGCCGGGGACGCCGGAAAAAGCTCCCCACCCGCCCAACGAATTTGGCCCTCCCCGGGCCTTCGGGCAACCCTTCAGACGACCTGGGAGAACCTCTCACAAGAGCCCGAAGACGGCCCCAGACGGGTTCCAGGCGTTCTGGCGCGCTCCCGAAACGACCCCAAAGAGCCCCAATGCGGTCCACGATGACCCCCAAGAAGCCGTCATACCCCAAAGATCGCTCCGAAACGTCCCGAGAGGCCTCCAAGAGAACTCCCAAGAAGGCCCCAAGAGGCAAACATCATTGATTTTCTGTGGGTGTTTGGTGAATTTTTGGGTTCTCCTCTTTATCCCTACCTAGGCTCTGCTATAGAGGGTTCTTACTCTATTAGCTTAAAGGGGCCGGGCAGTGTTCCTCGCCCCGGGCGGTTCCCCCGGTCCCCGCCCCGCGGTTCCCCCAGTTGCGCCCCCTTACCTGAGCTTTGCGTATCTCATCTTAGCTTAGCTTAGCTTAGCTTAGCTTCATATTAGCTTCGCTTAGCTGTAGCTGTAGCTGTAGCTGTAGCTGTAGCTTAGCTTAGCTTAGTTTAGCTTAGCTTAGTATCTCATAACATAGCCCATCATATCATAACATAGCATAGCGCAGCATAGCATAGCATAGCATAGCATAGCATAGCATAGCATAACGCAGCATGGCACAGCATAGCATAGCATAACGCAACATAGCATAGCATACCATAGCCTAGCATGATATAGCGCAGCCTAGCGTAGCATAACATAGCATAGCGCAGCATAGCATAGCATAGCATAGCATAGCATAGCAGCAAAGCAAAGCAACAGCAGCAACAGCAAAGCAAAACACAAGCAACGCAGAGCAAAGCAAAGCAACAGCAAAAGCAAACGCAAAGCAAAGGCAAAGCAAAAGCAATGTGCGACAGATGCCGAGCTAGCCTCGATGGCCGGACCGGAGCCCCCGCAAGCAGTGCCTTCCGTAGCCATTTCGGCTCAAGCCCGGAGGCCCTGCCACACAGCCGCTCACGCTCATGTCCCGAGGTTGGCGGAGTGAGGCTTTCAGCGGTGCTGCACAGCCCGCCTCGGCACCAGGTGGCAAGAGAACGAGCAAAAGCAAAGGCAATGCAAAGCAAAAACAAAACCAAAACGAAAGTGTAGATGTAGATGTAGATGTAGGTGCAGGTGTAGATGTAGATGTAGGTGTAGATGTAGATATAGGTGTAGATGTGAGTCTCGCTGTTGATGTTGATGTAGATGTAGATGCAGGTGTAGATGTAAATGTAACTGTCGGTGTAGATGTAGATGTTGCTTTCCTAAATGCTCCAACTCCTAGGTAGGGTCGCACTGGGATAATCGGCTTCCCGACACTCCAAACGGCGGTCTTCTAGGTGTTCGAAACCGCCTGGGAGGCTCCAAAATCGCCCCACAACCATCCGAAAAGGCTTCCAGGCAGTCCAAGACAGCCCCAGAACGGCACAACAAGGGTCCAAGATGGCCCTAAGAGAGCCCCATGGCTGCCCAAGATGGCCCCAAGACGCCCTCCGAAGCATTCCAAATCGTGACCCAATCGTGCAGGGAGACCGCGGTTGGAGACAGGGTGGCTCGAAGAAGCCCCCAGAGACCCCCAGAACACGCCCAGGAGGCCTTCAGAAGGCCTTAGCACGGCATGAACAACTTTTTGTGAGGTTCCCTGATGCTGTCCAAGGAGGAGCCTTCGCAAAAAGAGCTGAGGAGGATGTGGAGCATGCGCAGGGGGTTGCGAGTATGAAGAAAAATAAACATGGAATAAGGATAACGGATCACATTCTTATAACGGTGATGCCGGAAAAAGGCAACAAGGAATTATTGCAAACTTGTCGGCTTGGCCTTCCTGCCATTCCGCCTGCATGCCAAACTTCAAGGACTAAGGTGCATGGCGCGAAGCGCCACTGCAGTCTTGTGTAGATGTATGGATACATCTCTCTCTATATATATATAGGTGTATGTATAGATGTATGAATGTATTGTCCTGTACACAATTATATATACATATATATATATATATGTATACATATATGTACATGTGTATGTATGTATGTATGTATGTATGTATGTATGTATGTATGTATGTATGTGTATATAGATGTATGTAGCGATGCCCTTCCTCTGCTGAAGAAGCTCCTCTTAAACCCAAGGCCGATGCACTTTTCCGGGCTCACCACTGCCTCTGCAAACATCTGACAGCTCAAGGACGGCCACGGTTGGGGCCGGCCTCGACTAGCCAAGGGTGGGCGGGCACGGGAGAGCTTGAAGCCAGAGCCCCCGCGCGTCGAGGAATCACTGCAATCAGCGATGCCCTTCCTCTGCTGAAAAAGCTCCTCTTAAACCCAAGGCCGATGCACTTTTCCGGGCTCACCACTGCCTCTGCAAACATCTGACAGCTCGAGGACGGCCACGGTTGGGGCCGGCCTCGACTAGCCACATCCGCTCATGGTGGAAGACGGGGCGGGGGAGGGAGGAGCGAAGCGGGCACCGAAGAGCTCTGTTGGCAGCGGCGGCGGCGCACGAGGACGGTGACCGGAAGGGCGGGGGTCGACGTCGCTCGGCCTCGGCAAACGACTCGAAGACAGAAGCTGCCAGGTGGCCTCGAAAAGGAGGTCGCTGGCAGCCTCGGCGAAAAGCCGGACCTTACTACGGAGGGGACTCGGGAGGTCCGCGAGGAGCGTGCTAGCCCCGACCTCCTGGATGTAAATCTTTAGCATCCTACTGGAGAGCCACCTGCCCCTGTGGCGAAACCAGTCTGGCGAATCTGTGAGCCTATACCCAAACGTGGCCCCTCCCGGGCGGAGGGGCGCGGGGGTGATGCCAACTTTGTCTGAATGTTTAATTTCGAAAAAATCCATGAGGGCATCCAGACATGATCTGAAAACACGGGCACCTCCGTGCATGAGAGGGATGCGAGGGGAGGACCGAAGTGAGAGGGCCTCAAAGAAATGCACAACTTGTGGGACATCAATCCTGATGTGCTCGCGGCGCGCGCCTAGGCGTCTCATTTTGGGCGCGCCAACGTGCGCATACATTGATTGCAGACGCTCTAACGTCCGCGAGGGGAGCACAAGGTCCCCGAACCTCAGCCTCAGGAGCTCGAAGGGCCTCATCATCCCGAAGAAGCCGAGGAGCAGGCAGCCGGCGACGTCGCACCAGCCCCACGCCAGTGCCAAGCTCACAGAAGCGAGCAGCAGCGCCTCCGGCATCGCCTGGTGGTTCGAGCCAGGCGTCAAGTGCTTCCACGTGAAAGAGATGTCCCACGCAGCGTCGAGCCGGTGTCGGAGGGCACGATTTGCGTCCACCACAGCATTGATCGTCTCGTCGTAGTCGTGGCGGCTCCGCATCGTGTCGTACAAAAACTGGCCGTGCTTAGCCAGGTAGCGAGCCACCGTAGCTGGGTCCATCAGGATGAACAGGTCCCAGCTGGGCCCGCCGCAGCCCGCCAGCCAGTGCTGGAGCTGCGAGACGAGGGCAGCACGGCGCGCCTGGACCACTGGCGTCAGGCCGCGCGTGGCCGCCAAGCCCACCCCCGCGGGGCGGGCGGTCGGCGGGCGCGGCGCGGCAGCAGGGCCCCGCAGCAGCAGCAGCACCAAGAAGAGCCCGAAAAAGCGGCCCAGCGGCCGCGCCGGCCAGGCTGCAGCGGGCCGGTGCCGGGGTTCCACGAACCCGACCCTGATGGAGGCTGGCCGTGCCCGGGAGGGGCCGGGCCGTCACCCGACCAGGGGATGAAACCCTGCTCACCTCCATGGGGGGCCTCCCCGGCAAGCCGCCTCCGCCGCGCGGGCCCTCGCCCGGGAAGCCCAGCGCGGGGTCGCGCACCCGCGGTCGAGGGGCGAGCTGCAGGAGCCCGCGCCACCAGAGGCACGCCACCAGCCAAGCCCACCGTGACTGCTGCCGGCGCTGCAGCGGGAGCGCAGCCCAAGCGCGGAAGGCTGAGGCGTCCCCGGCCTCGAGGCCGGCCAGCCAGCACGGAGCGGGAGGCGGAGCCTCGGCCCCGCGGGCCAGAGCGCTCGCCGGGTCGCAGAGCGTGCGCGACGGGGCGTCGGCTGGCTGCAGGCGCGTCGGCGCGAAGTGGCATCCGACGTACGAGCCCGTGGCCAGCTGCAACGGCCCTCCTTCTCAAGAGCTTGTTGATCGCAGTCGATGAGGAGCGGCCCTTGCTGATGGCCCCGATCGAGACGCGGGGGTCCAGGAGGAGGTTGTGCTTGCAATCGGGGAACCGTAGGCCCTGCTCGTCCACCGCGTCGCAGGCCGCGTCGATCTCCAGCAAGTTGATGTGGAGGGGCTTGCGGAAAGGGCGGTGGCAGTGGAGCTGCCAGGGAGCGGAGCCGACGTAGTCGTTCAGCCAGAGGGCCTCGAACGCTCCAGCGGGCGCCGAACTCTCCGCCGGTGGCGGCGGAGTCGGCCCGCCCAGGTTGTCGGCGATCAGCTTGGACAGCTCGTCGCAGAAGCCGTGCGGGTAGAGCGCGGCTTTGGGAGTAAGGCCGCCCTCCAAGACGGTGTGCTTGTGCCCTCCGCGACAGCGCCTCGCCATAGCGCCAGCCAGGAGCCCCGCACGACCAGGAGGCTAGCGTCCTTCTTCCAGGGCGCGCCGAACTGGCACATCGAGAGGTCGAAGCGGTCCACGACCTCGTGCGTCAGCAGGAACTCGACGATGTGCGTGCACCAGGAGTAGGCCGTCAGGGGATGCTCGTGCAAGCCGGTACCGTGGCCCGAGACCAGGTGGGCGAACAGCGCCAGCATGCCCACCCTGAAGAGGACGTTCCCCAGACGCGTCGGGGTCGAAGATGGGTCGAATCCCCAGGGCCGCATCCTGGACCTGAGCCTCGGGTGCCTCGCGATCGAGAAGCTGGTGCATGGAACCTGCGATATGGTCATCTTGACGCGCCTCTGCCAGATAAGCCATACTACCCACTCCGGCGCGAGTCGACCAGGTCCCAGTACTTGTGGCACTTGATGTCTATCCTCGGGCCCGTGCGCAGGCCCCGGCCCGAGAGGTAGCCCATGAGGCGGGCCTCCTCCCCGCAGCAGAGCTCCAGCACGTCGAAGTACTCGATGAGCGAGGCCGTCGGGTCGACGACGCCAGGGGGAGGTGCGGCATCCTCCTCCAGGTCCTGCAGGACGGCGCCGTCCTCGGGGTTGGCCAGGGCAGCCCAGCCTGAGGGGCACAGCCACGTACGAGTGCCTCGCTGCTCGCGCTGGCGCCAGAAAGCTCTGGCGGTGGGCGCTGAGGCCGGCGTCTTGACGGACGCTCCGGCCAAGTGCGAGGCGTCCGAGGCCAGAACGTGCGGCCCCCAACCCGCGGAGAGGTCGGTGGCCATCAGCGGGAGGAGAACCGCGAACAGGGCGCACTCGTTGCAGGCCGCGCTGCTCAGGTCGAACACCTCGTGCGGGTCGCGGCCGACGTCGACCTCCTTGTAGCAGTGGTGGGGGGGCGACAGGGTCGGCCGCCGGAACAGCGCGGCAAAAAGCCCCATGCCAAGGAACTTCTGCAGCCCCAGCGTAGTGGAGCGTCGGCCCCGGGCCATGGACAGGCCCATCCAGGCCAGCGCCAGACTGCGGGTGTGGGAGGCGCCGACGAGCCGGTCGTGGCCCAGGAGCTCTGCCCCGATGACCGTCGCCTCCGCCGCGTCCGCCACCTCCTTGCCAGCGCTGACCCTGAGACCAGCCTTAGCATAGCCCTCGCGCGCGCGGGCGAAGGGCTCCTCGATAGCTCGCCGAGCTTCCCGCGAGCCCGGAGCGTCGACAGCCAGGCCGAAGTGGTCGTCCAGCACGACGCCCTCCCAGGCAGACCCCTCGGGGGCGAGGTGGCGGTTCAGCACCCGCCGCTCTGGGGGGAAGCTGCCAGCGTGGGCGAGCAGCCGCATGTGGGACTCGCACGCCCAGTCGGGCGCGTTCAGGCCCCCCATGATCAGGCCGCTATGGCAGGGAACCACCTTCTCGGGGAGCTCGCGGCCCTCACGACGGCAGCGCCCCCGAAGCCGGCCCAGCGCTGCGAAGCCCTCGTAGGGCCTCGTCGGGAGGGGGGGCGCCACGTCGTTGGTGCAAGCCATGTCGTGAGTGCAGTCAAAGGCGGGGTAGAAGTCCTGGAGGTCGTCCGCCCAGACGCGCAGGACAAAGCCAGCAGGCACCTCCAGGTCCACCAGCATGGCGGCGCTCGGGGTCAGTCTGGAGAAGCCGCCCAGCGGCAACTCAGCCGAGTTGCGAGCGATGCGATTGAAGACGACCCTCTGCGTGTTGGCGTCCTTGAACACGGGAAACAGGGTGCCTCGCAGGGCCTGCGGGGAGTCGGCCGCGTCGACCAGCTCCAGTCGCCCCACGTCATCCCACTGCTTCAGGTACTGGAGGAGGTCGCCAGGCTTGCCCGCCTGGCGGGCCGGCCTCGCCGGAGCGGGCCGGGTCGGGGGCCCGACCGCGCGCGCCAGAGGGCCGACGCCCGGCCCATCCCGCGCCGGCAGCCGCGGCTCCAAGAACGTGGCGGCGGCAAACGGGGCCAAGAACGCCAGGGGGTCGAAGTGGCACTCGGCCTTGGCGAAGGGAGCCTTGCTCGGGTCGATGGTCGTCACCTCGCAGTCGGGAGAGGGCGCCACGGCGCCCAAAGGGAGCTGCATCGCATTCAGGAGATAGTCGAGTCGAGCAGAGCGTCGGCCTTCTCCGCGCGGCCACCGTGCCATTGCAGGGGCCGGCACATCGGTCGCACAAGCCTACTCAGCCTGGACACCATCTCGGACTGAGACGAACTGAGAGGCCTCCCCGCGCGGGCGCGCGGCGGGCAGCTCCGCGACTCGCCCAGGTGCAGGTGGGAGAGCGCGAGGACGACGGCGTTGACCCACATGTGCTCGACGTGAGTGCGAAGCCATCGCCTGCGAGCGCGCACGCCCCGCGGGGGGGGGCCAGCAGCCCACCCGAAGGGCGGGGGGCAGGGCAGCAGACCGGCGGCAGGAGTCGCAACCTCCAGGAACCCAGCGGCGTGCATGGAGGAGCGGACGAAGGCGCCGAAGGCCGTGCGGAGCCCGCGCAGGCGGCGGATCAGGCCAAAACCCCAGCGGATGCCCACGTCCAGCGAATTGCTGCCGCCCGCCAGCCTCCTGCGGTCCCCCGCGCGTCCGCGCGGCCAAGAGGCTGGGGCAGCGCCATGCAGAGCTCCCGGGCCAGCCAGCCCAGGGAGCCCCGCTCTCACTCGTGAGGGGGCGCGCCAGCGGACTTGCCTTGGCGCTTCGAACCCCCCCCTTTCCTCCGCCCTCCTCGGTCTTCGGTGCTGCGGCCGGCGCCAGCTTCCGCTCCGCGTCCTCGAGGGCCAGCGCGCCCTTGGTGTAGCCGATCGCTGCCGCGACCCACTCGGGCGAGGCCAAGCGGGACATGGGGCGGATCTGCCCGCGTGCCGGCGCCTGGCGGATCGAAGTCCAGGGCGGCTCGGGCAGGTGAGTCAGCAGCCAGGCTGACGTCCAGCGCCATTCCCTCAGGGCCGCCTGCTCCGACGCGCAGAGGAGGAGCGCCAGCTGAGCCTCGGCGGCGTGCCACGAGCCGCGCTCCATCAGGTCGAACACCTCCGCCATGCCGAACACCAGGAAGGCCGACGACCTCGCCTGCCCGAACGGGACGTTGCGAGCGAAGTAGTTCCGCGTGGAGTCGCTCATGCCCTCCTCGCTCGCGGCACCCGTCATGTTGAGCTGGCGATTCCGCCGGGCCATGGCGGGGGCGGCCTGGGGGCTGCTCTGGACCTGGCGTCGGAACAGCTCCAGGGCGGCAGCGCCGCGCGCGCCGCCAAGTCGCATGCCCGCGCTCTCGCCAAGCCCGTCGTCGCGCCCGCCGTCCGCCAGGAGCGACAGTGCGTCTGGTTGGCGACCGCCGCTCTGAGCCAGGGCCCCCATCAATGGCGCCTGCTGGGCCAGCAGGGCCATCAGCTGCTCCTCGCGGCCGCCGGCTCCTGCGGGAGCCGCAGGGGGCTGGGGCTCCGCGGTCTGGCCCGCTGGCGGAGGGGCAGAGCCGCGTGGAGGCGGGGGCGGAGGGCCCGGCGCCGGAGCAGGGCCTTGGGGGCCCGCGGTCGCCTGGCCGGAGGGGGGCCGCTGCAGGAACGGGTTCGCCGCGCCTCCCCGGCGGGGCGGAGGTGGCCCGGCGGCGGCCGCAGCGGCGCGCGCGGCGGGCAGGCCCTGAGGGGCTAGCACCCCGCCTCCGAGAGCCGCCGACGGAGGACCGCCGAGGGGAGGAGGGCCGAGGAGCCCGAAGGGCGGAGCCATGCTGGCCGCCGGAGGCGGGTGGCCGTCTGGAGGGGCCGCCGCCTTCCGAGCTGGCCCGGCGCCGGCCTCCAAGGCGGCGACCCTTTCCAAGAGCGCGTTCTGCCCGGCCAGGATCTGCTCCAGGACCTGCTGCTGCTGCTGCTGCGGCGCCTTCCTGGTGGGGGCCTTCCTGGTCGGCGCCTTCGGGGCGGCGGGCGGAGCAGCTGGCTGCGTGTGCAAGGCTGCCCGCTGCCGCTTCAGCTCCGCCACCTCCGCGGCCAGGCTCCTCAACTCCTCGACCGCGCCGGCCCGCTGCTGCTCCAACAGCTCGCCCGGCGGCGTCGCGGCGGCTGGAGGGAGCGGAGAGGCCTCCCCGGCGAACCACGCGCCGAACCCAGCCCCGGCGGCCGCTGGCTGCAGCCCGGGCGCCAGAGGGGGGCGGAGCTGCGGTCCGAAGGCGGACGGCGCCGGCCCCATCTCCTGCGGTGCGCCTGTCGCCTCGAGCGCGGGCTCGCCAGCGCCCTGCAGAGAGTCCAGAGTGGCCAGCATCTCGGCGGGAACCGCGTTCACAGCAGCCACTGGGTCGGGCCACCAACCATCGTCGTGGAAGGCGTAGACCTCGCCCTCGGCAGGGGGCGCGGGGGAGAAGCGCCTCACCAAGGCGCTCGGGGCCTCCATGATCTCGGCCGACAGCAGCTGGCCGTCCAAAGGCGACCCGACGCGATCCCAGGCCGGCAGATGCATCGCTTCGTAGGCAGTGTCGAGCCGGCCCGAGGGCACCACCGCCACGGTCGAGAGGGCGTCGGCTCGCACTCGCAGCGCCGCCACCGTGACCTCGTAGTCCGAGTCGACGCCGTCCTTCAGCGTGAGGAGCCCGAACTCCCCGGCGATCCCTCCAGCAGCAGGGGCGGGCAGCAACGCCGAGGCCGCCACGTTCTGGGGCGTGGCATGCCCAAACCAGGCGCTGGGGTCCTCGTCCTCCTCCTCGCCAGTGTCGAACGCGTTCTCCTCCTGAGCCATCCTCACCAGCGGTGGAGGGGAGGCGGCACTGGGGCGCCGTGGCGGTCGGCCTCGGCAAGGTAGCCAGCAATCGCCTCGTCCTCCGAGGCGAAGCGGCGCAGGCGGTCGCCGCGGAAGGAGCGGTACCCGCCGATCCGCCCGGCGATGGCGTCCCAAGCCCGCCGAGCGCCGCAGTGGACCCCCACGAGGTCCGGGGCAGCCGGGCTCGCCCAGACCGCGTAGGCCCAGGCCTCGGCGCGCGCCGCCCGGGGCGCACGGAGCGGGGCGGCCGGAGTCGGGCGGGGCGCCGGCTCCACGGGCTCCGTCTGCGTACCCACGTCCCGGGTCGCAGGGCCCGCGCCAGGGGCCGCGCCGGCCGGCGAGCCGCCGGCCCCGCAAGGGGTCAGGTGCACGTTGACGGTCTGCACCGCGGGCCCAGGCGCCGCGCTGCCCAGAGGGGCGCCGGCCCCAGCCAGGGAGGCAGCAGGCGCCCGCTGGCTGCACGCGGACGCCGCAGCCGCCAGAAGCGAGGCGAGCATCCGCTGGAGGGTGCGCGGGAGAGACGGGCGCGCGAGGGCGCCCGCCGAATGAGAGCTTGAAGCCAGAGCCCCCGCGCGTCGAGGAATCACTGCAATCATGTATGCATGCATGTATGCATGCATGTCTGTATGTATGTATATAGGCATGTTAGACCTTCTGGGGCGTCTAAACACCCCCTGGGGTCTTAAGACGCCCCAGGAGGGGGGGTTCGAATCGAATCCCCCACCTTGAACCCTGTGGGGGGGGGCAGTTCCGGACGCCCCCCCCCTCTCCAAGCGCCCACAGAACGCGCTCTTTCATACTTGCAGCTCTCGTCGCCCTACCAGCACCACGCCACTGGACCTCGTGTGCCGCGCTCCGCGACGCGCGGCGCGCGCTGCTCCTCGCGCCCCCGCGAGGACGCGAGGAGGGGCACCTCCGCGGCCCGGGGCGCGGGCCCGCGGCGCGCGGCCATCCTGGCGCTTCCAGGGGGGCGAAGCGCCATCCCCAGGGGATCGACACACTGCATTCTGGACCGCACGTGGACAACAAAGTTCGAGCCCTGCGGCGCAAGATGCCCCCCACCCCAGACCCTCCCAATAAAGATAGTGAGGGTGCGGCACTGGAGAGGGCACTGGATGACAAACATTTTCGAACCCCCGAAACACCACCCATTCTAAAATCAACAGGGGGTGATGAACATTTCCCTCTCAAGTGTGCGAAGGTGTGAATATTATGTTCATGTGCCGGAGGTCGAGTCTCCATCTTGGGGGGCAAGAGGCATGCAGCGTGGATGGGAAAAACGTCCAGAATGGAGGTCGGGCCTCCCACAAGCCCTGAAGGCCTTTTGATCTTCCGCGTCCGACAATCCAGGGCAAAGGCGAGGGGGGGCCTCCACGAAGGGGGGTCGCCACCTCCTCGACCAAACGCCATCTTCTCGAGGGCGTGTAGCGCCCCGCGAGCACTCCAGAGCTCCCCCCAAACGACCCCAAACCTCCGAAAACCTCCTCGAGGTTCGACCCTGGAACCGCGACCCTCCGGAGGAACTGTTAGCCCTCTCAGTGCTGACCTCTGGCGCTGCCCGATATGGGTCTGAAAATCCTGTCGCGCCGCGCTCCTCCTCCTCCTCCTCCTCCTGCTCCTCCTCCTCTTCCTCCTCCTCCTGCTCCTCCTCCTCCTGCTCCTCCTCCTCCTGCTCCTCCTCCTGCTTCATCCAGAGATGATCCTGCCACGCCGCACACCTCCGGCGAGAGGACTGGTGCACGGGGCGCCTTGGCCATCTGCAGCGTCCGCAGCAACTGCCTCCCGATGGCCTCGGCGCTCGAGAGTCCGCCAGGCAAGACGCGCTCCGAGAGAAAGGAGACGCGGGAGGAGGGAGAAGGAGGCGTGAGGAGGGAGGGGGAGGAGGAGGGGGGAGAAGGAGGGACAAGGGTGAAGAAGAGTGGAAGGAAGAGGAGGCGGAGGAGAAGGAGGAGAAAGAGGAGGAGAAGGACCAGGTGGAGGAGGGGCAAGAGCAGACCAAATATGCATTACCGATGCTGCAATACACCCTCCTGTCCCAAGTTCCTCCCCATGAGTCCCTACAGATGCGGAAGCCGCTTTCGCAATACTCGCATCCATAACTTCGCTTGCGCTTCCCAGAGGCACGCGGGTGGGGGATACAAGCAATTCTTATTGAGGGTCAAGAAACAATGAGTTCGGTTCAAAACAAGTTTCACAACGCATCAAAAAATGTTCTCGCCCTGGAGGCACGATCCGTGTGAGTGGTGTGCAAAGAGTTAGCCGATCGACGCCGTCTCGGTGCTTGGGCGTCGGGGGTTCAATGCAATTTTTTTCTGGCCCAGAGAAGGGGGGGGGACGTCGCGGGGCCCAGACGTTAGGAGTTCAAAACACAACTTCTGGCCCCGGGAAGGGGGAAGAAGTCGACGCCGTCTCAAGGTCCGGGCCATGGGGGTGCAAAGCGCTTGTTTGGGCTCTGGGAAAGGGGGGGGGGCAGTGGACGCCGTGTCAAGGGACCTTGGGGGTTCAAAACAATTTTTCTGGCCCTGCAAGGGGGGGGGCATCGACGCCGTCTCGGGGCCTGGGCGTTGGGGGTTCAAACAAATTTGTCCTTACCCTGGGAAAGGAGGGGGTGAATGCCTGAGCGGTGGGGGGGTAAAAAATTTCTCCGGTGCCAGAAGACGGGGGGGAGGGAAAAGGGAGGAGGTATTGCGTTGCGCTGCTTTGCGTGACATTGCTTTGCGCTGCGATGAATTACATTGCGTTGTGCCCTGTTGCGTTGCATTGTTTTGCGCTGCGTTAGAACGCGTTGCGTTGCGTTGTGTTGAATTGCGTTGCGTTGCGATTGTGTTTGTGATGCTTCGCGCTGCGGTGGGTCGCGGGCGGGGGGGGGGGAAGGGAAGACAGGGGAGGAGGATAACAGAAGGAGGTAGAGAGGAGGGGAGGAAGCAGGAGTGACGAGGGAGGGGGAGGAAAAGGAGGGGGAGCGAAGAAGGGGAAAACGGGAGGGGGGGAGAGGAGGGAGGATGGAGGGGGAAGGGGGAAGGACGAGGAGGAGGAGGAGGAGAAGGAGGGAAAGGATAGCAATGTTGCGACAAAGCGCGGTGGTTTGCCCAGACGAGTCCGCTTCTTCCTCCCCCCTTTTTATCAGCATCCTCCCTCTCTTGTTCTCTGCGCGTGTGCGTTTGCGCCCGCGTGCGTCTCCTCATGATTGTCTGTGGATCCTGCCAAGAGGCCCCCGATGACGGCTGAACTGACGACGACGATGAAGACGGCTGCATGTTGCGCGTCGCGCGCGCGCCCTCTGCGCGCGAGCGTGCTGTCTGCTAGCCGTGGCGGCGGCGCGCTGCGGCATGCTTGCGCCCCTATGCGCCCGCCCTAAAACATAATTCAGGTCGCCTCTCCTTTCTCGTCGGCCACGGCCCAAACGCGCGACTCCGCGCGGAAGCGCTCGCGCGGGGGCACCTGCGCGTCGCCGGCGGCCAGCGCGACGCGATGGCGGCGCAGCGCGTCTAACGCGCTGGAAACGCCCGCGCGCCTCGGCAAGGCTGCGCTTTGCAGACTCTGGATCACCTTCTTGGTCTCGCTGGCGTTGCGTCCGCCCACGTTGCCCGCGCGGCGCGTCGTGCTCTTCGCGCGCCCCTGCGCCGGCTCCGCGGAGCGAGCCCCCGCCGCGAGCTCGAAGCGCGGCTTCGTTTCCTGGGCGGCAGGCGCCTGGCCGCTGGAGTGACGCCTCAACGTGGCGGCCGTGCGCTTCGGGGGCTTGCTCTTCAGCAGCCTCGTCACGGGCGTGGAGACTTTGGCCTGGCGTTTCGCGCTCGGCAGGCTGGGCGCGCCGATCTCCGCGGCGGCGGAGTGGAAAGCCTTGGCGCCGTCGGGCGCCAACGCCGCGCCCTTGCCCGTGGCGCGAGCAAGGGGGCCTCGCACCTCCGCCAGCGAGTCTGGGCCGCCAGACCCGCGCTTCGCCTTGGAATTCCTCGTCGGCAGTATCGCTGCCGTCCACTTCTGTGGGGAACGCCCCTTCGCTGCGAGCAGACAGCCCTGGTGGCTCGTCGCGCCGCCCGTCGATATCTTGCGTGCCAGGCGGGAGCGATCGACCTCGATGATGTCGCCCTCGAACACGGTGCCGCTGGGGTGCTCGACCTCCGAGCGCGGCAGCGCCGCTTTGCGCGTCGCGTAGAATTCAGGCAGTTTGCGCTCCGCGGTCGTGATACCGTCGCTCTTCTGGTGCGCGATCTGGACTTCCGAGAGTTGGGCAACTTTGGCACCAGTGCGTAGGCAGTGCGCAGATGCGTCTTGTAGCCCCGAGGGCCAGAGAGAGAGAGAGAGAGAGAGACAGAAATCGGAGGTGAGGGGGTGAGATCGAAGTGGAACGGAGAGCCCCCCTACCGGGAAATCGATTTCGGTTTCGCGTTCGTGCGTGCCGCGCGCGCGGGCGAGGCGAAGCTGCGTGGGCGGGCGAGAAGTGAACCTCCTGTAGCTGAGGCGCGGCCGGACCAAAAGTCTCCGTTCCGGAAACCGGGGCCCCGCGGTGTCCCGCCGGTGTCTCCGGCGAGAAATAAACCTCCTGTAGCTGAGGCGCGGCTGGGCCAAAAGTCTCCGTTCCGGCAACTGATGCCCCGCGGTGTCCCGCCGGTGTCCCGCCCGGGGGCCGGTGGCGCGCGGTGTCCCGCCGGTGTCCCGCTGGTTTCCCGTCGGTGTCCCGATGATGATGATGATGATGATGATGATGATGATGATGATGATGATGATGATGATGATGTTTATGATGTTGACGATGATGGTGATGATGATGATGGTGATGGTGGTGATGATGATGGTGCCCTGATGAAGATGACGTTGGCGATGTTGATGATGATGATGATGGTGATGGTGGTGATCATGCTGGTGCCCAAATGATGATGTTGATGATGATGATGATGTTGCTGGTGGTGCCCTGGTGATGATGGTGGTGGTGATGTTGTTGATCATCCTGGTGATGTTGATGATGGCCCGATGATTTGATGATGATTGTGGTGATGAATATGATGATGATGGTGTCCCGATGATGAGGATGATGATGAGGTTGATGATGATGCTGTTGATGATGATGGTGATGATGATGGTGTCCCGATGATGATGTTGCTGATGATGGCGATGATGGTGTCCCGATAATGATGATGTTGATGATGGGGTAATGATGATGCTTTAGATGATGGCGGCCGCATGATGGTGATGATGATGCTCACGTTGATGATGATGATGGTGGTCCGAAAATGTTGATGGTGCTGATGCAATGATGGTGACGGTGATGATGGTGTTCCGATGATGATTCATACGATGATGATGTTGCTAATGATGATGATGGTAACCCGATGTTGATGATGAGGTTGAGGATGTGATGTTCTTCCTGACCATGATGATGGGGTGATGATGGTAATGCTGGTGATGTTCGGATGATGATGGTAATGGTGTCCCGATGATGATGACGTTGTTGATGATGATGGTGACATGATAGTGTTCCGATGATGATGATGATGGTGATGATGATGTTGATGATGATGGTGATGAGCTGATGATGATGGTGTCCCAATGATGTTGATGATGCTGATGCTGATGACGTCGATGACGATGATGTTGATGATGCCGTTGATTGCGATATCGATTGTGATATCGCTAGTGAGGTCGGCCGTTAGACAGAATGTGAGTGTGAGGTCGATAGTGAGATCGATTGTCAGACCGATTGTGAGATCGATCGAAAAGATCAGATCGGATCAGATCGAGAGAGATCGATTGTGGAATCGATCGAGTGAGATCAATCGGGCAAGGCCGATAGTGATATCGAAGGTAAGATCGATAGTGAAACCGAACAGGTGGGACGTTGGTTCCTCCCCCCCCAGAACCTCCTTATCACCAGAATGGCGGTCGTATGGGTGTATATATATACCATATATATATAGAGAGAGAGAGAGAGAGAGAGAGAGAGGGAGGGAGAGAGAAAGAGAGAGAGAGAGAGAGAGGGAGAGAGAGAGAGAGAGAGAGAGAGAGAGAGAGAGCGAGAAAAAAAGAGAGAGAGAGAGAAAGACAGAGAGAGAGAGAGAAGGAGAAAAGAGAGCGAGAGAGAGAGAGAGAGAGAGTAAGAAGAGAGAGAGAGAGAGAGAGAGAGAGAGAGAGAGAGAGAGAGAGAGAGAGAGAGAGACAGAGAGATAGGGAGACAGAGAGAGAGAGGGAGAGAGAGAAGGAGAAAGAGAGAGAGGGAGACATAATAAGAGAGAGATAGTGAGAAAGAGAGAGAGAACGAGAGAGCGAGGGAGCGAGAGAGGAAGAAAGAAAGAAAGACAGAGAGAGAGATACAGACAGAGAGAGAGAGAGAGCGAGAGAGAGAGAGAGAGAGAGAGAGAAAGAAAGAAAGAGGGAGAAACACATAACAGAGAAATATAACGATACATATATATGTGTATATATATAGAGAGAGAGAGAGAGAGAGAGACAGAGAGAAAGAAAGCGAGCGAAAGAGAGAGACGAATAGAGAGAGAAGGAGAAAAAGAGAGAGAGAGGGAGACAGAGAGAGAGAGAGAGACAGAGAGAGAGAGAGAAAGAAAGAGAGAGAGGAAAGAGAGAGAGAGAGAGAGAAATAAGAGAAAGAGAGAGATAATGATAGAAAGAGAGAGAGAGAGAGAGAGAGAAAGAAAAAATAAAGAAAAAAAAAGCGAGAGCGCGAGAGAGCAAGAGAGAGAGAGAGAGAGAGAGAGAGAGAGAGAGAAAAACAGGGAGAGAGAGAGAGAGAGAAAGAAAGAAATAAAGAAAGAGAGAGAGGAATATATATATAGAGAGAGAGGGAGAAACAAATAAACAGAGAAAGAGAAATATAACGATATCTACATATACATATATATATAGAGAGAGAGAGAGAGAGAGAGAGAGAGAGAGAGAGAGAGAGAGAGAGAGAGAGAGAAAAAAGAGAGAGAGAGAGAGAGAGAGAGAGAGAGAGAGAGAGAGAGAGAGAGAGATCGGACAAGTAGGCGGACCAGGGTCCGTCCGCGAGGCGCACTGCGGTGCGACAACTCGCATGCACTATTTGCGGCGGTGCAGCCTTAAGATACGAGGGCGGGCTACAAAACCCCCTCCCCCGGCGCAGTGCGACTGACGCTACGGACGGCGGACAGACGATGAAGATCTCACCTGACAGACCGCGTGAGGTAAAAGGCCCCAACAAGAAAGGCGACGTGCTGGCACGTGGCTAGGCGGCTTGGCGGACCGCCAGTTGGGCGCTTGGCCGCTAAGCGGCGCGCAGTGACGGGGCACCCCCCGCCCCCACGCCCTGACACCGTGGACGCGGAGCCACACGTACACACGGGCAGGCAGAAAGGAGGAGATTAGCGCGGGGCACCAGGTGGAGCGCCGCGGAACGATGACAACATAGCTTGAATGTTGAGTGACGGCACGACACCATCGGGCGAGGTCGTGAGCAGCTCGGTGAAGGCTCGCCCAGCGCTGTGGAGGCGCTGGAGTAGAGGTCCTTGACGAGCTTGGGCAGCGGCGAGGTCCGCGGCGAGAGCTAAGCACCTCTGCTGAAGGGCAGCCATAGCCTGTGACAGCTCGGTTTCACGGTCGGTGAGAGGTGGCTGCTCAGTGACATCCGCCGAGGATCCCGAGACAGAGGCGAGGTCCTCGGTACGCCTGTCCAGGTGGGCTAGCGGCGTGCGGGACCCTGAACGCTGATGTCCGTCGCCCTTGAAAGGTGAGTGGAGGGGCCGGCGCGACCCCAGGGCTGGAGCCGCTAGGGCCGCGCCCCGAGAGGTCAGGGGAGCCGCTTCCTCTCGCTCAGCTACGGAGGAAGCGTGGGTGGGGCACGAGGGCCTGTCTGGCTTAGTACCCTGCGGGGGGGCTGAAGCCGCCCCCGCGGGTCGCTGGCGATAGGGGGGCGGAGTGGTATGCTCGGTGGGACCAGTCGTGATGCCGTGCAAGGCCGCTGAGGTCGGTCGCGTAGAGGGTTGGTGTCTCGGTGGGGCGGCATGGTCGGCAGCGTATGGTGTCGGCGGTGCGTCCTCAATGCCACTCAGTCCTCGGGGGGCACCAGGGTCGTGGTCGGCGTCTTGGCGGTGACCGATGTCGCCGTATGTGGGCGTTAACGCTCTTGGGGACGGCGTCGCAGTGGGGTTTGCGAGGTTTCCCGACGGGGCGGGGTTTTCGTTGGCTGGTCCGTCGTCCAAAGCGTCCGATCCCCCACCGAGGCTGAAAAGGTCATCGTCCTGCTCATCAGCGTCTTGAAAAGGAACGGCGTTGTCATGTGGGTGGGCTGACGCACTCAATGGCGGAGTCGGGGGCGCCGTGCGGGTGCCCGCCGGGGCAGGGTTGGCGCTGGCTGACTCATCGCCCAGGAAGTCCAAACCTCCACCAAAGCCGAACGGGTCGTCCTCCTGTTCGTCGAATACCACCCGTTGGGCCTCGGCCCAGAGCTCGTCGGGGTTTTGTGGGATGTCTGGTCCAGCCGCGGGTGGAGCCTGGTCAGACAGCAGGGGATTTGGTTCCATTTTGTTTAGTTCTGCAGCTGTGAACCCAGCCCTGCGGTGTGGGAGAGGGAGTGTACGATGTCTCCGCTCGTAGATGGCAACGGCGACTCCATGGAGCACGGTCGCTTGGCGATGTCGTGCTTTGGCAGCTTCAACGATGTCGTCTGGAAGGTTATGAGTACGTGCCGCCGCTGTGGCGAGGGCGTCGGCCTGACGATTGAACTCCTCCGCGATGGGCCCGATGAGCCCGAGATCGATGCCCGTGTCGCCCTGGTGGCTAGCGACTTTCTCTACGCGGAACATGTTTGGCTTGGCCATGACACATCGGTGGACCTTTTCCCAGAACTCCACGTGCGTGCCCTGCGGGGGTGAGTGTCCGTCGATGATCCTTTGGAAGCCGTCGACCACCGCCTGGTTGTCCACGAAGACGTGTACGGGCCGTTCAGCACATGCCGTGAGGTGGACAATGGCGAGGGTCTCCGCAAGCTGTGCGTTCTGCGTGATGCCGTGAACGCGCGCACTGTAGTTCATGCGGTGGTCGATGCCGTAGTAGACGCCGTAGCCCGCTCTTGCAAGCAAAGGGATGGCTTGGTTGGTGCATGCACCGTCCGTGGCAGCGTAGACCCATGTCCAACCAGTGTCGTGGTCAAGGTAGGTGGTGTAGGAGTCCTGGGCTGAAGCCGCAGGATCTCCCTCTGGCGGGGGCCGCGGTATGGGTTGAGGTAGCGGGTCCCTCGCGAGGTCGGCTTGCAGATCGAGGAGGGCTGGGTCCTCATCGAAGAGCCCGCAATGTCTTGTGTGCGGAGGAAGACGGGCCCACTGCTCGTCACTGATGAGGGTGGTGAGAGGGACTCTTTCACGGGCCCAGCACTTGCAGTCACGCACAGTGTGCTCCTGAGTTTCCTCTTCCTCATCACAGTAACGGCAAATAGGGCTGGGATCAGCGGACGTATTTGATCGAGAACGTCGCTGTTGGGTGTGGTCCCCGCCCGACAGGTAGTTTAAGAGGAGCGCCAGCTGCCATGCGTTGCATTTGGCAGCTCCTTTGGTGCGGGCGAGCCACGTGCTGGCGAAAAGGTCGAGGCCCTGTCTGACCGAAGCCAGGTGTCCAAGGTCATGACGCCGTGGCTTGATTTTTCTCAGAAAGGCTCTGCGTTGCGAGGCGCGCAGCATGTGAAGGAAGGCGTTTTGGGGGAGGTTCAGCCAACTGATCTGACAGCCCCAGTCGTCGTACATGGTGCCAAATGTGGGCCAAGTCCAACGGAGCTGCTGAAGCGTCTGGACAAGTCGTCCAACAGGTCCTCCCCCAAAAAGGGTCTGGACATGGTGTTGGAGATCCCTGACGAGGCCGCAGAGAGTGGCGTCGCGGTTGACCTGTCGCCGCAGGCACAGGAAGACTTCACGCTGCATAATGGCGTCAATCTCCAGGGCGTGCCCTGGGACGCACACGGCCATGAGAGTCCAAAACTCGACCCACCTGTTTCCCTTGGGGCGGATAGCCGCCTTAAGGGCATGGTTGTAGGCAGTTTTGACGGGGCCTGATGGGGCTTGGATGTCAGTGCCCGTGGTACAGACGCTGGCAGCAAGGGAGCGGGCGTGCCGCGCCTTAATACGCATCGGTGATGGGAGCTTGCCAATACGCGGCAGACGACTAGTCGCCCTGCGAACACGGGCGTCAGCGGTGGCCGTGAGGTTGAGCGCGGCTGGAGCCGGCGCTGCCTCGGCGTTGATGTAACTTCCGACGAGCTTGAAGGAGTCGACCACGCGTAAGGGCCGTTCCGCCAAGGTGAGCTGGGTAACGGCGGTGTGAAGCTCGTCAGTAAGCGCCCACCCCGCCACTTTTCCAGGATGAATGCGTTGACCAGAAAATCGATCAAACTTGGCGGTTTCATCAAGAGATTTCTGCAACTCGGGCGCGGTGTGGGTAGTGGAGTTGCTGTCGTCAACAAAAGTAGTGCTGAGTGACCGCGGCACGTAACGATGCTGTCTCTTGGTCCAGACGCACATGAGCAGCTTAATGTCGTCCAGGGACCAAGAGCTTCCCTGGAGGTGACCGTTTGTCCTGGCCAGTTCCTTAGAGTACGCACCGTTCATGCGGATGTAACGTTTGTGGCGCCTGTAGAAGTTTCTGCGGACAGTAACGATGTCTTGGGGACACCCCGCGTGAAGCGCGAGGTTAAGGCATATGTCCGTGATGAGATAGTCGAAACACTTCTGACGGTCCAGGGCAGCTCCAGCCAAGGGAAGGAGAAGGGCTCTGGCGTGTTCGATGCGAAGGGCGAGAGAAGTGCTGACGTCCCCAATGGTAGCTTTGGGAACAGCGCCAAAACTCGTGGCGTGGGTCCATCCTTTCCGCCAGTCCGTGAGGCTGCGGTGCGCTTCCCACGTACATCCAAACGGAAAGCACCGAGAGAAGTCGTTGGTCCGTTGGGAGTTCGCCTCGGCCTTTTCGGAGGCACGGGTTTGGGACGTGGAGGAGGGGTTCTGGGATGGTGCCAGTGCGTTGCATAGCTCGTAGGAACGCTGGCGAAGAGGCGAAGAATGTCGTCGGGAAGCTCCTTTGCCTCCTTAGTAGTCCAACCGTCCAGACCCCCCGCGCGTCTCGGTGAACGGGTGCGAATGAAGTGGATGAGTTGGTCGTCGGTGAGGTGGAAAGGGGTAGCTGGTGATGGCGTAGGCAGCTCCTGTCGGTACTCGTCGTAGAAGTCGGCCCACGTCGGCATGGCTTCGGCATCATGTCCCGCACGTGCGCGGTACCTGCCCAAGATGGGCTCCCAGGTGTCGACCATGAGCTTCAGCATGTCCTTGGTGTTAGCAACAATGGCGTTGGCAGGGAGGATGTCGGGGACTTGCGCAGGTGGTGGTTCACGGGTGTGGTCTTCGTCGCTGTCCGTGTCGGGCGAACTACCGTCGCCGGGGCTGAAGCCGCCAGCTTCGGTGTCAGCGTCGCTGTCGTCCGTGCAAGCTTCGTCAGGTTTGAAGGCGTTGGTGTCGCAGTGGAGTTGCGTATCGTCAGGAGTGGTAGGCGTGCGGAGATACGCCGTGGGCGAGCTATCAGCAGCTCGTGCGTATATGGCCGCCTTTCGCCCGCTTGGCTCACGGACGCCCTCGGCCCATATCCTGATGCGTTCCGCCTTGGCACGGTTCGCGCGTCGCGCCAGCTCCAAGTCGAGATGTTGGATCAAAACGTCAAGGTGCTCCCCGTGCGGCACTGGCTCGTCTGGGGCCCAGGCCTCGGGGAATTCCAGGAGAACCGTGGGGCGCAGCTTGTGGCATAAGAGGCGGGCCGCGGCCCACGTGCAGTCGATGCGCTGCACGAGGTACGGCGGGATAGCACGGCAATCTAGATGGTGGTGCTGTCCGATGAAACGGAGCTCGCAGAGTTGCCGATGGAGCTTGCGCAGTCGGTTCATGTGAATCGTGGAAGCTCCGTAGGTGGGGAACGCGCGGGGGACAACCGGTCGATCCTCGAACGTAGGCGTGAGCCCGTGCATGGTGGGGGGCTTCTTTTTTGGTTGGTGGGGCGGTGGAGGTGGCAGATCGCGTAGACGGGTGAGATGGTACTCATGACTGGCCTCGTTAGCCAGGGTGAACATGCGCTCCACGTCGTCTCGTGCGTCGGCCTGCTCCATGCGGTCCTGGTATCGCCCAGCGATGAGGGTCCCAAGTGCTTGCAGCTCGTGCCCCTCATGAACTCCGTCGTCGGGCGGGTAGGGCGTAGGGGCAAGAAGGCGTCGGGCCGTATGGTCGAGGCGACTGAGGTCAAGCGTGACCTGCAGGCCAACGTGAGACTTCGCAGGCAAGTCGCGAAGGTAGCAGAAGTCGGTGACAAGGGATCGCGCCGCCTGGTTGGCAATGATATAATCGATGCGCGAAGTGCGGGGGCACTTGGTGACGCGGTCCCAATCAGGGATATTGCCATAGGTGTGCATGGTGTGGTCTGGTGTGCCCTCAGCGACGTTGGACCATCCGTGCTGCAACATGTGCAGAAGGTGTGGATTGTCGTCAATGTTCGTGTTGGCGTCCATGCAGATGAAGTAGGGTGCTGAGCCGACCCTAGCGGCGGCACAGTCAGCGAGCCGAAAGAGAGCTGTGCTGTCTCCTCCAGCAATCCCGTAAAGGCTCGCTATGTAGATCCCCGCGGGCCCATGGTTATTTCGTCGCCGCCTACGGCGGTGTTGAGTGCAGAGTGGGAGAAAGACCTCATGCCATCTTTTCTTGGCCTTGAGGGCGGCGATACAGGGCGCATTGTCGTCGACAGTGGAGTCGACGATGGCATCCTTAGAGAGAATGGCGACCCCTCCCGAGGCGCCAGTGTTGCCCACAACGGTGTGATCAGTGCCGCCGTGGGCAGCTCTGCGCTGGGCTCGCGCCAGATCAAGGTCAGGCCCAAGACTGGCGTGGTATCCACCATGGAGAGGATTGGCGGCGCTGGTAGCGATGGCTTGCCTAGTCGGCTTGGCATGTCGGGTCTCCTGCAGTGCTATGACAGCGGCGTTGTGGTCGACACCAAGGGCGGTGATGGTTGGCCAGTTCGCTGAGAGACTGGTGATGTT
Source organism: Prorocentrum cordatum (assembly GCA_963575745.1). NCBI lineage: Eukaryota > Dinophyceae > Prorocentrales > Prorocentraceae > Prorocentrum > Prorocentrum cordatum. The sequence goes on along the minus strand of CAUYUJ010018791.1, from coordinate 82,540 downwards.
AAGGCTGACGAGGTGTATGGAGCGACCTGGCCCGTCTCCATCGGTGGAACTGGGATTTGCGCGCCCCGCACGGTGGAGGTCAGCTTGACCCTCGCCCCAGTAGGAGGCTTGGCCGTAGTAGGAGCTCATGGCGTTACTATGGGTTAGCTTGAACGGGGCTGAAGCCGCCATCAAGCCAAGCATGTAGGCGGGACACGGTCGGCACTGCGCCAGGGGGGGTTCATAAATATTAGTAAAAATGTCACGTAAATTCCTCCTCACTCCTGTACTGCAGGGGGCGAGGGGAGGAGAAATGAGACGGCGGCAGTGGGAGAGGGAGGCGACTCCTCGATCCATCCTGCCGAACACAAAGACAAAACCGAGACAGCGGCGGCGGCCAGGCGCGGCGGCGGCACAACGCACGCGCATGTACTGCGCACGCGCCACCGCTGGTCCCTCCTGCGGTGACACGCCCGCCCCGTCAGTGTCTTGATGAGCAGCATCTGGTGGAACGGCTCCAGCAGCACGATCGGAGGCCTGACGCTGGGCCTCGTCCATGCCCGCTGCCGTGAGGCCCACGTTGCGGACAGGGCTGATTCCCCGCGGGGCCACAGCTGCCGCGGCAGCAGCCGAGGTGGCGGGGGCACCGCCCCGACTCTGAGGTGAGAGCGGTGAGCCCCCGCCAAAACCCGCCACAAGGTTCTTGACACGGTACTTGTTCTTGAACGGGTCGAAGGTTGGCGCCTCGTCGATGGGGACGATCACGCGGGTGGGCATCTGCGGCTCGTGGTCCGTGGACGGCGTCGGCTCGAGGTCGACCTGGCTGGGGTCGATGACGCTGGCTCCGAAGCGTGGCACCACTTCGGGGGGTCGGCCATCGGCCTGAGTCTCGCGAGGCGGCGAGCTCGTGGAGCTCCCTGGGGCCTTGCGTGAACTGTGGCGGCTGCAGGTCCTGCTGCGCGGGACGCGCCCGCCCGTGTGACGGTCGCGTGGCGAAGTCGCCTGGGCATTAGCGCGCTCAGAATCCGCCCTGCTCGGGGATCGGATCGGCGCCGCGCAGGGTGATGGGCTGGGCTGGCGAGAGGCGCTTGTGCCGCCTTCCGCCGTGGCTGTGGCCTGGTCGGGGTCGGCCGCGTCTGGGCGGGGGCTGACGTGGTGGGCGCTTCCCTCGCTGTGCCTCGGGGAGGCGCTGCGATGCGCCTGGATGCGCGTGAGGACGAGCGGGGTGAGCGGCTGCCTCTCCCGCTCAGGTGGGGCAGGTTTGGCCTGGGCAGGGCGCAGTGCTGCAGCTACGTTTGGCGGGGGCGTGTGCTGGCGCGGTTGCCAAGCGCGCACGTTCGCATCGCGCCATCCTTCGGGGCGCCCAGCCCTGCCACGGTTTGTTGCAGCCCCCTGGGCTGAAGCCGCAGGGGTTATCACTGCAGGCTGGTTGCTGGAGGGGCCCTCATGTCGGCCTGAGTAGAGGCCCCAGGCGCGCGTGGACCCTGGCACTGGCGAGGTGGCCCTTAGGGCATGTAGGGGTGCACGCGAGTAGCCGCTGGCCGCTGGGTGAACCCTGGCGTTGGGGGCTTGGCCGTAGCTGGAGGCGGCTGCTCCAGCAGCCGCAGGCCTGGCACCTATGGGACCACGGTGGTAGGCGGCAACCCCGTCGTAGGCCGTGTTACCGCCTGTCGGGACTCGCGCAGGGGAGCGGTAGCGTGGTGTGCCCTGCTGTCCTGCGTCACGTTGGTCCCGCTGCTGGATGCGCTGCTGGTGCTGTTGGTGACGCTGCCAGTCGGCTCTCGAGAGGGGACGGGTGTCGGGGAGGATGGTGGGCACGTCGGGCCGCTGCCAGCCCCGATAGACGTGCTCGAAGGCGTGGTCAGGGTAGGTCCCCCCTACGGGTGAGTATCGTCGCACATGCTCCGTGTAGTCGATGTTCTGCGGCTCTGAGATCGCCGTAATGTTGATGGCCCGCTGGTGCGCTGGTCCATAGAGGCAGAAACTACCACGGTTGCTGCGGTCGTGGTTTAGCTCAGCTTCGGTCGTGGCACGGCTCACCATGGCGTCACAGAGTCGCATGTCGTAGTCGAGAGCTTGAGGCCCAGGACCACCCTCGGCGTCCCAGTACAGTACCACGTCTCGCCAGCGGGTGCGGGTCATGTGGGTGCGCTCGGCGATCAACTCGCAGACGGTCCTGACCGTGACACGATCCCTGTACATGTTGGTAATGGCTAGGGAGAAGGGTCGGCGGACCGTCTTGTTGAAGGTGAGTTCCTCCTTGAGGGCCTGATGGGGGCTGAAGAGCACGTAGCCTTCCCTCCAAAGCGGTTGGTCGGGGGAAGGTTCTTCGGGCATCCCCGTTCCTGTGAATCCAGGTGGCCGCGTTGTGCCGTCAGGCAATCCCTGCCTGGGGACGCGCCGCGGCTGTGGTGGGAGGTACCATTGGCCCTGGTAGCCTGCTTGCCCTGGTTGTGGAGGTTCTCCCCCGGGGCCTGAAGGCGCTCGGGGGGGTTCCTTGAGGTCGTGGAGGGCTGGCGCGTTGCCGAATTGGCGGGCAAGGATGTGCGGCGGCATCCCTGTGGCACGGACGTCGAGCTGGTTGTGTGGCCTGGGGGGGTGGGGACACCTGCTGGACAGGCAGCATGTGTCGGAGTCCCTCTTATTGGTGCTGTATGCACACGTCCAACTGTTGCACGAGTAGTCCGTGGACCAGTCCATAAGTGTACGCAGTCCGCTGCGGCCGCAGTCTGGGCACGTTGGTTGGCCCGAGGAGCCAAGCTGTGTGTTGCGGCGAGCCGCGCAATATTGGCAGCATTGGAATCGACACTGTAGGCAAGACCAGCGTCCTGGTAAAGGCGGTAGCGCATGCTCGTTTGTGCCTGGGTCGTCTGGGTGGGGTCTCGGACGATCCCACAAGGGCCAGACGTCAGCAAACCAGGATTGGCCTGTAGTGCGGACAACCTCGGCGGGGAGGCGTGCGTCCTCGGCATGGCACCTGATCCACTGGGGCCCCATATCCGCTGGTACCATGACGGTGCGCCAGGAGTCGTCCCCCTTGACGTGGACTTGGGTCGGTGCCCAGAGCTTGGTAGTGGTGTCGCCGTGATCATGGTGGAGGATGACCCAGCCGTCACGCCCGTCCACCGTAGGGTCAATGACGCGGTAGCCCATGACTGTCGTCCCCCACGGTAAGTAGGCGCCATCGTGGTGATCGCCAGGGTCGAGCCAGACCTCGATGCCAGGGGCGTTGACACGGGACCGCACATCACGCACGTGGTAGGCGAGGACGTGGTAGGCAGTCGGCTCCTCCTCCGTCACAATGTGCTCCCACGTCTCGATGCCGCTGTTGTCGGAGGTGGAGTTCCCGTCGCTCTGTCGTGACGAGCGAGAGGCAGATCGTCGCGCACGGGCGCGGCCTCGGGCGAGGGCGGCGGCCGCGCTGATGAGGGAAGGCGTACGGCGTTCGTCGACTCCAGATGACGTCGATGAGGGGTCTGGACTGTGGGCTAAGGCTGTGCCTGACTTGTACGTGCGTGGTGGGCCCGACGCGGCCCCAGGGCTGGAGCCGCTGGGGCGCGACCCGTGTGCGTCAGGGTGCCCCCGCACGGGGACAGCTTGCAAGCCCGTGTACACCAGGTCGATGAGTGGTTTCGGGTCCAGCTGGAGTATGTGGAGCGAGACGCGTGGTCGAGGCTGATTAGGGTCGTCCCTGGTGGCTGCTTCCGTGTCGTAGTGCTGTTTGGCCCATGCTCGCGCCGCTTCTGGCGAGTATAGCGCCTGCGGTGGTGGCCATGCTGCCGCGATGGCTGATCTGCGCCTGGTGCTAGCTTCCTGGTCGTGAGCTTCAGCCGCCTCACGGAGATCTGGATGATCGTAGCCAGCAATGTGGAGGGCGTGTGCGCAGTCACCCATGCCATAGGCGTGTGGAAGGGCACGGCACCTGGAAGCAGCTTCTGTGGGGGCACACCAGTCCATGCGGATGAGGAGGCTCAGGACCCGAGGGTAAATGAGGCGCGCTCCGTGAGCCTCCCCTTTCACGTAGTTGTGCCTGTTTTCCCCGCGCGGTGGTTGGGTGGCTTCGCACATCCAGAGTGCGATGGGTCCCCACGCGAGGGTGTCGTCTTCGAGACTGTAGGGCGGGTGGGGCGGTATCGCGTACCACGCGGCCAACGAAGGGTGCACACTCGTGTAAGTGCGGCCAGCGTTTGGGCCAGTTCGGCCCTTCGCTTCACGGCGGGGGCCTGGCAAGAGGTGCCCTCCACAGGCAGCAAGACGGGCCGCAAGGTCGCCGCGGGTCCCATGCCAGAAGACAGTGGGCGCGTCGGTGGTGGGTTGGCGGAGGTCAAACGTGAGGTATGGGAAAATTGTCTCGCCCGAGTTGCCGCCCGAGTCTTCCAGCACCCAAGTGAGGCGGTTCGGTGGCCTCTACATGATGTCCGTCCACGGCCCCAGCACTTGGAGTGTTGGGTCGTGAGTGAATCGAGGGTGGTCGTGGAGTCGTAGAGCGTCTTTGATGTCCTCAGTGGACACGCCACTGTTCCCTAGCGCGAAGCCGTTTTGGTACAGGGCGTCAAGTATGCTCTTCGGCGGCTCTGGGACCGCTGGGTCACGCTGGATGGTGTTGTGTAAGTTGCGTGTCGGTGGCTTGAGGGCAGTGTAGGGCGTACCAGGGCCTGAAGGCGCCTGGGGCCTGTCAGGTGATGCATAGCGTGCTCGCCGTCGTGGTGGTTGGGTGTCCGCGTCGGGGGAGGAACCACGAGCGTCAGCGTGTCGGAAGATGGACCACGGGCTGCCATGGGTGCGTTCACTGCCGTCTCGTGGCGTCGGGCTGGTCGATCTTGGTGTGACAGACGAGGCTCGCGATACGGCGGCTGTGACTTCAACGATGGCGGCGGTGGTGGCGGTGGTGACGTCGGCGACTGCGGCGGCAACAGCTGCGGCGTAGTGTTCCTGTAGCAGCGGATGTCGGAGTGCGTGCACCTGCTGGTCGTCGTGTTCGTCGGCGAGCGTGCACGGCATTTTGTGTGTGGCCTCGTCCTTCGGCTTCCTGCTCGGTTGGCAACAGCGGAGGCACCAGTGGGCAGTGGATGAGTCCAGGGCCCGCGCACATATGCGGGCGCCTACGTGTCCGACAGCTCCCTGGGCAAGGAGTTTGGCACCGACGAGTAGAAGACCACACACAACTCCACCCGTGGCTATGGCCCCTAGCTTGCCGCTGGCCCATTTAAGGACGCCCCCGAAGCCGCTCCCGACTGCAGTGGCTCCGCCCGAGACACCATCTCTGAGTTTGTCGCTGGTCCATTTGAGAGTGGCCCTCAATGTGGACGTGTCATAGTATGTCGTTTTGCGTCGGGATGTAGTGGACACCGATGGGCCTGGTGCGGTCGCTTGGCGTCGTCGTCGTTGTCGGTAGCTGGGGTCTCGGCTCGGGGTCGGCAAGTATCCATCGATCTGGTCCTTGTACGGCATTGCTATCACGATGGCGTACGTGACCACCAGGAGGCAGATGAGGTAACCACAATGTCGTGATGCCGCTGAGCTGTGCTGGGGCTCGTGGGGACCGCTGGCATCTGGGTGTTCATCATCGATGGGGTCGTTGTCGATGTCGGCCTGCCAGTGGTCGATGGCACTGGAGTTGGAGTCGGTCACGTTGTCGCCTCCCGCGGTCTGGGGATGTCCAGGTCTAGCCAGTGGTGCAGCGGGGCTGAAGCCGCCACTGTACGGACTGGCATGAGCTGGCGAAGCAGTGGAATGGCTAGTCACATCAGCGGCAGTGCCACCTTCAGCGTCGTTGAGCCGCGCAGAAGGATCGGCCTGATCTGAGGTGTGGGGCGCACTGCTTTGCCACGGGGCGAGCCCAAAGTAAGGCTCACTGTCGCGGTCACGCTGAGCCGAGTCGCCTGATGGTATCGTGCCGTCTCGATCCTGGATATCGATGTCGTCCTGGCTATCCTCCGACGCGTGGAACGAGTCCATGGATGTATTGCCGATATCGCTGGCCGCGATGTGCTGGAGCAGCCATGGTACGGGATCTTCTGCGGCCTGATCGGTGCCGTCCGTCGGCGCCGCAGCGAGCTCCGCCTCGACGAGCGGCAGCATGTCTGGCGGTTGGTGCAGGATAACATCAGCGAGGTACGCCATGGCGTCATGGTCGGGTGGAGGGAGACCTCTTGGCAGCAGAGCATGGGCCCGTGAGAGGTATGGCGGCAAAGGTGCCATGAAAGCCTCAGGGCCAACGAGCGTGGCACGAGCGCCCTGGTACTCCAGAAGGAGGCCGAAATAGCGGGTGGCGTACTCGCGGCTGCTCTGGATCCGAGTGAGGTTGCGGTTGATGCGCTGCCTGTCGGGGCCCGCTCTGTGCCAGATGTCCTCGCACATGTCGACCGCGGTGCGATGACGCAGGGCGTCGGTGGTGTCCTCGGACGCCTCAAGGAAGAGGTGATCGTACTGTGGCAGATGGAGCGTCGCCAGGATGTACGGGACGCAGTCCTCGAGCCATGCCCAGAACATGTCCTGGTTTTCCTCACCTGGTGCCCACGCCGCAGCACACGGTATGAGCCGGGCGCGGATCATCATCAGGTGCCAGAAAGCAGGGTCTTCCTCGGGTTCACCCCTACCTCGCATGGGAGTGGTGGGACCCGTAGGGCGATAGCGAGGCACAGCAGCGGGGCTGAAGCCGCCACTGTGTGCCTGGCCAATACTGCACGGACTCGCGGCAGCGGTGCCGTTGCCGATCGGGTCCAAAATGATGCAGTGCTCGTACTTGTAGATGCTGTCATCGTAGAGGTAGAAAAGGGACGCACGTTCGACGTGCTGCAGGAGAAACCCACCTCCATGCTGGGGCGCACCGCCTGAAGACGGGTGTGCTCCAGCGAGCGAGGGGAGAGCCAGGCTGCAAGCAAAGCGCCACATGATGGCGAGGCCTGGCGGGCGGCGCGAGCGATGAGCCAAAGGCTGCATGTCAGCACGCATCTTTAGGTACCCCTGCATGCTCATGTACATTGCAACAAACACACCCACAGCAAGATGACAGGTGTCCCTACACCAGGTAGCTTGCTCGTGCTGCTGCCAAAAATGACATGATATAGCCAGGAGGAGGTACGACGAGAAGTGAGAAGGGATGCCTCTGAAGGCGCTTCCTCGGAGGGCTGAGGCGGGCCCTCTGAGGCACCTTCAATAGGGTTCCTGTGTGACCCGCCCTTTGCCTTTGTCAGCCCCTGGGGGCCCCGTCCCTGGGGTGACCTGGCCTGGCTGGTCGATCCACCCGCAGACCGCCACGGGATCGGCAACTGGTGCAGCTTCCTCCTTTTTTTTTCGAGGGTGGCCACCTGGGGCAGGTGGATGGTACCCCCCGTGAGGTGCCCGAGGAGGGCCTGGATGTCGCCGCGCAGTGCCGCAGCTTCGGTAGTTGCCGTCTGTTGCTGAGTGACGACGGTGGCAAGCCCCCGTTCCAAGCCTGAAACGTGCTCCGTGAGTGTGGCCTGGGATGAGAGAACGCCCGCGAGCTGGACCTGCATGTTGTCCACCGTGTTGGCGAGCAGCTCGTGCTGTTGTTCCATGTGTTGGATGCGGGTCGTGG
>CAUYUJ010018791.1:67500-70000 GCA_963575745.1 Prorocentrum cordatum | reverse complement strand
CGACGGGGCGGCGACAGGGCGGCGACGGCGACAACATAGCCGCTAGACCAGCCGCGCGGCCCAGTTCCGTAAAGAGAAGTAAGACCCTGGAGGGCAAGCGCTGTTTAGGGAAAATCAAGGGCCTCCTCTGGAACAATCTGTAGCAATGCTTCTCGGCCCGGCCCGATCCTTCACAACGGCCGCGGATGCCCCGTTAAATGCGGGTGATGTCGTCTTCGCCGGAAGCTCCGTGTAACGCTTCGATGAACCACTGTCGGGTGATTGGGATTTTGAATATATCCAGAGGACGATGACGCTTTGGACTTTTTGCAAAACTTCAGCCACGACGGATCATTCGATGTGTAATCTTGCAGATCCCACAGCGGAAGGACTTTTCGTCGCAATGGCTCGAGCTTTTTCGTGGCCCGTGCGCCACCGGGCCTGGCATGCCCGCGCGGGCGGGCGCCACTTGGGCGGCTTCGAGCCAAAAGGGCCTCGGGGGGGGCAAAGGGCAGAGGGCGCTGAGAAAAAAACGACCATCAAGTCACGGGTGCCCGAATTCGCGGGGGAAAGCTAACGGGCCCTGCGGCTCTCGACCCGTAGCCTGGCAGCGCAATTGGAAGACTCGCGGGCCCAAGCGCACGCGCGCATCCGCAACTGAACACATATGCGCACACAGGTTGCGCATATGCATTCACCTACGGAGGGCACTGAAAAGTCGGACTGCGTCCCGGGGTGGGGAGGGCGAAGGGCGAGACAAGCAAGGGAAGGAGGGGGCGCTGAGGAGGAAGCGCGGGTGGCGCGGAGGGTGGCGCGCTGGCGATGCGGTTCCCTCCGTCCTCCCTCTTCCTGTCTTGGATCTCTTGAGGGTGGGGGAGGAAAAGGGAAAGAGGAGGGTGGGGGTGGGGGCGGGGAGAAAACGGAGGATAATCCGGAGGAGAGAGTTGCAGAACAGCAGCGCAGCCGAAGCAGTCGCAGCAACAGTTGGAGGACTGGGATGCAGAGGATAATATGCTGGAGCACATGTGGGACACGTCGTGGGCGGTGCGAGAAATCAGAAAAATATCGAAAACAAAACCGACCCGGGGGCCGTTTTGGTGCGTCGTGGGGCTGTCTGAAACCGGTTTGGGCCGCTCTTGGGTCGTCTCGGGCCCTTTCTGGGGCCTTCGCGGGCGCCTGTTGGGCCACTTTCGGCTGATTTCGAAAGCCTTTTGGGCTGTCTCGGGTGCTCTGGACTCGAGAAACCGATAAAACAAAACGAAGCCCAAGGAAAACGCGCAACTTACGGGTGACAGGGCCCTTTTGGCAGTCCTCTTGGGGCCGTCGTCGCAGCCTATGGTGCCGTCTACTGGCGATGTTCGGGTGGTCTTGGGCCATCCCGGGGGCGCTTCAAGGCCTCCTGAAGGCTCGTGGGGTCTTCCCTAGTCGTCTCGGGGTCCTCTGTAGCCGTCGTGGGGCGCTCTGGGGCCCAGCTTGGGGGTGGGCTGGGCGCTTGTGGGGCATTCGGGGGGGCCCCGTGGGGGGCCCGCAGCGTTCGTAGGGGGGTGGGCGCAGGTTGCCCGTGGGTTGTTTCCTCGTGATTTTAGGGGTATGAAGGCACGCGTATGTATATGTATATGTATGTGTATATATATATATACACACAAGTGGCACGTGCGTGCCCAGGCTCATACAACAAATGCAAATGGACGTGTATGCCACGGGTGGATGCTCGCGGTGCGGCCGGGGATTTTGGCCTAACGTGCGTGTTGCTCTGCGCTTGGATGGGGATTCTTGTTTGGCGTGTGTGCGGCGGGTGGGAGTGTTGACTTGACGGATGCGTGTGGTTGTTGTTGCCGTGTGGGCGGGGATTTTGGCCTAACGTGCGTATTGCTCTGCGCTTGGATGTGGATTTGTGTGCGGCGGGTGGGAGTGATGACTTGACTGATGCGTGTGGTTGTTGTTGCCGCGTGGCCGGGGATTTTGGCCTAACGTGCGTATTGCTCTGCGCTTGGATGTGGATTCTGGTCTGTCGTGAGTGCGGCGGGTGGGAGTGTTGAGTTGACGTCTGCGTGTGGTTGTTGTTGCCGTGTGGTGTTGCCGCTCCCTCGGCATGGCGGGACCACCGTGATGCTTGACGGAGGGTCGCGCTCGCCTTACGTCCGGGGATTTTGGCCTGACCTGGCTGGCGTCATTGTCAGGAGTGTCTGGGCTGACGTGTATGCCACGGGTGGATGCTCGCGGTGCGGCCGGGGATTTTGGCCTAACGTGCGTGTTGCTCTGCGTTTGGATTGGGATTCTTGTCTGGCGTGTGTGCGGCGGGTGGGAGTGTTGACTTGACGGATGCGTGTGGTTGTTGTTGCCGTGTGGGCGGGGATTTTGGCCTAACGCGCGTGTTGCTCTCCGATTGGATTTGGATTTGTGTGCGGCGGGTGGGAGTGTTGACTTGACGGATGCGTGAGGTTGTTGTTGCCGTGTGGCCGGGGATTTTGGCCTAACGTGCGTGTTGCTCTGCGCTTGGATGGGGATTCTGGTCTGTCGT
>CAUYUJ010018791.1:0-65000 GCA_963575745.1 Prorocentrum cordatum | reverse complement strand
GCGCTTCTGTTGTCTTGGTTTTCCACTGTTTTTTTTGTTTTCGTGGTTTCCTGGACTTCCCGCGGCCTCCTGAAGGCCCAGGGAACCAAGAAAACCAAAATGGCCCAAGAGGACCCCGCACTGGAGTCCCCTGCCAGAGGACTGCGAACAAGTATGGACTTGGGCAAACCACAGCGGCTGTCGGTAACGTAGTTCGCTCCTCTGGCTCTTCTCATCGTCGTCGTCGTCGTCGTCGTCGTCGTAGTCGTAGTCGTCGTGGCATACTCCGCCACCGCGTCTCGCGGCACGAAGTGGAGTGCCATCAGGTGCTCCAGAGTCCCCTGTAATCTGCACATGGCGAGTCGAGTGGAATCGTAGTTATCTTCGGACACCGCGGCGCTGACACGTGACAGGTAGAGTGGAATCATATCTTTTCGCCCGCCAAGGCATTGCCATGTGACGAATGGGCTGGATTGTTTCTTCTTGGACTCCCGCGGCGTTGACACGCGACGAGGCGCGCATTGCGCTACAGATCCTTGCTTTGCGTCGCATTGTATTGCGTTGCGCTGCGCTGCATTGCGTTGCCGCTGAATTTCATAATTAAGCCATTCTCAACCCTCCGACGCAACACCATCTCAATTCTCCAAACCGTTAATTCGTCTGACCGCTCGAACACCGACGAACCACCAGGGTAAGCGGGCAATCCGGCCGACCGACCAACCGACCAACCAACGAACCAACCAATCAACCAACCAACCGACCGACTAACCAATCAACCAAACGATCGACCAATCAACCAATCAACCACACAACCAACTGGGCAACCAACCAATCTTACCAACCAGCCAGCCCTTCGGCCAACCGGCCAACTTGCCCATCGGCAGACCAACCAATCAACCAGCCAGCCAACAAACCAATCAACCAACCAACCAAACAACCAACCCCCCACCCCCCCATCCAACCAACCAACCAACCGAACAACCGACCGAACAACCGACCAACCAAGCAAACACGAGAGCAACTTACCAACCAACTAACCAACCAACCAAGCAGCCAACCCCTCAGCCAACCCGCCAACCAACCAACCAACCACCCGACCGACGAACCAGCTAACTTTGGTACACCCCTCACAGGGATCGCGCCTCGGGGGCCGGAGCATTCTTTTTGAACCCTCAAAAACAAATTTGAATCTCCACTTTTTGTTGTGTGGGAACACTCAGAAAATGTAACTGAACCTGCTCCCGGGCACGCTTTCAAATCGTGCCCCTGAAAAGGGAAGGCGGCAGGACGGAGGAACCGCAGCGCGGGTGACTGGCCACGGGCTGCGCTGCGGGGTGCGCTGGGCGGCGGCGCTGCTCCTGGGTGCTGCACTGTCGCAAAATAAATTAGCGTTGGGACCGCGTCGCGTCTAGCAGAAGGAGGAGGGAGAGGGGGGGGAGGGAGGGAGGGGGGGAGGGAAGGAGAGAGGGATGGAGGGAGGGAGGGAGGGAAAGGGGGAAAGAGAGAGGGAGGGAGGGAGGGAGGGACGGGGGAAGGAGGAGGAGGCGGAAGAGGAGGAGGAGGAAAAGGAGGAGGACCACTGTAAACACAAGAACCATCCACGACGTTGGAACAAACCCTTCCCTCCAAGCTCCCCCTTCGTAGGCTCCTACAACGGCTCATGCCTACTGAAGGAACTCCCTCGTCGGAAAGCAACCGTTTGAAGATTCTGAAACATGCCAAAACATTGTTCTCGGGATTCCAACGCAACGGATCAACCTGACTGTTGCGTCTTGACGAACCGAATCGTGCCAGAAAGCGTTTCCTGGAACTTCAACACTGCGAATCAGCGTAACTGTTGCGCCCGCGTAATCGGAAGTCTTTCTAGAGCACCATTTCTGGTACGTTGATCATGGGAACCCATGGAGTTCTTGCAATGATATAAAGGATGTACGCAGCGCTGAGGCGATATCCACATTTTGAAAACCACCCGCCCTCAATCTAAGACGAATGCGCGCGGCGCTGGAGCGAGAGCCACTTTTTGAAAACAACCCGCCCTCAATCCGTGAAGTTCTTGCAATTATCCAAAAGAATGTGCGCGGCGCGAAGGCGAGAACCACTTTCTGAAAACCATCCGCCCTCAATCCGCGAACTTCTTGCAATTTGTCAAACCGAATGTGCGCGGCGCGAAGGCGAGAACCACTTTTGAAAACCACCCGCCCTCAATTCATGAAGCTCTTGCACACTTTACAAGCGAATGTGCGCGGCGCTAGAACGAAAGCCACGTTTTCAAAAAATGCCCTCTATCCGTAAAATTCTCGCAATTTTTCAAAACGAGAATGCGCGGCGCGAAAGCGAAAATCACTTTTTGAAAACCACCCGCCCTCAATCCGTAAAGCTCTTGCAAATTTTCAAAACGAATGTGCGCGACGCGAAGGCGAGAGCCACATTTTGAAAGTCACCCGCCCTGTAGCTGTGAATCTGTTGTCAATTTCTAAGCTTCAGGGTCACAAGTGGCGAGGCAATCTCAGGCGAAATGCCCGGCCCGCCCTAAAAACTGGCCTCGGGGTGCGACGGGGAATAATTACTCATGAGGGAAAGGAATCACGGAGGAGGAGGAGGAGCAGGAGGAGGAGGCGAAGAGGAAGGGAGGAGGAGGAGGAGGAGGAAGAGGAGGAGAATGAGGAGGAAGAGGAAGGCAAAAGGATGGAGGCAGGAGGAGGAACACACTGACCCCGAAGAGAAGAAGGGCGGCCAAAAACGCGAGACGTGAAGAGAAACGAGATCACCCGTCAACTGGGCGAAGGTGGGCCTGCGGCGGATCAGCTGGGTGAGTCGGGCCGATGCTGCTGCTATGATCTGCCCTCCTTGCGTACCTCCCTGCTGGCCTAAGGACGTAAGGACTGGTAAATGCTCCGCATGGTCACATGGTGTCGTTAATATAGCTACACACACTTATTGGGAGCTCTGAAGAGGCAGCGGCGGGATGTAGGCACCGCGGGCGCCGCCAGAGGCGCAATGGAAAGACGGGGCAGCAGGGGAAACAGGGAACAAATAGGCAGGGGAAGGCAAGCAGGATAGGCAATACAGTGCGCAATGTGATCACCCCCGACGGCTAACTTACAACACATGAAATCCAATCGAACTTGCGAAATCTGGCTGACGTGCGCCAGCCGTTGCAAATGGAGCGGATCAGACTGGACATGGTGCGTGGGGGGATCGGAGACTGGAGCCTATCGAAGGCAATCATCAGAAGCATCCTGCCGTCGGGGCTCAGGGCTGGGTAAAAGTGCCCAGCGCGCAATGAGCACTCTCAAAGCAAAGCAGAAGCTTTCTATGCCGTGGAGGATTAGCTCTGCTGTCCCTTGGGTCTTCCTGGCGCCGAAGGGGGGCATGCTCGGGATCCGCTGGGGCCTTCGGAAGTTGTCCCTCCTGTGATGGAACGTGGTCTGGGGGTGCCACGGGTTCTGCTTCCAGGAGATCGAGCACTCGTCATCGCGCTCGCACTCGTGGACCATCTTGCAAGTACCGTGGACGGCTTTGGATTGGAGGGCGGCCCTAGACATAGCAGACCTCGCCATGCAATGCAGATGCCTCGCCTGGACACTGGAACCTCTGTCTTTCAAGTCGCACAGCAGCTCGCACGACAGAGAGTTCCTCGGGGCATCTGTCAGGCTCTGGAGGGCTCGAAATACTGCTGATGACCTGGGCGACATAACTGAGGCAGGTGAACGCGTACACATTGTACCTCATGATGGTTTTGAAAGGCCCTAGCTTCAAGGTTTTGCGCTCTCGAGCTCGTCGCAACGCCTTATTCGCTGGGGCCCCCCGGCTCGGTGCACCCGAATCCGCCCCCGCCCGTTTCCCAAGATGCCCCCCTACCGTTCCCAGAACTATGCTCGGTAACGCCAGTCCGCGCTCGAGCAGCAATCGATCAAGTTCGTTCAGACTGAGTCCATCAATTACCGGGGCAACACACACTTCGGAGGGTTAAGGGCTAGGCCGGCCACTTTCTCGGCGAGCTCTAGCACGGGCATGCAGATACAGAGCGCCAGCGCCACATCGGCCGTGCTGAAGCCAAGATCGTCGGCAAAGGATGCAAGCGCTCCCAAAGACAGAAGAACCCGATTGCCAAATATTCTCAATACCGGATCGACCGCGAGGGCGAGTAGCGTTCCCGATAAGGAGCAGCCATTCCCAACGCCACGGAGTACTTGGAATGAGCTCCCCTCCAAAAACCACCTGGGCCCGAATATTCTTGTATAGCAACTTGATGGCTTCGAAATGCGAAAATTCCCTACCTAGGCTCTGCCTAGAAGGGTTCTTACTCTCTTAGCTTAAAGGGGCCGGGCAGTGCAACACGCCCCAGGCGGTTCCCCCAGTCCCCTGGGAGCGGTTCCCCCCAGTCTCCTGGGAGCTTTAGCTTTAGCTTTAGCTTAGCTTTAGCTTAGCTGTAGCTTAGCTTTAGCTTAGCGTTTCGCTTAGCGTTTCGCTTAGCGTTTAGCTTAGATTTAGCTTAGAATTAGCTTAGCTTGAGCTTAGCTGTAGTTTAGCTTTAGCTTAGCTTTACCTTGGCTTTAACTTAGCTTTAGCTTAGCTGTAGTTTAGCTGTAGCTTAGCTTTAGCTTAGCTGTTGCTCAGCTTTAGCTTAGTTTAGCTTTAGCTTAGCTTAGTTTAGCTTTAGCTTAGCTTTAGCTTAGCTTTAGCTTAGCTTTAGCTTAGCGTTACTGTTACTACTAATGCTGCTTTCCTAGGGGTTCCAACTCCTAGGTAGGGTCGCACTGGGATAATTAATTTTCAAGGCATCGAGCAGCCAGAAGACTAGCGGGTGCAGCAGCGACGGGACGGCGGCGTTAAAGTCGAACAGTAAAAAACCACCACGCCGAGAATTTTGCTTGGCAGCCCAGTGGATGGAGCACATACCCTTCGGGCTGTATCAAATTCTCGGTCATCTGGCGGCCAGGGGTGAAACCCGTCTGGATGTGATCACAACAGAGCTGGGCAATATCAGCCATTGTTCTGTTCACCGCTTTGGAGACGAGCACGGTATCGCTGTTCGCCAAGGAGATAGGACGGGCGCGCTCAGGGGCCCCTATGTCCTGATGACCTTCGCCAAGGAAACCCCGAGAGCCGAGTTGAAAGATGGGTCTCCGAGATGACCTCCCAGGAGGGCAGAACGGGCCCGATCGCCTCAGAGCCCGCCTTCAAGAACGCGCTGTAGGGGATCCCGTCGGGCCCAGTAATCGCATCCCTGGTTTCGCAGACCATCTCCTGAAACTCTACAGGCTCCAAGACCGAACTCGCATTATTAAGCGACTCGGGCACGATCGAGCGCGGCTCCTCGCGCTCGTCGCTTGCGAAGTATCCCCCTCCCCGTGAACGCGGCCCCGGTGCCCAGCTAGATACTTGCAGGCACCTCCAGGGTCAGTGATGTGGCGACCAGTGGGGTCCGCGATGGCTGACAGGAGACGGCCCTCCCACTTGCGCCCCGAGCAGCAGCGTAACGGGTGAGACGGTGCAATTGGGCTTTCTTGCGGCACTCGGGCTCGTCGCCAGCCTCGACCTCGTGGGCGCTCGCCCTGAAGGGCAGCCAGCTAACATAGGTGATGTGGGCGTGGAAAGCGTGCGCGCTTGTCCATGCAAATAAACTCCACTAGTTCGGGATAGGCTGCGCACGCTCTCCTGGCGATCTCGCTTCTGCCAGCTGCGAGCGCTCTCTTCGCCGCCAGCGACCAAGCAATTCACTCAGGTAAAAATGAGGCTCCCCGACATTCGAGACGCTGTTTCAAAGTGGCGGCCGTCGCGTGGGTGAGGTCTTGGGGCTCCGTCAGGTCTTTTCAAGGTTCCCGATGAAAGGGGCCATGTTCATCGAGCAACACTTTGAACACAATAGGGAACTCAGAACGCCTCGAGAACCATGATAGGACCCTGGGAGAGATCGGAGGCCCAGAAAGACGCAGGATAATTCAAACGGAGGCGCGGTTAAAGGGTGCTGCCAGTCGAACAACGGGCTTCCCAAGAGGACGCTGTTAGGATACCAGCCCGAGAGCTTGACGGAATACGGATTCGTATGAATCTTATCCAGACGTACTACAGGCATGATGCGCCCAACACGCACAACTCTATGCGTCGCCGGCGGCTGCTCCATTTCGGCAGAGTCAGGCAACACCTTGGGTAACTCCGCCCAGAGATTCCTGGAGTGACAAACCGTTTGGCCAGACAATTGCAAACTCCCTTCGCTCAAAGCAGAGAAGTTCGAGCCTCCAGCCAATATTGCAACAGCTTTTCCAGCCGGCGGAAGGAAACGGCGGATCCGCCGCCAAAGATGCGATTGATGAGCGACACTCATTAGGCTGGGATCATTGTGAACGTTCGCTATGACGAGCGTGCCGCGCCTGTCCTTCAGCGTGAGCATGTGGACACAGCCACGAGAAATAACCTTGTGCTCCTCGAGCTGGGGTGCTCAAGTGCTACGCCTCCCATATAGCAATGCATATTGGACCACTGACAGAAAGTCTGGGGGGCAGAAACCTGACCGGACAAGAACGGGAAGCGTCTAGTCCACCAAGCATGTGGAAAATGCTCTGTTGTTGTTATGCAGCGCAGGTATGCCGTGGCGCGCGTGTCGGCGTGCGTGCGGGGTGTGTTTCGCTGTGCTCCTGTGTGTTCTGCTGTGCTCCTGTTCTGCCGTGCTTCTGTGTTCTGCCGTGCCTCTGTGTGCTCTGTGTGTTCTGCCGTGTTCCTGTATCTGCCGTGCGGATCGTCGCGGTGATCGTTTGGCAAAGCTTCTGGGCGCACACGGCAGAAAAAGATCAGGAGCACGGCAGAATAGGCCCCAAGAGCGAAGGAGCACGGCAGAGAAAGACAAGGAACACGGCAGAATAGACCCCCAGAGCAAATGAGTACGGCAGAATACACCCCAAAAGCTAAGGAGCACGGCAGAAAATGACCAGGAGCAAGGCAGAATAGACCTCAAGAGCTAAGGAACAGGCAGAAAAAGACCAGGAGCATGGCAGATTAGGCCCCAAGAGCGAAGGAGCACGGCAGAAAAAGACCAGGAGCACGGCAGAATAGACCACAGGAGCTAAGGAGCAGGGCTGGATATGCCTCAAGTGCGAAGGAGTACGGCAGAGAAAGACCAGGAACACGGCAGGATAGACCCCCAAAGCTAAGGAGCACGGCGGATAATGACCAGGAGCACGGCAGAATAGGCCCCAAGAGCGAAGGAGCACGACAGAAACAAACAGAAGCACGCCAGAGTAGACCCCGAGAGCTGAAGGAGTGCGGGAAAATAGACCCCAAGAGCGAAGGAGCAAACCAGAAAAAAGACGAGGAGCACAACAGAATAGAACCCAAGAGACAAGGAACACGGCAGAATATGCCCCAAGTGAGAAGGAGCACGGCAGAAAAACAGCAGGAGCACGGCAGACAAAGACCAGGAGCACAACAAAATAGGCCCCATGAGCGAAGGAGCACGTCGGAAACAAACCAGGAGCATGGCAGAATAGACTCCAAGAGCTGCCGAGCACGGCAGAAAAAAGACCAGGAACACGGCAGAATATACCCCAAGAGCTAAGGAGCACGGCATAATCGGCCCCGAGAGCGAAAAAGACGCCAGAAAAAGACTAGGAGCACGGCAGAAAATGCCCCAAGAGCTAAGGACGACGGCAGAAAAGACAGAAACACAGCAGAAAAGGCCCGAGGAGCTAAGGAGTACGACAGAAAAGACCAGGAGCACGGCAGAATAGGCCCGACGAGAGAAGGAGCAAACCAGAAAAAAGACGAGGAGCACGGCAGAATAGAACCCAAGAGACAAGGAGCACGGCAGAATATGTCCCAAGTGCGAAGAAGCACGGCAGAAAAAGACGAGGAGCACAACAGAATAGACCCCCAGAGCTCAGGGGCACGGCAGAACAAGACCAGGACCACGGCAGAATAGACCCCAGAGCTAAGGAGCACGGCAGAACAAAAAACAGGAGCACGGCATAATAGGCCCCATGAGCGAAGGAGCACGGCAGAGAAAAAAAAACAGGAGCACGGCAGAATAGACCCCAAGAGCTGAGGAACACGGCAGAAGAGGCCCCAAGAGCGAAGGAACACGGCAGAAAAAAGAACAGGAGCACGGCAGAATAGACCCCACGAGCTAAGGAACATGGCAGAAGATGCCCGAAGAGCGAAGGAGAACGGCAACAAAAAGACCAGGAGCACGGCAGAGTAGACCCCAAGAGCTAAGGAGTACGGCAGAAAAAAACACCAGGAGCACGGCAGAACAGGCCCGAAGAGCGAAGGAGTACGGCAGAAGAAGACCAGACGGCAGAGTATACCCCAAGCGCTAAAGAGAACGGCAGGTAGACACCAAAAAGGAAGGAGCACGGCAGAAATGCGAGACGCTTGCGGCAGAGGAACGAAGGAGCATGACAGGAAGAAGGTCCTCTCGTTCGGCTTTGGATAGACCCCAAGAGCGAAGGAGCACGGCAAATGAGGCCCCAGGAGCGAAGGAGCATGCTAGGAAAAAGAACAGGAGCACGACAGAATAGCCCCAAGGGCTGAGGAGCACGGCAGAATAGGCGCCAGGAAATAAGGAACATTGCAAAACGCGGCCAATGACCAGGAGCATGGCAGAATAGACCGCAAGAGCTAAGGAGCACGGCAAGATAGATGCAATAATACGGCATACTACGCCCCAAGGAAGGAGTATGCAAGAAAAAGACAAGGAGCACGGCAGAATAAACACCGAAAGCGAAGGAGCACGGCAGAATATGCCCCAAGAGGTAAGGAGCACGGCAGAAAACGACCAGGAGCACGGCATCCTAAGCCCCAAGAACAAAGGATTGTGACAGAAAATTGCCAGGAGCATGGCTGAATAGGCCCGAAGAGCGAAGAAGCACTGCACAAAAAAAAACAAGGAGCATTGCAGAATAGACCCCGTGAGCGAAGGAGCACGGCAGAACTGCTCATTCTTTGCCTTGCTCGTGTTTCGCCGACCATGCTCCGCCCAATTGTTTTGAGGATGTATGCAGCGGGAGCGCGATTTTTAACACGAGCGGTAGTAAAAACGCCACTCCAAGATATCATTTGTGTTAACATGTCTCAGGCGAGGCGCTAGTTTTTGAACATCTGTCGAATTCGCGGCTTCCCATGTTTCAGGGATGTCTCGGGCGAAACGCTCATTTTTGATGAAATCGATGTTGTGAACATTTCATGTTTGTAAGGATGTCTCAGGCGAACTCGCCATTTTGGATCGTCTCGAAGGCGCTCCTTGGGGTCAGATTTGGGCTTGGTTGGGGCCTTTGGGGGCCTTCTTGATGCCTTACAAAAACCGTTACAGTTCGATGTTACCCACATTCATTGTTTCAGGATGTCCCTAGCGAAATCGTCATTTTTAGATGACTGGCTTAAAACATCTAGAAGCCTTTTCAGGAGCAATCCCCAGACGATGTTAAACCAGCAGTTTTCAAAACGATGGTGTTCGATTTGTTTGTTTTGAAGACGTCCCTAGCGAAATCACTATTTTCAGCAACCTTAAGGGCGCTCTTGGAGCCATGTTGTGGCCTTCTTTTGCTTCCTGATGCCCTCCTAAAATCATTACGATGCGATGTCGCACGCATCAATTGTTTGAGGATGTCCCTACCGAAATCGACATATTTTGAAGGCTGCCTTGGGCCGTCTGGAAGCCTTTTCAGAAGCAATGTCAACACAATGTAAGAACAACAGTTTTCAAGTCGATGCTGGTGCATGTGTTCACTTTTTGAGGATGTCCCTAGCGAAATCGCTATTTTCGGAAATCCCCCAATCGTTCCGACAGCCATCTTGACGTGCTTTTTGGCCTCTCATTTCGTCATCTTGAGGTACTTCGAGAACGAAATCAAGACGACGTTGAGGACATCTCATTTTGTTGAGGATGTCCCTAGCGAAATGCAAATTTTCTGCCGTGCTCTTCGTTCTGGTCCGCCGTGCTGCCGTTCGTTTTCTGAGGATGTCCCTAGCGAAATCGCAATTCGTAACATAAGAGTTCAAGACTTCAATCGTCATTTCATTTTTTCGAGGATATCCCAAGCGAAACGCAAATGTTCACAGACGGCGAAATTTCGCTGTCATCAACTATTCGAGGATGTCTCGAGCGAAACGCTTGTTTTTGGTAAACGCGATGTCGCGAAGATCTCATTCTTGTGAGGATGTCTCACGCGAAATCGCCATCCCGAGGAATCCGCTAAGTCTGTATACCGTGCGCCCCGCCACCCCCTATAGTTAAGAGATCTCTTACTGATATGAGGAGGATTCAGCCAAAACGTCCAGCTCGCTTCTCGTTCCTCGAAGACGCTTCCCGTCATCCGCCGACCCTGTCGGCGTGTGTGAGGGGCTTGTCCGTTCATGTCGTCATCTCCGTCATTCGTTGGTCGTCGTCTCTGTCGTCCCCTTTCCCTGCCTCCCCCCTTTCCCTGGGCTCGACGAAGCTCCCCCCTTTCCCAGGGATCTCCTCAGCGCGCCAGCCAAAGCAAAGTTGAGCAACGCCGTGATTGAGTCGAAGGGAAACCCCTTGGAGCGGGGTGTGGGGGAGGGTCAGATACGACGCCCCCCCTGGTAGTCCCAGAGCCCCAGAAAGCCAGCCCCAAGACAGGCCAAGAGTGCCCCAAGAGGCCCCAAAAACAGTCCAAGAGAACCCCGAATCGCCGAACGATCTGTCCAAGACGCCTTGACGGCCTCCAGACGGCTCAAGAGGCCTGCAAAGCGCCCCAAAAGGCCTCCAGGAGCTTTCCCACGAGAGCCCCAAGAGGCAAAATTCATGGATGTCCCATACCTTTTTAGAAGATTTTGGCGTTCTTGCCTCTTCCGCTTCCCGACGCGCCAAGACGGCCCAAGAAGCCCCCAAGATCGCCCCGAGACGGCCCAAGAGGCCCCCAAGAGGGTCCCCTAACCGCCGAAGAGGGCCCCAAGACGGCCCAAGACGCCTCCAAGACGGCCCAAGAGGCCCCCAAGACGGCTCCAGGAGTGCCCAGACGGGGTACCCGAACGGACATTTCGAGCTCTCAGCCCCAAGAGGCCCCCAAGAGGCCCCGAAAAAAACCCAAGAGGCCCCAAGAGGCTCCCAAGGGGCCCCAAACTGCCCCAAGACAGCACAGGAGAGCCCCAAATTGCCCAGGAGGCCTCCAAGAGTGCCTCGAGACGGCGCAAGAGGAGCCCTGGACGGCCCAAGACGGCCTCAAAAGAGTCCCAGGCTGTCCCAAGAAAGCCTCTGGCCTCCTCCTCTTCCTCCTCTTCTTCCTCCTCCTCCTCCTCCTCCTCCTCCTCCTCCTTCTCCTCCTCCCCCCTCTGCTCCCCCTCCTCCTGTTCTCCTCTGCCTCCTTCTCCTCCACATCCTTCTCGCCCCTCCTCTTCCCTCATCCACCTCCTCCACCCTTCCTCCACCTCCCACTCCTCCTCCTCCCCCTTGTCCCCCCCCCCTCGTTTTCATCTTCGTCGTTCTCAGGGTCGGCGGCACCGGCCGTAAAGCCTTCGCAGTAGGCAAACCGCGTGAAGCATCCTCAGAAAGTGTTCCGGCAGCAGAGGATGTTGGGCATGCAGACAGGCAAACCGCCTGAGACATCCCCACAAAGTGGGCGCGAATCCTGGAGTGTCCTAGCCCTTGGCGCCCCCCCCTCCTTTAGGAGAGCTGAAACCAACATCTCGTCTGGGATATCCTCAAGATCTGCTCCGAGAGCAAAGGATGTTAGGCGAACAAGCAGCCGGCCTCAGGCATCATCACAATCTGGACGCAAATCCTGCAATGTCCTGACCCTTGGCGACCCCCCCCCAGGAGTGCTGAAACCAGCGCCTTGTCTGCGACATCCTCAGAATATTCTCTGAAAGCAGCGCATGTTGGACATGCAAACAGGCAAACCGCCTGAGACATCCCCACAAGCTGGGTGCGAATCCTGGGGTGTCCTGACCCCTGGCGCCCCCCTTTAAGAGTGCTGAAACCAGCGCCTCGCCTGAGACATCCTCAGAATCTGCTCCAACAGCAGAAGGCAAGGGCATGCAAACAAGCAAACCACTGGATATTTCCCTACAATCTGGTTGCGATTCCTGGAATGCCCTGACCTCTGGCCCCCCTCCCTGGGGTGCCCAAATGCTACGCCTGCTATATCGCGGTGAACATTGGACAACCAATGAGTACGAGTTATACTGACTTTGAGTATGAGAGTAGCATGCATGTGGATGAATCTTAGTGTGATTGAATATGGACGTACTGAGTCTGAGTATGAGTGAATCTGAGTGTGACTACGTCTGACTGTCAATGAGTCTGAGTGTGAGTGAGTCTGGGTATGAATCAGTCTGAGTGCAGGTGAGTCTGGCTGCGAGTGAGTCTGACTATGCACGAATAGGAATGCATATGCATGAATATGGGTGAATCTGAATAAGTCTGAGTGTGAGTGAGTCTGAATATGAATGAATGTGAATGAATACCATATGAGTGAATCTGAATGAGTCTGAGTGCGAGTGGGTCACTCTGGCTGATGAAGAGGAGGAAGAGAAGTAGGTGAGGTTCTCGGAGCCGTCCAAATAATAACACGAATCCCATCTTAGGTGGGGAATGAGAAGCGTACGAATAAGACGAGCCGTGCTAGCAAGCAGGACGATCAAAGGGACATCTCACGAGCGAAACTTCGGAGGTCTTCGAGGATTCTCCTGGGTCGGCGCCGGGTCCCTGGCGCGCACCGCGCGCCAAGGAGAGGGGGCTCCAGCGCCGACCCGAGAAGTCCGCGCAGACTTCCGAGAGGTTACGCTCACGGCGCGGACCTCCGAACCCTTCGTGCTCTTGTGTGGCCTCTCGGCCCTCCTCGATCCCCCCCGCCCTGGAGGCCCCCAGGAGGCCTCGGAGCCCCCGTGGAGGTCTCCTGGACGGGGTCGGAGTAGCTGAGGTCGGAGGATCGCGACGCATCGTCGATATATTGCCGGTGCATCGACGATGCACCGGCGATGCATCGGCGACTTCGGCGACGCATCGGCGACGCCAGCTTTGAGAAAATCGGGCTCCACATCGAGCCGCTTCGGCGACGCATCGACGATACGGTGCGATCCTCCGACCCCATCTACACGTCGTTCATTTCTAATCGTGCTCATTTCTAATTGTGCTCGTTTCTAATCGTTCCTGGCCCCCTAGTGGCCAGGAAGAGGCCCAGGATAGAACAAATAGAAATGAAAGGATCTTGCCCCCCCCAAAATCAAAGAACTTCTGAATAACTAGAAATGAGCATTGTGTACTCGGACCCCATCCAGGAGGCCTAGAGCCTCGGAGCCCCTGTGAACTGCTGTGCCCCGGACTCCGCCGGAGCGCCCCCGGGCCCCCCGAGCAGGCAGCGGCCTCGACCTCCGCGCCCAGGGCCCTCCCCGCAGGAGGCTCCCGAGCAGACCGAGGCCTCGACCTCCGCCCCAGGGCCCCTGGGGAGGCTCCCGAACAGGCAGAAAATCCTCGACCTCCAGCCCAGGGCCTCTCCTTCCCCCCTCCCCATCCCGTCCCGAAAGCACCCTCTCGCTCCTGCACCCATGGAAGCTTCTGCCCCCCCCCCCGCCGCGGCACAGGCCTCCAGTCCCGGGTGCCACCTTAGCCGCCGCGCCAGTGCTTCGACCGGTGTGTCGAAGAGGCGCGGCGCTTCTGCCCGTAGAGACCTCCTTGAGCCGGTGGGGCTCTCTGGCGCCAGCGCATCCTGGCCCTCCGATGGGAGCCTCTGGAGCCCTCTTGGCCTCCCCTGAGCCTCTCGTACATCCCGGAGACTTCTGAAGGCTGGAAGCCTCTGGTAGTCCTCCTCCTCCTCCTCCTCCTCCTCCTCCTCCTCGTTCTTCTTCCTCCTCCTCCTGCTCTTTATCCTCCTTATCCTGCTCCACCTCAGCCACCGCCTCCGCCTCCTCCTCTTCCTCCTCTCCCTCCTCCTGCTCCACCTCAGCCTCCACCTCCACCTCAACCTCCTCCTCCTCCTCCTCCTCCTCCTCCTCCTCTGTCTCCTTCTCCTTTCTCGTCAGACCGATTCTAGCCGCCGCTTTCTCTTTGAGGAGGAGGGAGGACATTAGCAGCAAGGTTGTAGCGTCAATCGAGCGGACGCAGGAGATGCAACATGAATCCGGCAGGCAGACGCGCGAGAAGAGAAGAGAGACTGGCATGGAGGGCAGGAAACGTAGACGGGGCATAGACAGACATCACATGGCCGTGCCCTCTGCCGTTCGGTTACGGGGGAGGCAGCCGCGAACGAACCGACTAATCAGGGGAGGGGGCCGCACAGAGAGTGAGCGTAATACGGCGCACTGCGGCAGCGGCAGGTGAGTGGCGAGCAGAGGAGGCAACATATGGCAAGGCAATGAGCGGGGGGAGTTTGGAGTCCACCCGCCAGTCTGCTCATTTTCTCCATCAGCCACAACCAGGATGATGCTAGAAGGGCGAACATCGGCATACGTGAGCACACATTTTCGGAGGTCTACGCGGACATTGTGAGTTCATGCTGATGCTTGCTCTGCTGACAACGGCCGAAAACTGGCCCCGAGCATGCGAGAGCAGGCATGGGAAATCGCCCATCGTGCAAAAACCTGGAGTCTATGCACGACACGTGCTCCTGTCGTACTCACAATCCGGTTCCCAAAGGAGTGGCTGGAATATCAAAAACTTCCAAAGTGGAGGCTTGGCTTACATTACGGAGGCTTCTTCCCTCGACCATGGGGTGTTTCTCCTCCAAAGTGGAGGCTCGCCCTCCGAACTGGAGGTGTTTTTCTATCTCTCAGTCGGACTGCGGGTACACGGCGGCGCAGGCAATACCATAACCGCCTTCTCCGATGTTCTCCCAGGGAAAGGCCGCAGGAACAGCAATAAGCAACCAGAGAACTGGTCATTCGATGAACTCCGGCCGTCGTTTTTTTTTCGGCGTCGCCCCGATTGGACTCGGCTGGGACGAGCCGGGGGCTCGACCCCGAGGCCCAGAGAGGCCGAGGGGCTGAGCCGTGGCGCCGCGGGCCCCTCGGCTTTGGGCGTGGCCCCGGGGGCCCAGGCGGGCTCCTCGGAGCTCTCGCGGAGCGCGGGCCGCCCGCGGGGCGCAGCAGTCGCGGACCGCATCGTTCCCCAATGAGCCCACACAAGACGTGCGCGCCCAACCGCGCACACGAACACGGCCCCCCCCGGGTCCGCGAGACCAGCCAGGTGAAACCAGCGTCGTACACTGCGCACTCTCCTCCAGGCCCGCCCCCCCGCCCCACGCCCCACCCCGCGCCCGCGGGGCCTCCGCCACGGGCAGCGCCGGCTTGCCCGCCTGAGGGGCGCGGCCGAGACGGCCGAGAGACGTCCAGGACTGCCTGTGAGCTGCAGGTATGATGCAGCCCAGCTGGACAGCCCTGTGTGCAGAGATCTTGGGGAAGAAGCTCCTGCGATGGAAACTGGGGCGCTGCCTGGAGCATGGGTCGATGGGAGCCGTCCAGGATGTAGGCCCAGCGGGTCGATTCTGGACTTTTCCCTCGCATGCTGTGATCAGGTCCTCAGGGCGCCTGGAAATGCCTGGATGTTTCGAATTCTGTCAAGCGCCGCTTTCGTGCCGTTCGGGCTGTTTCGCCCCATTCCTTCTTGAAACATGTTTTCGAGTCTCTAAGCTTCTTCGTGACGACACCACTGATGTCCCCAATGCAGCCATGCAGCCTGGTTACCCGAGCAGGAGGAGATGGAGGAGGATAACGAGGAGGAGGAGGAGGAGCAGGAGGAGGAGGAGGACCATCGTGAACCAATGATGCATCAAAGATGCTGCAATACACTCTCCCGTCCCAAGTCACCTCCCCACACGCCCCTTCGAATGCTCTTTTCGCTCCGGGAAGCGCCCCCTACTGAACGTACAGCACCAGGTGTGCCTCACACTCAAGCGAGACCCCGTGTTGTAAAAGATCCACTTCAATCCTTGCAGCTGGCAGACACGCAAAGAGACAGGATTAGGCAATTCAAGGGAGTGTCCAACGAGAATCTGTTCTTGAAAAGGATTAGCGCTCCCTCCGCGTACGTGTTACGCAGTCACAGCTCTGGTCGTACCATATGCGAGAACCTCCGACGAGAACCACATGTTGAAAGGGAGCCGCCCTTCATCCGTGTATCTCTTGTGCACTTTCAAAGTTCGGGTCATACCTTTTGAGAACATCTACACAGGGAGCTCCATTGTGAAAAGGACCCGCCCTGCACCCGCGAATGTAACTGCTACACAAACAGGAACTTTGGATCATAGAACTTGACACGGTCTCAAGCAAGACTAGCAGTTTTTCGAAAAGAGCTGGCCTTCATGCTTGTAGCTGTTGAAAGCGTTTACAACGAATGTGCGCGGCACTGCGGCGAGTGCCGAAATTCGAGAACTACTGGCCCTAATGTGCGCGGCCTTGAGGCGAAACAAGCGTGTGCGGTTCTGAATTAGAACGTCGCACTTTGGAAACCACTGGCCATCCATCCTAGTATCTGTTTGAGTTTCCCCACCTCGGAATAATACGTTGCAAGGAAGTCTCCAGAGAATCGCCCAGCCCTACCTAAGGACACGTCTGGTGGCACGATAGGGGGCAGCGAGTACATGAGCAGACGCGCCGAGTCAGGGTAAATGGACGGATGAGACGGCAGGAGAAAGAGAGAACGCACAATCTCTCACTGACATCAAGGAGAACACGTGCGGGCCAGCCCGAACATATCCTCTCGCATAGATCTGGAGGTAGACCCGTGCAGCAGATCCAGGGCAGGGGCAGCCCTGGGGAGGCAGAGGTAGAGGGACGATCAACTCACATGCCCCTCAGGGAGACAAACAACAAACAAGTTAAAGCCGTTTCACGGTGTCAGACCCAACAACTGCACCGCAGGATCCGAGACAAGCATGCGCCTCGGGAGCGGGATCGGATGCTTTCGGACATCCCTGGGAATCGCGGCCAGAAGCGAAGTTATCTCGGCGCCACTTGCGCTGAGGGTTGGTATTCATAAAGAGGGATGATATACCGAGGAGGAGGAGACAGAGGAGGAGAAGGAGGAGGTTGAGGAGGAGGAGGAGGACGCGGATGAGGGATGGGAGGAGGAATGCGACGAGGAAGAAGAGGAGGAAGAGGAGGAGGAGGTGGAAGAAGAGGAGGAGGAGGAGAAGGAGGAGGAGGAGTGTAGGTGGGCAGCGACTCGAATCGTCAGCGCAGGCACGAACCAAGTAAGGCTAGATAGCAGAATGGATCAACCGCCTCGACCCGAAGGGGGCAAACGTGTGACAGCGGCAGGGCACAAGCGCGCGCGAATGAGCGGGTTACTAATCTAATGAGAAAGAACGCTTTTCACGTGCTCTTGTGCAGGATGGGGGTGGGGTGGCATGGGGGATGGGGATTGGCACCCCGCCCCGAGGCAAGGAGGGGAGGGGTGGTTCTGACCCCCCCTCCCGTACTCGCCGCTGGAAAACGGCGACGACCCGGGGGGGGGAGGCCTTCAGCGCGCTGCGCAGCGGCTCCAGCAGATGGCCGGGTGTCGCCTTGCGGCGCGCGCCTCGACCTCCTCCTTTCTCTTCCTCCTCCTCCTCCTCCTCCTCCTCCTCCTCCGTCCTCCTCCTCCTCCTCCTCCTCCTCCGTCCTCCTTCGTCCTCCTCTCCCCTGGGCCCCCCGCGAGCCTGCGCCGCCGCGCACGCGCCGACAGCGCGAGGGCCCTCAGCGGAGGCCTCCCGGAAGGCCTCCGAACGGCCAGGGAACGGCCGGCGAAGGGCGGGCGAGCGGCCGGCGAGCGGCCCCCGAGGGGGCTCCGAGAGGACGGCGAGCGGCCTCCGAGGGCCTCCGAGAGACGGCCGGCGAGCGGCCGGGCGGGGCGGCGGCGGCCGTGCTCGCCGGGCTCTGCTCGAAGAGCGACCCGAGCGCGGCGCACAGCTGCGGCGCGGCCGCCTGCGGCGTGTCGTCTGTCTTCGTCGTCGAGTTCGTCGTGGTCGTTGGCGTCGGGGTCGTGGTCGTCGTCGGCGTCGTCCTCGTCTTTGTCCCCCCCCCCCCCCTGCATCTCTTCATGAAGAACTCCTCCCTCTCCCTGTCCTCTCTCTCTTCCTCGTCCTCCTCCAAGACGGCCCAAGAGGGCTCCAAGACGAGAGGGGCCCAAGAGGGGCAACTCGGACTGACCTCCCGCGCCCTGCGGCCGAAGAGGGTCCCTGAAACCGCCATCAGGCCCGCCCAAGAGGCCCAAAAGAGGCCCCAAGAGGCTCCCGAAAGGCCACCCAAGAGGCCCCAACAGGCAGCCCGGAGGACACTGACCCACAACCGCCAGGCACGGTGTCGGGTTGGGCCGAATACCATTCGGATCCGCCGCCCCCTGTTGATTCGTCACAGGGGTACCTGGTGTGCTAGATCCTACCAGTTTTGGCATTGGTTCTTTTCCACAAGAACTCCCCCTGGGGCTTCGGCTCAGCGCGGCGCCGGCCACCCGAAAGGCGCCCATTTTTCGAAGAAAATCCCCAAACGGCTCCAGATGGCCTACAAGACGGCCAAAATGGCCTCCAGGATGCCTTCAAGACGGCCAAGATGGCCACCAAGATGGCTACGATGGCCCCAAGATCCCTCCAAGACGGCTCAAGATGCACCCAAGACGGCCTCAGATAGCCTCAAGATGGCCCATGACGGCCCAAGAGGCTCCCAAGATGTCTCCAAGACAGCCCAAGAGGCTTCCAAGAGGTCCTCCAGGAAAGCCCGAAGATGTCCAACTCATTGATTATCTCAGGTTTTGTAGGCTGTTGGCATTTTCATTTTTCCGGCCTTCCGACGGCCCAAGACGGCCCAAGAAGCCTCCAAGATTGCACACGAGGCCTCCAAGATGGTTCCATGACGGCCGAAAAGGTCCCAGAGACGGCCCCAATAGGGCCCCAAGACAGTCCAAGAGGCCTCCAAGACGCCCAAGATGGCCTCCAGGACGGCCATGATGGCCCCCAGAGACCCCAAGATGACCTCAAGGTGTCTCCAAAACGGCCCAACATGCACCCAAGACGGCCCAAGATGGCCTCAAGATGGCCCCAAACGCTCCAAGTAGCCCCATGACCGCCCAAGAGGCCCCCAAGACTGCCCCAAGAGGGCCCCAAGACGACCCAAGAGGTCTTCAAGACGCCCAAGATGGCCTCCAAGACGGCCCTGAAACGCCCCAAGAGGGCCCCAAGTCGGTTCAGAGAGGCTCCCGAAGAAGGCTTCCGATGGCGTCAGACGGGCCAGGAGCGTCCGATGACGGCGAATGAGGCACCCAAGGAGCCCCCCAAAGCCCCCAAGAGGCCCAACTAATCTCCCAAGAGGCCCCCAAGAGTCTCCCAGGAAGCTCCCAAGAGGCCCCAAGAGGCCCCCAGAACGCCCCGAGAGGCTCCCAAGAGGGCTCCTCCTCCTTCCTTTTTTTCTCCCTCTCCTGCTCTTCCCCTTCCTCCCCCAAGTGCTCCCGGAAGGGCTTCCAAACCGACTTGGGGAACACATGGTTCGATTGCTTGGCCAAGCTCTAGCCCAACTTTCGGCCACATAGGCGAGTCCGGAAAGGCAGGGGGCGGCGGTGATTCGCCGTAGGCGTCTTCGACAAATAACTTCTCATTCTCCCTCCTCCCTCTCTTCTTCCTCCTCCTCCTCCTCCTCCTCCTCCTCTTCCTCCATCCTCCTCCATCCCTTGTCCTTATAGGTACATCCTCCCTGTCGTGCCCTCAGAGGTGCTGGTAGGGCGGGCTGGGCGATTCGTCTGAGACTCCCCCCCTGCTCGCTCTCTCCCCCCCTGACTCAAACTCGCCCCCTGCCTCGCTCCCCCTTCCCCCCCTCCCTCGCTCCCTCGCTCCCTCCTCCCCTCCCTCCCTCCACCCCTCCCCTCGACGACGACGACGACGACGACGACGACGACGACGACGACGACGACGACGACGACGACGACGACGACGACGACGAGGGCGCGGTCCGCGCCCGCGCGCCCCAGAGCGGTGTCGCGACGCCTCCCAGCAGAGAGGTGCCGCCAGCAGCTCCGCGAGGGCCTCTGTGTCCAGCTCGGCCGGGACCGTCCTCGGCGCGGGTGGGGCGGCCGCTCGTGCCGTTCCTGCCTCCTCGCGCTGATCGTTCTGTTGCACGTGTGTTTCTTTTTTGGCCCTCTCCTCCTCCTCCTCCTCCTCCTCCTCCTCCTCCTCCTCCTCCTCCTCCTCCCTCCTCCTCCTCCTCCGATCGTCTGCTCCTCTTCCTGCCCTTCCTCCTCCTCCTCCTCCTCCTCCTCCTCCTCGTCTTCGATCTCCTCACCTCCTCCTCCTCCTCGTCCAATCGTCCTACTTTTCCCCTGTCCGTCTCCTCCTTCTCCTGCTTCTGCCGTTCCTCGTCATCGGCACTCTCCTTCTCCCTCTTCCTCCTCGTCCTTCTCCTCCTCCTCCTCCAATCGTCTCCTGCTCGCTCCCCCTCCTCCTCCTCCTCCTCCTCCTCCTCCTCTTTTTATCACGTGCTCCCATCTGTTCCCAAATTGCCCAAACTTAAACCCTGCTCGCGATTGTTTCGCACTGGGCGCTGTCGCTTGGTTTCGGGCCCTGGGCCCTCGGGGGTCGATCTGGCTCTGGTTGTGACTTTCCATGACGCTGTTGCTTGTTTCGCGACGTGGGCTATCATAGCTTCCCGTGAACTAACAAGAATAATGCTTTCGTTGGGACATGGAACGTAGCGCGAATCCCAAAAACAATCTTGTCGAAGCATACGTACATGGACAGTTTAGAATTTAGTAACCATCATAGGTCACCTAGGTACGGCCTCCCTGGTCCACCCATTCGCATTCGATGCTTTCATCCTTCTGCCCAGCACCCATCTACGTTGGAGTGAAGAGAGGATGGATGGTACACATTCGGCATCCATTGCACCATCCACGCGTCAACACTGGATGGAACAATGAATGAACGCACGATCATCATTCACTGTCTCACGCACCCGCCAACGCAAGACGGATGAATGGGAGACCGAAGTTCATCCATCACCCGTCGCCCGAGCCATGCGCTGTCCTGGCCACTGAACCAACCCACCTGTGATGTATGGACGGATGGGGTTGAAGAGCATTGTTTCGTCCGAATGTAGTTCGTCATTGGGTTCACCATTCGCGAAACTGCGACGCTGACTGGCCCTCACCCCATTGGTTTTACAACTTGCGTTTTGAACATGCTACCGTGCCCCAAACGACCCGGATTCTTCACTAGCCTTTTGCTTTTTCTGGCTTCTTCATTCGCCACCCTATTAGAAGGTAGCATGCTGGACGTCGACGTTCTCAAGTTCAAACGTACACTGCTGCCATTCTCCCCGAGACGATGGCTTCATTCGTGGAGGATGAATGGCGCTTGCTCATCATGTCCGTCATGTGCGAGCTGACGCGGTCCAAATGTTTGAACTATACGAGAAGAGTGGGGCCGCCCGGCATCCATCGGTGCAGGATGCATGATCTGTTGCCAGCTTGGCTGAGGAGAATGATACCTAGGTGGGGCAACCACCCACATATAAAATCACAGGGGCGTGAGCCGATTGCGCTTGGAAAAGAGTTGCGCCTTTCTTCCGCAGGCCTTCTAGGGAGCAACAACACCCACATACTCAACATGCGTGTGCGAACACGTAAAATGAGAAAGTGCGCCCAGCGCTTAGTACCTGGACAATTGATGGAGTCAAACATGATTGTGGAATGTGATTCGCGAAGGAGCGCCATGGTTCTAGAAGCAAATCGAATGTGGACGTATGCCCTTCTGATAAGGCTGCTTACGAAAGGGAGGTCGAAGGGTCGGGCGAAGAACCCCTGAGGGCAATATCATGTATAGGGTGGAAGCGAAGATCCAACATCTCTCAGGGGGATCTACGCTGCGACAACTACCCCCCCCTGTACACCGCTTTCCTAAAAACCTCCCCTTCTCATCTGTTATGTCCCTCAAAATCTACGAACAAGCTTGAGACGTTCGCTAAACAATACCCTTACGATGTCGAACGTGTTACCGCGCGGAGTACACATATCCGTGTTTGCCCGTCCCACAGAGCGTTGCTCGTAACAACTATGAGCGCGTATTTGCCAACAGGTACTGCACATGCAAGTGTCCACGCATGAGCGAACCCGTTGACATTCACATGGGCACTCCACGAGGGAAGGGGGGCAAAGGTGACTGACGGGATGCGTCTTCAGTGTGCTCGGCGCGCGCCTCGTCTCCCAAGCCGACCGAATGAAACGCGTACGCCTCGACGAACGGCATGGCACACTTGCAGATGAATTCGAGGCTCTGACGGCCGACGACCCACACAACACTTGGTACAGAATCCGCCGCCATGCCCTCGGCACGCTGGGGCGTGTTATAATGCCATTCGGCTGCGGCCTTGTGGGGCTTCTGCAATTTTCCTGCCGATATTTTCCAGAGGCGACCGCACCCCCTCGGGGGGTCCTTCCCACTTAGAGTTCACGCCTGCTCCATGACGAGCCAAGATCGTCCGAAGAGAGCTCCAAGACGGCGACCAGACGACCTCCGTAGCTGTCTACAGAAGCACAACGACCGCCCAAATGTAAATGTATGTTCAACGAAGTCCTAAGGGACCCCAAACACGGAAACACTCAAAGCTATGGTGTTTCCATCTCGAAATTCTAGGATTAAGCTAGCCTCTGGAATACTTCAGAGAGCCGCTAGAAGGCCCAATATTGTCCGAAGACCAGAAATCTCCCAAGAAAGCTTCAATACAGCGCCACGACCTGACCTGACGGCCTCAAGATGGTCCAACCGAGCCTCTTCGGGAGATCTCGGTATAACCATCGTGCTCAAGACGGCTACAGCAACCCGAACAGGCCCCCAACGGGCCCACAAACGGGGTCCAAGATGCTTCGATTACGCCCACAGAAAGAACCTTTGAGACCCCGCAAACGCAGCGCAAAAATCATACAACGCTCCCACTGCGCAGCGCTGCAGTATGGTAAAGCCGTTTCCAAGACGGTCCCGAGACGGTTCTACCGAGCTTTTTCGGGCACGTCGGTGGAATCGACCCGTATTCATTTCGATTCTGCGCTGGCACGGTGGCTGGATTTGCCGCAGGCAGCTGGATTAGTCACCAAGAACTCTTCGCCGCCACTCCGACGGCCCAGAATGATAACGTAGTGCATTGTGACCCCGTTGTGCGTCAAAGCGATGACACTGTGCCTGGAGAAGTCCGTCGTGTCCAGCACGTGCCAAAAGTGCCTGTGGGTCTCGAGGGGGAAGGCCCGTCCCACGGAGCAATGGTGAGCCTCGAAGCACTTGCCGACGAACTCGGCGTACTGCCGGCCGTGAGCCCCCCACCGCTGTGGCCCAAGCCACGGCACGTAGATGCTGTTGTGAGGGTAGTCCTCCTCCTCGATCTGGCCGGGATGGCTCCACATACGCAGGCAAACGTTCACACAGTTGAGCCCGCACACGTACGTCGCGCGCACGGGAACCACCGCCCTCGCCGCTCGGAGCCTCTCGGGCGGCACCCTGTTCGACCACTCCTCCCCAAGGGCCGCGTACTGGCAGTCCGTGCGCAGCACCGAGCGGCAGTTGGCGGCGACCCACCGGCCGAAGCCAGGGTTGAGCCGAGGGTGGAGGAAGAAGAAGCGGAATAAGCATAAACTTGCGGAACTCCGCTCAATTTTCTTGGATCGGCGTTGTACCCCCCTTCCTGGCGCGAGGAGCGGGCCAGGGGCGGCGCCGGAGGCGCCCAGCGGCGATCCAAGAAACCCGCCCGGAGCCCCGACAGTTTATGGTATGCCTTTCTTTCTCCTTCGAGATAAAGCAGGTGGTGAACCTCCCAGCGTGGCGGCCGAGACGACGCGGGCCCAACGAGGGCCCTCCTGCAGCACCACCACAGCGCCAGGGGCAGCGCGACGGCCGAGACTGCAAAAAGGCCGGCCAACCTCGGGCCCTCTCCAGGCATCGCGCTCGGAGCTGCCAGGCTTCCGCAGTCGGCGGGCGCATCTTCAGCCAAGTGGCCCGCGCCAGACCACCCCCGAATGCAGACATGATGGCGTCCCTTGGGGGCGCATCCTATACTTCCGCCGGCTTCCGCAGGCCCCCTGGGCAGCGGAGCTGCCCTCGCGGTACTTCCGACGACATCCGCCGCAGAAAGGGACGCAGCTCTCCGATTCCTGGAGACGGAAGCCGATACCCTTTCTTGAGCGCCCCATGTAGTCGCAGGGTGGAGAGTGAACAAGAGAGACGGGGGCGGGGGAGGGAGAGCTGGGGTCAAGGCCTCCCTCTCCTCACTCCTCCTTTCTTTAGCAAGTCTTGGGCTAGGGTTGTGTGCGGGCAGCCCCTTGAGGTATTGTAGACCAAGCCGCCACCAACAAACCCCCAAATGTTTCGGGGCGCCGCCAGGGGCTTGAAAATCCCAGTCACGCCTGGGGGTATATTGAGGCCTGCCAGAACAACCTAGAGGCGCCCAAAC
Organism: Prorocentrum cordatum; assembly: GCA_963575745.1. Lineage (NCBI taxonomy): Eukaryota > Dinophyceae > Prorocentrales > Prorocentraceae > Prorocentrum > Prorocentrum cordatum. Next base: position 40,670 of record CAUYUJ010018791.1, on the reverse strand, counting down.
CTTCAAATAACCAAACAACATTGAATACACAATGTCCACGGCGGAAGAAAATAATGTCCAGTCGAATCGTCCATCTCGGAAGTTTAGAGCCTCTGGGGAGTCTGGGGGATTTCTATGCCCACCCACGGTCTGGGCGTTTCGCCTGAGGCTTCCTCATAGCCCCGTGCACTGGTCTCTTCAAAACTGCACGGACAGTCGCGCTCTCGCCTGCGACTCCCTGACACCTTACACTTCTGGTCCTCGTGATAAACATCTCGAGCACCCACGCGGATGGAGGCCAGACCTTATCGAAAATCGCCGTCTCGCCCGAGACAATGGTGCGGCCTATGAGCCCGAACCTCAAGCTCTTCAACTGCTGCGCACGCGGAGACCGATAACCTCAGGGCGGCCCGTTGTCAGATCCGCGCTCTCGCCTGAGGCTCCTCGTGTTCTGCGTCCGTCAAGTTCCAAGGCTGCAACGACCTGCACCAGAGAAAACAACCCAATCAGTGGATGGCTTGAGAATGAAGGATCGATACTGAGTCGAGGACGACAGCAAGGTTGATCGTGAGATCGATAGTGAAGTCGATTTAGTGAGATCGACAATGAGACCGATCGTGAGATCCTTCGTGCGATCTATAGTGAGATCGATTGAGATCGATCGTGAGATCGATAGTGGGATCAATAGAGACATGGATAATGAGATCGATTGTGAGACCGATCGATAAGGAGACCGACCAGGAACACAAGAACCCAGAAACCCGGAACCCCGCCGCCCACCGACATCGGCCCGGAACCAACAACCGAGAACCTGGGAACCCAGAGCTGGTAACCTGGGAACCCGGCCGCCTACCGAAATCGGCCAATAACTTTCGCCAAATCTTGTAAGATCCGCTAGGATCCCGTCAGTGCCAGCACTGATTGGGGAACATACGGCCGAAAAGGCGGGTGGTTTTCAAGACCGCGTTCTCGTCTCAGCGCCGCGGGCAATCTTTTCATACGCAGTCGATATACACCAGGTCTTAGACGACCCAAAAAGGTCTCTCCTGAGGCGCCCGAGCGACTCCCAGAAGCCCAACAAGGAACCCCCCCAAGAGGCCTCCAAGAAGGCCTGGTCCGCGACCAAGGCACGGTGGCGGGATGTGCCGACGGTCACCTGGTGCCAAATGTAGGGAGGGAGGGGAATCCCCGTCCGGGAGTATGGGTGAGTCGAACCTCTTGATATGGCCAGTAGTTCGCAGCGTGATCCTGCTGCTGCTCCTCCTTCTCCTCCTTCTCCTCCTTCTCCTCCTTCTCCTCCTCCTCCACAGGAGGAGAAAGTAGTAGGGAGGAGGAGGGAGGGGGACGAGGATGACAAGTGCCCTCGCCCCGCTCCGATCCTCTCAAGCCGAATCTCATGCACCAGGGCTGCAGGGAAGAGTCTTGACCTCCGCCCCCCCCCTCCACCCCTCCACCGCGACCCGAACTGCCGCCGTGAACTGTTCTTCGGCTGCCGCGCCGCACCGCTCGAGGAAGAGCACCAGCAAGCTGGCTCCTGCTGCGGAGCGACCGTGGCCAGCCACCGCGAGGGGGCACGGGGCCACAGGGCTGTCGTGGCTCCCCCCCCCAGAGGGTCGGCCCCCCACCCCAAACGGAGGCTCGACCTCCGCTCTGGAGGCTCCTTTCCCCTCCCCCCACCCCCCCTCGCTGAACAGAGTGGAGGTTTGCCCTTCCACAAATGTTTGTGCTTCAGGTTTTCGACCATCCAAGCCTCACTGCCTTCGTTCCCATGCTGCACATGCCTTCCCAATGCAGTCAGCCGGCCTCCGAAACCTGAGAGGGGTGAGGAGACAGAGGAGGAGGAGGAGGAGGCGGAGGAGGAGGAGGCGGAGGGGAAGGAGGCGGAGGAGGAGAAGAGGAAGGAGGAGGAGGAGGAGGAGGAGGAGAAGGAGGAGGAGAAGAGGAAGGAGGAGAAGAGGAAGGAGGAGAAGAGGAAGGAGGAGGCGGTGGATCGAGATAATGAAGACGAGGAGGAGGCGGCGGGTCAGATAAGAACAGAACTTGGGGAGACAGGAATCGACAATCTCTGAACTATCCAACGGGTCTGGAGGACGTATCAGACGCGGCAGCCTTTCCACTCTGGAACGCTCTGAGACCGTTCCAGAACGCTCCGGAACGACTTATCCTCATCCTGGGCCTGCCTGGTCCGATTGGGGCGAGGGGACGTTGTCTCGGTAAAAGCGGGTAGTGGGCACCTGAGCTTCCCACCCGGACCAGCTCATCATCCCGAGCTGTTCATCGGCAATCCTTGGGCCGGGAAGCGCCACCCGGGGGCCCGAAAGCGGTCCTTTCCTCCAGGACCGCATTCTCTCACTCGGCGGACGAAGACCGGTGTCAGCCACGGAGGACGCCTGGTTCACAAACGCACAGCAGCATGTCGGAGTACTGTTCAGCCAGTGAAGACATCTCCTTATCACCACCGCGGAAATCTCGGCCCCGCTGCCGACCTCCCCCACTAGCTGGGGATCGATGCCGTCTTCTTCGGGTTTCGCGGCACCCATCCACCGCCAGAGGGTGCACGCTGGGAAAACTAAGTTGCCCTGTCCTGGTCGGGGATGGGGATGATTATGTCGCTGTCGATGTTGAGTACAAACTTCCCTGCCGCCCTGGGACAGCCCCCTCCAGCGGAAAGCTCCATCTCGTACCGCTCCTCGTCCGCCGACTTGCGTTGACTGGTCTGAACTTGCGACACTTTCCCAGAAGAAATAACATCTGCAGAGGCACAAACTTTCAGAAGTTGGCGCGGATTTCTTGGATCAGCGCTAGCCGCTGGACCCCTCCCGCTGGCGCCACAGGCGCACCCGAAGGGGTCCAGCGCGGTGATCAAAGAGATCTGGACGGACCTCCGAAAGTTTATCCCTACGCAGACAGACTTTCCTTGTTCTCAGAACACCGGTGAACCCATCCCTACCCGCGCTGGTGTGGCCCTGGCCCCACTGGCCGACTTACCGACCTAATTAGGTGTGGATAGATGCCTCTTCCTCCGGGTTTCGCGGGGCCTACGGTTAGGAACTTTTGCTACGCGTGTCGCGGCGGCGGTCCCAGCGACACGCTATGCCCTGCAAGTGGATAGCTCAAGATCGGTCACTGGACCACTCCCGGGGTCCGTCTGGTGCAATTTTTCACCCCGGATCCGTTTTCGACGGTCCCGAGGTCCGAAACGGCACCTGCAGGCCGAAGAATGCAAAACAGATTTTCGAGCCCAAGGACCTCGAACCTCGGACCCCTGGCCGGCTCCAGTGGGGATCCTCTGGACAATGGTGAAACTCTTAGCGTGGGGGAAACGGGTCCTGAGGGAAACGGGTCCTGGACCCTGGGGCCTCCCCCCAGGCCGAACTCTTCAGCCCGAGTCGTCTTCTGACCGCCCCGGGGCTCCTGCAGGGCCCCGAGAGCCCCAAAACGGCAAAAAACCTCAGGACCCGCTCCCCCCTCCGGGCCCGCTTCCCCCGGGGCGAGATCCCCCCTCGGGCGGGGGCGGCCGCGGCCGGCTTCCTCGCCCTCTCCACCGCCAGCGCCAGCAGCTGCGCGGGCACCTGGGGCCGCGGGGCCCAGGAGAGCACACCGCCCGGGGCAAGGACCGCGCGCGTACGCGCGCGGGGGGGGGGGCTGCCAGCCGTCAGCGCGGAAGGCGGCCGCGCGCAACAGTGACCCCAGGCATGCTGAAGGAACAGCTCGCGCTCAAGCCTACGGTGGGGGCACTTTCTATCTCTCCGCGTGCCCGATAGAGGTCAGGCACTCGCATGCAAAGGAAAACCAACTCAAGGGCCGCTCCTCTCCCGTGCCGCGAGGGCGGCTCTCTCGGCCCTGCTGGCGATCGCCTTGCGGCCTCTCTCGATGGCCTCCGCGGGCGAGGCGAAACCGTGCGATGCCATAACTACGGTGGGGGCATTGGACAAGGAACCCTTCGATGAAGAATCCAAGGTCTGAAGTCTGGTGGAACTCCAATCGTGGATCGGCCATGGATATCACTGCCGCCCTCATCAGATAAGGAATCGTCCGGGGTCTGCAGCCTCCTGGGCACATCCCTTAACGAACGCCCCCACCGTGTAGGGAGGAGACACTGGGAAGGGCACGGCGACGATGGCGCCAAAGGCCTGGGTGCGATTGGCAGACCCCGCGGGGGGCTCCACGTCGAGCGGGGACCCCCATCCGACAGCACACATCCATTGGCCCCCCCCAAGGCATTCCACCGCGAGCAGTCTGGAGGTCGCACAGGTCTGGGGATGCTGGTCGTCAGCTCATGCCTGCGACATTGGCCTTTGACAGGCGGCCCGTCGACCGCGGCACGCGATGCGACGGTAGCGGCCCGCGTGCTCGGGCTTGACACCCCCCATTCCCCTGCGCCTGAGACGCGCGCCACAGGTCACTCCGGCGGCGGGCCAGCCCTGCGCGCAACCGACGAAGCAGTGCCGGCGCGCGTGCAGCGAAACCGCTCCCCCAGACCTCCGCCGCCTTGAGCAAGGAACAAGGCGGGCTCTTGCTCGCCAAGAGTGGGCGTCTGGTGGCCGCTTCCGCACGCCGGGGGGCGCCCAGAAACGGCCTGGGAGGCGATATCGGAGGTCTGGGTCGGCGGCGTACGCGAGACAAAATCATTAAAGTTTGGCATCCATTTGAACCGCGAGACATTGTTATCGATTGCTGGATCACTCTACCAATACAGTCTGTTTGGGCTGATGGGCTTCGTTGGTGGCATCCATCTCGGCGGCAGTCTTATTGTGAAGAGCTTTGGCTTTCGAGAATCACTGCGCCCATACTTATCATTGGACTGATTGGCTTCGTTGGTGGCATCCATCCCGGCGGCAGTCTTAATGCGAGAGCTTTTTTCGAGAATCACTGCGCCCACAATTGTCAAACCAGCGTCCTTGAAGCACACGTTGATTGCATAAGCGACGATCGTGGTAACCTGGCCTCACCAATCCCCTCAAAGTGTCAGTGTCGAGGACCGCCTGTGTCCAGAAGGCTGCAGCGCAAGTACCACGTTCGACGCAACTTCTGTCATACTCGCCAGGCTGACGAACAAGGAACAGCGGCTTGAACCAGAAGCTGTGAACTTGTTTGTTGACTCTTTGATCAGCTTGGGGTCACACATGGGTTGGGTGAAGCAAAAGGGGGCGTAAACGTAATATCGATCAGGACGAATACCTGCGATACCTGAAAAGCTCCCGTGACGTTAAAAGGAACTCTTGGAGCCAACTTTGGAACATATAATTTTCCCGTGGCGATACGTATGACAACGGACTGGAAATATACTCATTCCCCGCATGCTTAGTGGGGTTCTGGTTTTCTTCCTTCCCGCGTCGCACCCGCGTCTCCTCCTCCTCACCCCTCCTCCTCCTCCTCCTCCTCCTCCTCCTCCTCCTCCTCCTCCTCCTCCTTCTCACACAGCACAGCGCAGCACAGCACTGCACAGCACAGCACAGCACAGAACAGCTCAGCACAGCTTAGCTCAGCACACACACCCACACACACAAGCACGCAAACACACAAACACATGACACGCACACCACGCAATACATGGTCGGAACCCGTGGCAGGCGTTGCACTTTCTCGACGCCGGAGGGGGTGCGCAAGGGGGGGTCCCTCGGCGCTGGCTCTATGCGTGCCGGGGTCGGAAAGCGTGGCGGGCGTTGCATTTTCTCTACGCCAGAACGGGTGCGCAGAGAGTGGTCCCTCAGCGCGGTCTCTATACGTGCCAGGGTCGGAAAGTGTGGCTCGTGTGGCATCTTCTCCACACCAGAGGGGGTGCGCAGACAATGGTCCCTCAGTGCGTCTCCTATGCGTGCCAGGGTCGGAAAGCGTGGCAGGCGTGGCACTTTGTCGCCACCAGAGCGAGTGCGCGGGGGGGGGGGTCCCTCAGCGCGGTCTCTATGCGTGCCAGTGTCGGACAGCGTGGCAGGCGTTGCATTTTCTCGACACCAGAGGGGATGCGCAGGGGGTGGTCCCTCAGCGCGGTCTCTATGCGTGTCGGACAGCGTGGCAGGCGTTGCACTTTCTCGACACCAGAGGGGATGCGCAGGGGGTGGTCCCCCAGCGCGGCCCCTATGCGTGCCAGGGTCGGACAGCGTGGCAGGCGATGCACTGTGTCGATGCCAGAGGGGTGCGCAGGGGGTGGTCCCTCAGCGCGTCCCCTGTGCGTGCCAGGGTCGGACAGCGCGGCAAGCGTAACACTTTCTCGACACCAGAGGGGTGCGCAGGGGCAGGTCCCTCAGCGCGGCCCCTGTGCGGGCCAGGGTCGGAGAGCGTGGCAGGCGTGGCACTTTGCCGCCACCAGAGGGAGTGCGCGGGGGGGGTCCCTCAGCGCGGCCTCTATGCGTGCCAGGGTCGGACAGCGTGGCAGGCGTTGCACTTTCTCGACACTAGAGGGGTGCGCAGGGGGTGGTCCCTCAGCGCGTCCCCTGTGCGTGCCAGGGTCGGAAAGCGCGGCAAGCGTAACACTTTCTCGACACCAGAGGGGTGCGCAAGGGGGGTTGGTCCGCCACGGTGCGGGACAAGACCGGACAACGTGGCATGCATGACGGCCAGAACTGTAGACACCCTGGCCCAAACTGGCTCGAATGCTGCAGGTGCTGTCTTGCCGTCTGCGCCGCTTATGCCGCCCAAGTGTCCCATTGACGCACTGCCGCCTCCGTGTTTGAATCTCAAGAATGACTCGTAGAGCTTCTCCAAGAGCGAAGCGGCAAATCTCAAGAGTAATTCGAACGCGCTGGTCAGCTAATTGGCCCGAAAAATATCGACGGAAGTTTTGCATCTTTTTGGTCGGTTAATTAAAGCCGGAGTGCAGTATCCCCAAACAGGGTTTTTAGACCCACTGCGGTTTCCAAGGTCGATTGCGTGCCCGTCCAGGGCGGGCTGGCATGGCATGTTAAACATGCCTCCTCCTCCTCCTCCTCCTCCTCCTCCTCCTGCAAAGCCCCGAGGAGGGTTCTGCACGGGAGCTCGGTGACAACGATGACGATCGGTCACCTTTTTACTTCAGCACGGCGAAGCAAGTCTCGGTAGCTTCAGCCGTTAAATACTTGAGCCAAACGGTAACGGGGACACCTTCACTCCCCGGTCACCTGAATGCTCACATGTCAACACCCCCCCCTCGGACGCTAGTCCGTATAGGCTGACGGGGAGGCGTCAACAATCACGAAAACAGGTCAAGCTAGACAAAACGTCGCACGCAAATGACGTTAAGCCTCAAGTCTCTTCATCACACTGTCGAGTTCGAAATGTCTCGTGACGGCGCTTGCGAGCGCCAAGTTTCTCACACATGTAACCTGAGCTCGAGTAAACGCTTTTACTGTCGCAAGTTCAAACGAATCATTTAAAGTTTACACAGCAAGCTAGCATTTGGATGATTTGGGTTGCTTTCGCTTTTTATTCGCCAATACCTGCGGTAACGACAAGAGATGCGCATGCAAACAAACTCAGCTCAACAGGCTGCTGCCACTCGATCGTTAAGCCAAGTTAAGAGGGGAGATGAGGAAGAGCGTGAACTGCAGCATGTTGACTGCCTGCCATCTTTCACGGACGGCGCGGGCGCCTCGCCGACGGGGCCCGTGAACCCCTCGACCTCGGTAACCCGCGATGGCCCACACCGGCTGCGGTGTAGGACGACACCCTGTTAAGGGCCTGCATCTGGTTGTAGTAATCGTTGTCCATGTACGCGTTAATGCGCTCCTCGTCGTCAAGCCAGCACCCCTCATCGTGGCTCTTGATTGAGCCGTCAACGATATTGTGGTAAGTGCCGATGGCTCTCCAGTAACTGGCGTGGGGAGCCTTTAACAGAGGCCCATCGCCTGGATTGTTACGGAGGTGCTCTTCGACCGCAGCGCCGGTAAACGGGTTCACAGTCCAGGCCGGATCGGTAAGCCAGTTGGGGAAGTCGTCGCACGGTAACCAGCCAAACCAGCAAAGCTTCTCACGGTGATCGCTTTTACGCTCGGTGACATGATCGGCCGGCCAATTATCACGGTAAAGTGCCCTCATGGATCCCTGATCGTTAAGGGCAACTTCCAAGACGGTCTGGTGCCAGTAGACTGGAGGCTTGCTCATCCTGCCCTTTAACTCCGCGGTGCTCCTGACCTCGAGGTCGTCGATGATGTAGTTACGGCAATGCACCTGGAGCCCGTTCATGTAACGGCAGTAAAGCCTGGCAAGATCGGGCGTCGCAAACCGAATCGCGGTAACTCCAGTCGAGATGTAACCGTGCGGCCCATGGGTGTCCTCCACCAGGTGCTTAACGGAGATCACGGTGGGGTTGCCGTGGGGCAGCATTCCTGCCCACGTTAAGAGGAGGCCGTTAAGCTGCTTCTCGTTCATCTCCGGCACCTTGTTGACGTACACTTGCGTGTCCGGGCAACTGTGGTGCTCAAACCACGATGGGTGAAGCTCGTTAAGGTGGAGCGGTGGCGAGTAGTCATCGTCAAATAGGGACTGCACGTGCCCAACCGCGTCAACCCATTCATCATGCTTGGCCAACTCTTTGTCCGTTAACTGAGACCTCCAGCTGATCGGACCTTTCAACACGGCATAGCCAATGAAACCGTAAGCGTGTTGGCCGAAAATGTCAACGAACACGTCCTCGTAATCGTTAAGCTCCCGCCCGGTGTTGCCCTGAATGGACCTGCCGCCAGGGGTCGTTAACCCCGCCTTCGCCACGTGCCCGACGAAGTTACCCTCAAACTTGCGCCAGTTGTCACGTGTCTTCATCGTTAAGGCTACCACCTCCCTGGGATCAGGTTCCGCCCGAAAGTTAACGTCGTAGTCGTCGCTCCTGTTGTTCAGCATGGACATGCGACCGTTGACGTGGTACAGCGGGCGGTAAGTGGTGTCCTTGGCGACGATCCTGGAGTGCCTCTCCACCTGATCAGTCGCGCGGTTAACGACCTGAGGCTGCGGCGGCGGGATGTGCTGGATCGGTAACCTCTTGGCCTCTGGAGGCGGGGGCTTCACGCCGGCAACGCTGCTTGCCGCTCTGACTCGCCGAGCCCCGGAGGGGGCGGCTTGGCCGGCCTCGCGTTTACAACGGTAGCAGGATCCTTTGGCGCCTGATCACGTTGACCACCAACCGTTCGATCCTCGTCCATCTTCATGCCTATCTGCATCAACTCCTCCAGCTCCCGTTGACGTTCACGCGTGGCCTTCGGCGCCCGCTTGTAAACAGGCTGTGGCTCTTCACCGCCCTGCCGGCTCAACGGTGACGCCCGAATCTTGTTCGGTGACACGGACCGCCGACTCCCCCCGGCTTTAGCGGTTGCGCCGGCCAGGTCCTGAGTAGGGGGAGCCCTGCCTGGCGGAGCCACGTTAACCTGCTGCGCTGGGGGCGCGCCCGTGGCCATGGGCCCGGCTGCCGCGGTGGCGGCAACGGGTGGCGCCTTGGCGGGCGCTGCCGTCGGGGGCGACCCAGGTAACGGCGGCGGCACCAGCGGAATATCGGTAACCGAGGAGTTGATCGGGTCATCCAAGAACTTCTGCAAACCCTCAAGCCTCTCGGTAACTCCCACTAGAATACGTAGCGCCGCATCACGTTTACCTTCGAGGTCCTGCAGGGGCGTGATATTCTCGGTAAGGCGCCTGGCGGTAATCAAGAGGCAACCGATATTTTCGTTAATGCGCCGGTACTTGGTCGCATTCTCCGTCGTGTTTACCTCCGAGTCGCGATTCTTGATGTTCAACTCTGTCACCATCGCCACAAGGTTGTTAACCTCGTCCTGCGCCCTCTTGAGGTTCTCGTTGACATCGTCGTTGGCGTGAACCAACGCGGTGTTCTGCTGCGTTAAGTCAACGATCCTCCGCGCCATATCATCGGCGACCCTCTGCATCTCGTCAACGTGCTTATCATAGGCCCCGTGGAAGTTAATGGCCATGTTGGTGAGGGCCACGGTGAACGCATGAGCCACGTTGACGATATCGTCGACGCGGCGATTGAGGTTCTCGCGCGTAACCGGCCCTGCCCCAGGCGGGCTCTGGTCGACCGCCGCGCCGTTGATCGTGACGTTGACATGATGGTCCGCCATGCTTTCGTTCACGCTCGAGGGAAAGAGGTAAAGGATGGAGGAAACTTTAATCAAGACAGCTTGCTTGACAGAAATGAGCTGCGGATGTCAACACTCGGTGGCCGGCGCAAGGCTGTGCCGACCTGTTAATGCGCTTTGGTTTGTGTTTAGCAGATGTGTGCTCATACTTTCACGACTGACATACTTGGTTAATGCATCTGCTACGTTCTCACGAGTACCTACTTTCGCAATTCGAATCACTCCCTCCTTTACCTTCTGCTGCAGCCACAGTTGACATACTTCAATGTGTCTTACTTTTCCTAAACCTCGTCTACTCGCAATCGCGATTGCAGCCGTGGCATCGCTTTTCAAGGCGATCTCAACTTCCAAGTTAAAATCCCTCAACACTGCCTGAAGTCCCAGTCCGACTGATCCTCCTTTCACAAGCCCGTAATACTCTGCTTCCCCTGACGATAATGCAATTACACTTTGGGTTGTGCTCCAAGATTTTATAAGGTGTTTACCCCACATCACTACTCCTCCACTCGTAGACTTCCTAGTTCGTTTACATCCTGCGTAATCTGTGTCCGTCCAAATCGTCAACTCTCGAGGCTGCTCTTGATACTGATACACGTAACTGCTTCTGCTGTGATACTTCAAATACTTTCCTAGCTTGACTAGACCTTTCCACGAACCCATAGTTGGCTTCGACATGGTTCTAGCAAGTTCTTTTACTGAATACTGTATGTCCGATCTGTCTTGAGCTAAATAATCCGCTCTAGCCGTTAATGCCTGATATCGCTTAGTCATGCTGGGCGAAAGTTCTACCTCGTCTCCCTCCTCAACTGGAATGCGTTCACCTGGCACCTCAGTCCTCACTTTTACTCCCTCAAGTTCAAGCTCTTTCACAATTATTTCCGCATGCCTTTGATCCGCCTCATATCTCAATCCTTCCTCAGTCCACTCCACAATCCTGTTAAGAATCCTGATCGCCTTCATGTCTTCCTCCCCCGGTCCAAGTCGTCCTCTCACTTTTACCTCAAACTCCTCCTTTATTTTATTTTCGAACCAATCGAGGTCAAGGTCACCACCTAGTAGAGTAAAGTCATCCCCATGGACCGTTAACCATAGGGCTCGGGTCTCGTGCTTAAGCACGCACGGTGACGCAACTCCCCTCTTGAACCCAACTTTAATGGCAAAGTCCATGTAACAGTCTTCCCAGTTGCTTGCCGCATCTCTTGTTCCATACATTGACTTTAGTAACTTTCCACACATGCCCGGCTCGTAATCCTCATCCGGTAGCCTGATGAATATGTCTATCTTTGCAGGAGCGTAAACGTAAGCTCGTTTAATGTCAATGAATGCCAGCTTTAGTCCTTTCTCGCGCTCGCCTTTCTTAAATCCCACTCCTTCGGTAACCGCCATTGAGAAGAGTAGCTTCTGTGCTTCCAGTGGGGGTGTAGCCGCAAATATATTCTTTTCTTTGGAGTTGTAGTTAACTTGTTGGGCCACTAGCCTTGACCTGTGGTCAGGGCTTAACTCATCTCCTTTGTTAATATCCATCCATCTGGTTCCAATGGGTGCCTTCCCCGTAACTTGCCAGCACACTTCTTCTTTCACTTTCTCGTAAACTTTGTGCTTTCTAAACTGCTCCATCTCTTCCTGACGCGCTTTCATTGTTAGTTTAGGATCAAGTTCGTTTCCTGTAACGTCGTCCCATGCTTGGATTATCTCTCCATTCTCCTTGTGAACGACGTTAATCATATTCATGGGTAGAGGTTTAACTGTGCCAACCTTTTCACGCGCTGCACAGGTACTGGGCGTTTTGAGCCAACCCTCATGTTCACATGCACTGCGCTTCCACTTGTGCGGGGCAGTCTCGCCAACAGCTTCATATGTAAAGGTGGTAGAAATGTTAGCCGGTCCCTTCTTGAACATTATCCTCCTTTCTCTGCCCGTGATCTCGTTCACGGACCTATCTTCGATAACTTTCCCAGTGTCCAAGTCAACGGTAAGTCTCCTAACACATGAGCTCCATCGTGGTCCACTTGATCCTGGTAACATCAATCTTTTGGTTCCATAGTCGTTTCTCGTCCATATTAACTGGTGCTTGTGCTCTCTGTCTTGGTCCGCATGGTCACATGCCCAGTTAATTTCGTTTATCTGCATTTCACTTTGCTCCTCTTCGTCAACTTCCATATTTGCCGTTTCCTCCTCTTTAAATGCACCTCCTTGACGTCCGTCAATCTTCATTTGTTCCACAAGTCCCTTCAATATCGCTCGGCACAACTTGTCTGGATAAACTTCTGATCGGTAAGTCCTTCCGCCACCAGTTAACTCCATGTGTCGGCGTTGCCCCTTGCACCTCCAACTTAACTCACGGCCTATGGCCGGGCTGTTTGTCATGAACTTGGTTGGTTTTTTAATGAACATCTCCTCACCTTTGACCATCTGCTTCAAATCGTAACAGCATAAGTCTCCATTGTAAACTTTAACATCTTTGTTTCTGAGCAACCGTTGTACTGTTGATGTACTCCAACTGGTCGCACCCGCGGGATGTTCAAACAGAAAGTATAACCCATTTCGCCGTTGAATTTCACAAAGCTCCATCGCAAATGTTAGGTGCTTGATCCCGTAGTCCAACATTTGTTTTACTCGGTCAGCACCTACTCTTTTGAAGTGAAACGCTTGGAGTCTGCTGAAAGCTGCGCACATGGGACTTACCACTAGTAACAGGGCTGACTTGGACTTAACTATCGTTTTTGCTTTCGCTCGCATGGCTGGCGCGTTAAAGTCCCATGAGTTACCATGTTGGTCGCACGTTGTTAAGTCCATTGCTAACCCAAGTATCAATCCCATTTTCTCTGCCATGCCCGTAACCCTTACTGGCGAATATGCCTCGGTTACGTGCGCCTGAGTTTCATGTTGATTCGCGCCGTGAAGCTTGGCGGCCTTCCTGACTTCGTTTAACTGATGCACGACGTCCAACTCCCCGCTCATCAACCACTCAACCAGCTCAGGGTCAAATCCCATCAGGTCAAGTCCCAGTCTGATATCGTTTACTTCTGACATCTCTTCATCCTGTTCCGGGTTAAGTTGGCGATGCTGAGTTGCCTGCTGATCTTCTTCGTCGTGGTCACCTTCTGCTTTCCGTTTAATCGGTTCACTTGGTGGGTCCTTCATTTCTTCATCTTCAATTTCAAACTCGGTCCACCCGGTCCAGTAACCGTTAAAGGGGTTTCCCATTGCCCATGTTTGATCATCTCCCTCTTTGCCGTACCGAGCATCTTCATGCTCACGTATTTCACCGCTGTCGTTTAGAATGGCATGGGTAAATCTCCTGGGTTTAAGTTATCCCAATCGACAGGGCATCCACCATTGGTGGGAAAGGCTAACTCTCTTCTTGGTCGCCTGTGTTGACAGATAACTTTGTTTCCTTTTATCACCCACTCATCTTTTGCATCCTCAACTTTGGCACTCGGCGGGGGTGGTGCGTTAAGTTTCGGTCTCTTCGCTTGACTTTCTGATTCCTGATTTTGACTTTCAGACGCACGGCTTTTACCTTCGAGTCTCAGTTGGGCCGAGGCTAACCTTGCTTGTATGTTTGGGCTTTCTTGTCTCTTTAACCACTCGATCACGCGAGCTCTGCAATCAGCATTATGTGGTTTATTCTCTTTGTCGCCTCTAACTAGGCATTTACACCCGTAACATCCCGGCGTCGATCCCATTTTCAGATATTCGTGCTTCTTTACGGCTATTCCTCGCGCAATCAGCGGCTTCGTCTCAGGCGCCGTTAACTCTTGCTCTGGCAAGTCCATGGGGACCATAATTCTAGACTGTAACTCCATTCCTGCCGTGTTGGGGTCAGGCTGCCAAGGTAACCCCTTCATCTCGGTGATTTCGTTCATATTCCATCTTTCCGCTTCACTTCCCTTTCGTTTGAACTCGTGCGCCTTGATCGCTCCGTTCGGTGTTCCAATGATGAGCTCCTGACTCTTCTCGTTAATTCCCAAAAACACTCCACTTTCCCATCTCATTTCAAGCTTGTCACGGCCTTTGTGCGCAGGCGTCTTTTTAATGCATGACACATTCACCGAACTCAGGAATTTGTTAAACTCCCTCCCCCTACATCTTTCATGGGCTGTCTTTCCATCTGTATCTATCGTGAACTTGTTAATCAGAGAAGACGCATAACTTACCATCCATGGTATAATCGTATGGCTTTCACTAAACTCGGTCTTGTAATTGGCATCCAAGGCGCTCTTTAATGTCCTGACTTGTCCTTGCACCGTTCTAACAGCTCTCTCAATTTCACCGTTGGCCTTTGAATCGCCTACAGGACTGACTTCAACACCCATGTCAAGGTCACTCGACGCTTTGATCCTGTTGGCCAGCGCCGTAATTGCCGCTTATCCATCACTTTTAAGTATAACCTTCTCATATCCGGTAAAGCCGATCATGTCACATCCCACTTTTACTGAGTATGGATCCACCCCTTTCTTCAACAACACTCGGCTCCACGTTAACTTGGTTTCCCTGCAATGCATGACCAGAATTGGGTTACTATTGCTCGCACTTTCGCCTTCTTCCTTTCTTCCTTTAAGCCACATGTAATCCATTGAAATTACTGGTACACCTCCGTTCCTTGTCCTTTTACGTCTCCTGTGATTGCGCCTACGCGCCTTGCCCCTAACGCAATGTGAGCACCAACTTCGGTAAGGCAAATGCGTTGCATTGTGCGCCTCAACTTCCTCCTTTGACGGTCTCATGTCACAGTGAACTTTCTTCGGTAACTCTGCTTCGTCACTCACAAACGCGTCTTCTACGTCACTCAACTCACTTGCGCTGCCCCCACTTTCACTCCCTTCGCCTTCTTCGGTGTTAAAGACGTTTAAGTTTTCGCATGGTCTTACGGGTAATGAGGGGCTTAGTAGAACAGGTCCGCCTCGAGGGTTCCCGGCCGCGGAAAACCCTCAGCTGCGTTTACTTCACTCTTGGGCTTGACAGCCTCCACGGGTCCCTTCGGCACCATGATGTTAAACTGGAACGTGCCATTCTTCTCGTGGATGGTCGTACATTTACCCGTGACCTTATTCATAATATGACTCAGGGATTTCCCGTTAAGGTCCTTGTCGAATACAACTCTGTTTCCAGCGTTTACCATCTCTTTGACAGATCCCAGAACTTTGTTGACTTCCGCCACTTGGATTGGCATGCTGGCTGAATTTCCATGTTCATTCTTGCCGGTTACTACTCGCTGCCCGTAATTCTTTATCGTCGTTCCGTTTGCCGCGCTGTAGTGTCTTCCTTGCTTTGACGCATCTGTCTGTTGAATGGGGAAGTAGGTGCCTAATTCTTGGGGGTCCTACCGTGTTGTACGCTCCAGAGTCCACGGTAACCACGATTGTTTCGTGCGTTGTACTCTGAGGTGGCACCGCGTTAATTTCTGGGTCACAGTCTCGCATTTCGATTAGCCCAATTTCTCCACTTTTCTCAAACCAACTCTTTTCCTGCCTTATGCTTTTACTTAACCTCTGGCCCCACTGATTTACATGATTGCAGTTCCCGTTGCACTGATGCTCCTGGTAAGCTTTTCTCAGGTCCACAGCGATTTTACGCGCCAATTTTCTTTCAGGAATGTGAGGGCAGTGCCCATTGTCCGTTAATCTCCTCAGCCGTGGGCGGTTCCGGTGGCGCGTTCACTTCATCATTCATCTCAACACTGAGCACATGCTGCGGTTGGCCAAACGAGGTGGTTTGTTCACTTTCCGCGTTTACCGTTGGTCTCTCTTGCTCAACTTCGTTGGCGGTCTTCTTGGGACCTGGGCAGTTGACGGCAATGAGCCCTTTAGCGCCACACTTGTAACACTCACGCTCGCTGTGGCGGGTAAATCTTCCTTGGCCACCGTAACTTCCACCCCGCGAGCCGCCACCTTTACCACCTTGTTTACCTCCAATCTTACCTTTCATGTAAGATCCATAGGTGGCACGGTAACCTTTGCCTTTGCCGCCTTTGCCACCTTTGCCTCCTTTCGTGAACTGTTTAGGTTGTGTGCAGTTCCTGGCTAAATGACCAATGCCTCCGCAATTGTAACATTTGGGGCCTGAGCCTTTGCCTTTACCCTTGTTTACGGCGTCGACTTCCTCATGATCTCCAGTTTCACTTTCATTAGCCCAGGACCCGTAACTCCAAGATCCGCCCTCTGGCCACCAGTTTCCATCTTCGTCAGCCCATCCTGTCTGATCCCAGACATTTTCGGACCCTCGACTCGTCTCGTTAATATTTCCAATGTCCATCGCATCTTTATTTTTGGTGTCTGAGTCAAGTTTCTTTTTACGCGCCCAATCTTCACGCTTGGAGTATAGCTTTTGGAACGAATCAATGTTAAGTGCGTCAGGCGTTCGCCAGCGCGCCTGCTGCCACTCGTCAAAACAATCATTCGCATGCACCATTATTGCCCTGAGCGCGGTAACCTTAAAGGGGAGGGGCAGTGAGTAATCTTTGCCATGCTTTTCAAGATTCTCCGCTAACGCGCCCCACTCCTCAAGTCGGGTAACGGTATCGGTAATTTTCTTGGGCGGCTCAGGGTTCATAGCGCGCGTCATCTTTGAGGACAGGGTCGCTCCTGTAACAGCCGAGTACCATTTGTAAACCTTTTGCCAAGCCATAATTCCGTCGCCATCCATGAGTCCCTTTAATTTTCCCGTTGCTTCCGCACCTTCAAGCTTTTCGTTGAGGATGTACCATAAGTCTTCCTCCATTTGAGTTTTGTCTCCCTCGGTAAACTCATAATCTCCTTTGTTGTCATCCCCTGCTTGTTTAGCTTGGTTTGCCTTTAAGTATTCGCTTGCTGTTAACCGACCGTTCATTATGCGTATGATATCATCATCATCTTCCTCTGGGACAACTCCGTCAAGTGTCTCCAACTTCTTGTTCAACACTTTCAGTGCCGGTCGGTAACTCGGTTTTACTTGGGCAAGCGCGTTTAAGAACTTGTCGCTCCAGTCTCTGAACTTTGCTCTTTCTCCACTGAAGTTCTTTAACGCCTGTAATGCTTTGTACTCGCTTATCGGTTTACCGCTCCCGTGCTTACTTCCGCTTCCGCCTTTGATTGCTTCCGAAAGCTGACCAAACTTTTCAATTAACTTCTCTTGTACTTCGCTGTTGGTCTCCAACTCGGTAACTCTTTCTACCAATCTGCGAGCATCCCTTTCAAGCGCAGCGTTTCTCTTCGTTATCGCTAACAACATGCTGTTGGTCTTCTGAGCACTCTGTAACATTTGAAATGCCTCAACGTTCGATACTTCCCTTCGGTCCTGTGTTACTCGCTCGTTAATGAACGTCGCAAGTCCATAATGATTTGCAAGTAACGCCGTCTGAACGTAACTGAAGTCCCCGTTCAGGTACGCCTGCTCGCACAGGTCGTTGAAGCGGTTAGGGTCCATGTTGACCCATGCATCTCTGTCCGCCGGCACGTTAAGGTTGACCGGCGGGTCGCCCTGCGCGGGCCTAGCTGCAGCGGCCGCCGCCGCCGCCATGGCAACCGCGCTCCGCTACCATGCAAAACCCCGAGGAGGGTTCTGCACGGGAGCTCGGTGACAGCGATGACGATCGGTCACCTTTTTACTTCAGCACGGCGAAGCAAGTCTCGGTAGCTTCAGCCGTTAAATACTTGAGCCAAACGGTAACGGGGACACCTTCACTCCCCGGTCACCTGAATGCTCACATGATAACACCTCCTCCTCCTCCTCCTCCTCCTCCTCCTCCTCCACCTCCTCTTCATCCCGAACGGCATCTCGGAGCCTAGAGTTGCGAGGATGTCTCCAGCGTAACGGGCTGGACCACCTCGCGCGCGGCATTTCGGACCCCAGAATTGCGACGATGTCTCGGGCGAAACGTGGTGCGAGGAAGTCTCAGTCGAAACGGGCCGGACCACCTCGAGCGCGGCGTCTCAGAGCTCCGAATTGCATGGGCCTCCTGGGGCCTCCTGGGACCTCTGGTGACCTCCTGGGGCTTCCTCCTGGGCCTCCTGTGGCCTCCTGGACCCCACCTGGGGCTTCCTGAAGCCTCTTGGGGCTCCCAGGGGGGGATATCTAACATGTAGCCGTCGGGGCCCCCCGAAATGGGGGGGGGCATAAGAGCAGGAAAAATCAACGAATCGACACCGGATGTGTATTAACTTGACACGTTCTGATAGGGGGCCTCCTGGGGCCTCCTGGGAGCCTCCTGGGATATCTCCTGCGGACCCCTGGGGCCTGTTCTGGGCGTCCTGCGGCCTCCTGAAGCTCTCTCGGGCCTCCTGGGGCTCCCAGGGTCCCAGGGGGGATATGTAACATGTGGTCTTGCATCTGAGAGCTCAGAGTTGCGAGAATGTCTTGTGCGAAACGGGCCAGACCACCTTGCGCACGGCATCTCAGAGCTCAGAGTTGCGAGGATGTCTCAGGCGAGACCACCTCGCGCAGGGCATCTCGGAGCCCAGAGTTGCGAGGATGTCTCCAGCGTGGCGGGCTGGACCACCTCGCGCGCGGCATTTCGGACCCCAGAGTTGCGACAATGTCTCGGGCGAAACGTGGTGCGAGAAAGTCTCAGTAGAAACGGGCCGGACCACCTCGAGCGCGGCGTCTCAGAGCTCCGAGTTGCGTGGGCCTCCTGGGGCCTCCTGGGGCCTCCTGGGGCTTCCTCCTGGGCCTCCTGTGGCCTCCTGGACCCCACCTGGGGCTTCCTGAAGCCTCTTGGGGCTCCCAGGGGGATATCTAACATGTGGCCGTCGGGGCCTCCCAAAATAGGGAGGGGGGGGGGGGAGGGGGCGCAAGAGCAGGAAAAATCAACGTGTCGACACCGGATGTGTATTAACTTGACACGTTCTGATAGGGGGCCTCCTGGGGCCTCCTGGGAGCCTCCTGGGAATCTCCTGCGGACCCCTGGGGCCTGTCCTGGGCGTCCTGCGGCCTCCTAAAGCTCTCTGGGGCCTCCTGGGGCTCTCAGGGTCCCAGGGGGGATATGTAACATGTGGTCTTCTGGGCCCCCAGGCTGGACCACCTCTTGCGCGGCATCTGGGAGCTCAGAGTTGCGAGAATGTCTTGCGCGAAACGGGCCGGACCACCTTGCGCACGGCATCTCAGAGCTCAGAGTTGCAAGGATGTCTCAGGCGAAACGGGCCGGTGTCTCGGGCGAAACGTGCTGCGAGGAAGTCTTAGGCGAAACGGGCCAGACCACCTCGAGCGCGGCGTCTCAGAGCTCCGAGTTGCGGGGGCCTCCTGGTGCCTCCTGGGGCCTCCTGGGGACCTCCTGGGGCTTCCTCCTGGGCTCCCTGTGGCCTCCTGAACTCCACCTGGGGTTTCCTGAAGCCTCTTGGGGCTCCCAGGGGGGAATATCTAACCTGTGGCTGTTAGGGCTCCTCAAAATGGAGGGGAAGGGCCACAAGAGCAAGGAAAATCAACGAATCGGCACCGGATGTGTATTAACTTGACACGTTCTGATAAGGGGGCCTCCTGGGGCCTCCTGGGAGCCTCCTGGGAATCTCCTGCGGACCCCTGGGGCCTGTCCTGGGCGTCCTGCGGCCTCCTGGAGCTCTCTGGGGCCTTCTGGGGCTCCCAGGGTCCCAGGAGGGATATGTTTCTGGGCCCCCAGGCTGGACCACCTCTTGCGCGGCATCTGGGAGCTCAGAGTTGCGAGAATGTCTTGTGCGAAACAGGCCGGACCACCTGGCGCACGGCATCTCAGAGCTCAGAGTTGCGAGGATGTCTCAGGCGAGACGGGCTGGACCACCTCGCGCAGGGCATCTCAGAGCTCAGAAGTTCGAGGATGTCTCAGGCGGGCTCCCAGGGTTCCAGGGAGCATATGTAACATGTGGTCTTCTGGGCCCCCAGGCTGGACCACCTCTTGCGCGGCATCTGGAAGCTCAGAATTGCGAGAATGTCTTGTGCGAAACAGGCCGGACCACCTTGCGCACGGCATCTGAGGGCTCAGAGATGCGAGCATGTCTCAGGCGAGATGGGCTGGACCACCTCGCGCAGGGCATCTCGGAGCTCAGAAATTCGAGAATGTCTCAGGCGAAACGGGCCGGACCACCTCTCGCGCGGCATCTCCGAGGTCAGAGTTACAAAGATGTCTCAGGCGAAACGGGCCGGACCACCTCGCGCAAGGCATCTCAGAGCTCAGAGTTTCGAGGATGTCTCAGGCGAAACGGCCCGGACCACCTCTCGCACGGCACCTCGGGGCTCAGAGCTTCGAGGATGTCTCAAGCGAAACGGCCCGGACCACCTCTCGCGCGGCGTCCCGGAGCGCAACTTTTCGAGGATGTCTCAGGCGAAACGGCCAATCCCGGCCAACTCAGAAACGAGGGTTATGAGGATGTCTCAAGCGAAACGGCCCGGACCATCAAATTTTTGTGAGGATGTCTCTGCTCCGACTTCCCTCGGCCGGAGTTAGCTTCTATCACAACAGCACCCCGTTCAGCAAGCTGTTTGGGGAAAAATCATGTTCTCGAAACTTAGCCATTCCTTAGAATTCTAATATGTTTCCCCCCATCTTTAATTTTATTCCCGCTCGCCATCTTGATATCAGGTCGATCGGGTGGATATTACTATCAAAAAGCATCGGGGCGGGATCGGGTGTTGAGTGTCATCTTGGCAGGTGCTGTCGGTTTCCTTAACTTAACTCGAGCTGTCGAAGAGCTACAGAGCTCTTCGGCGCAGCAATCGAAAGATAATCATCAGGAGCGCTACTCTGAAGTATCTAGATGCCTGAGGTCGGTCTGCTACAAGAGCTCGACCGCAAAGAAAATTTGTACTCTGCAGATGTTTGAAGAGACGGTACTGGCTTTCTCTACTTACTTCGAGCTGTAGGCAAGCTACGGAGCTAGAACGCACACAATTTAACAGTGAATCATCAGGGACATCCGCCTACGGTATCGAGACCTCTGATATTTGTCTGCTACTAGAGCTGCGACTGCAAAACTATTCGTGCTATAATGTTTTCGAAAGGTAATGATTGTTTTCTCTACTTTATTCGAGCTGTAAGCTAGCTACGGAGCTGAGATGCACACGAAGCGACAGGAAATGCTGAGGAGCGCCTCTCTAGGTCTGCTGCCAGAGCTGTGACTAAAACGCGCGTCAAACTCTGCAACTTTTTGGGGAGAGATGATGTTTGGTTTCTCTACTTAATTCGAGCTGTAGGCTAGCTACGCAGCTGAGATATCGTCCAACAGATGAGCCCTAGTCTATAGAGCATCTAGACGCCTCATATCGGTCTGCTACCAGAGCTGCGACCGAAAAATTATGGTGCACTCTTCAAATTTTGATGAGGCGGTGTTGGTTGTATCAACTTAATTGAGCTGTAGGCAAGCTGCGGAGTTGGGAAGCACCGCTCTAACACAAAAGATCACGAGCGCCAGTCGTTGTGACTGCAGCCGCGGCCGCGGCTGGGAGGGAGAAACTATTGCGAATTTGTCGAAGTGTTTTTTTCTCTCCCAACCGCGGCCGCGGCTGCGGCCGTGGCTGCGGCCGCGGCTGGAAGGGGGGAACTATCGTGAATTGTTCGGGATGGTGTGTGTCTGTCTGAACTGAATTCGAGCCGTGGGCAAGCCAAGGAGCTGTCAAGCACATGTCTATGAAACCGCACACCCTCGCGCGCGCTGAATGCGAGGTTGCCGCGCTCGCATGCTAAGTAAGCTCTACGAGTCCCCGGCGGTAACCAAGGTTGACGGTTTACCGCCGGCTTCCAGCAATTCCATGGCTGACGCAGGTGTCGAGGTTAGCATTGTGAACTTGCGCAGTTTCGGGGCGGCAAATACATAAGAATAAAATTAAGTATGTGGGGTTCCTCGGTAGCGTAATCCTTGGTTGTCCCGTCCCTCTCCGCTCCCTGGGGCGCTTGCTCCCCGTCCAAGTCGACTCCCTGATGCGGCGCCGCGGAACTGTGACTCCATTTCTCTGCTTCGCGGGTGGCTGCCAGTCGTCAAAACCGTCCACTGGGTTGCGGGCGTCACTCGCTCGATGCGGTCAACAACGCCCAAAGCCATTTTCTTGATCCTCGACGAAGTTGCGCACATGGCTTTGCAACGGCAGGGCGCTACGTCACAGAAGACCTCTTGGAGGCAGTGTACATACCAAGCGCCAGCGGCAACGGTGCAGTAACACAACAGCCAAAAAACACCTATGTTTGCGAAAGCAGCGTGATAGTTAATGGTCAGGGCCATTGCGCATAGGAAGCGGCACAAAAGCTGCTGCAGCCAGCAGCAACAACAGCAGGCGGCAAAGCGCCTCTGCGAGGACACGGGAACAGGCTGTGGGCACTCGCCCTGTCCTGCCTGACGACGAGGGGGCGAGCGGGATGAATGCAGCGGGTGATCCTCAAGACGAGACCAGTGCAGAGACAGAAGCGGATCAGAGAATGGATGGATTCGGTTTGTGTTCGGGATTCGGTTTTCTGCTATGTATGGGGCCAGAGGGGCCAGGCGGACAGCGACGACGACGACGACGAGGGCGACGAGGACGAGGGGGAGGAGGAAGAAGTCGACGACGAGAGGGTGGAGGGCCAGCACCCCCATTCGTCCTATCGGCCCAATCCAAGAGCAAGGGGAGAAGGAAGAAACGCGTCGGAGTCTCATTGGAGCCATATTGACACAATCTTGGGGTCAACTAGGGTTCAAAAGGGTCATCTTGGGGCAATCTCGAAGTCGTCTGGGACTCGTGGGGTCGTCCCAGGGCCACCTAGGAATAAAATCGGGATCGCGCGGTAGCCTTAGTTCAGTCGGAACACAGTGGGTTCGTCTCGGTGTTCCTTTGGGGCCGCAGGGCTGGTCTTGGGTCACATTGGGGCCATTGCTTAGCAGGGGTGGGCATCTTGGGGCGACAGGGGTAATCTCGTGATCCTTTCCAAAACCCCTGTTGGGTCCATCTTGGAATCATCTTTCCGTTGCTGCCTCTCTCGTTGTTGTTGCTACAGATGTTGCTGCTACTGCTGGCTTTGATGCTGCTGGCGCTGCCTGGGCTGCCCGTGGTGCTGGTGCTGGTGCTGGTGCTGTGCTGAATTTCGGGCCCTCTTGGAGCCTTCTTGGGGCCCTCTTGTGGCCCTCGTGGGCCTCTTGGGTCCCGGCGGGGGCCTTCTGAGGGCCCTTACGACGCTACCGAGAGGGCCAAGAATTCAACGCACACTTAAGACAAACCGCCTCCTTATTGGAGAGCGTCTTGGGTTAAGTTGGTGTTACAAATTTTGGTCCTCTTGGATAATCATCTTGGGGCCCTCTTGGGGCCCTCCTGGGCCCTCTTGGGCCCCTGGGAGCCCTCTGAAGGTCTCAAGAGGCGTCCAGGAGGGCCAAGAATTCAACACACATTCAAAACAAACCGCCTCCTTATTAGAGAGCGTCTTGTGTCAAATGTATGTTCAATTTCGTGCCCTCCCAAAACAAACAAGAAGGCCCGAGAGAGACCCAAAAAGGGCCCAAAAGAGATGGTTGTTGAGCTTCCACGCGGGGGGGTCACCATGTATCCGCTGTTTGTACAAATGCTTCCTCGTGCAGGGCTCGGCTTGAAGCTCGGAGGGCCTTTAGGAGGGTCCCAATCTGAGGTATTCAAAGACTTCGCGTAAGCTTCGAGTGCGATTGCGCTGCTCCAAGACGGCTCCGAGACGGCCCCAGAGCGCTCCACGACGCTCACAATGGCTTCAAGACAGCCAGAAAGTCTGAAATGACTCTGGCAGGCCATATGGCATCCAATTCCACGTCGAATGAATACGATATGGAGAGTGGGTGGATAGGATGGGATAAGATCGATGTAGTGATCTTTCCAGCACATAGCGAACACTAAGGTAAGTGTCCGGGCAAATAGGGCGCGCGTGCCTTGAGCCAAAGGCAGCGGCGCGCAGGCTATACTCCCGATCCTCTATAACATCTCCCAAAGAGCTACCCTTAAAGTCGGGAGGGGAGGAGACGGAGAATAAAGCCGCGCAACCGCCAGGCTCTAGAAAGGCCGCGCGCACGACCGATTGCAAGAATTAGCCTGGCGAAGGACCCAACCATATGCAGTTGTGAATGCCGCAATTGTGCTGGGTGGTGGCGGACGCATGCGGGCGGTGCCACTGGGACCTTCGGTGGGACCACAACGCTGTACTGGGTGGGTGAGACGCGGTCAGCAAGTGGCGGACGCATGCGAGCGGTGCCACTGGGACCTTCGGTGGAGCTCCCTATGGGGCCACGAAACGCTGTACTGGGTGTGCTGCGCAGGGTGGTGGCGGACGCATGCCGCGGGACCTTTGGTGGAGCTAGGGCCGAAGCGCTGTTCTGGGTGGGTGGGAAGCGCTTGGTGGAGCTTTGGTGGAGCCCCCTATCGTGCGAGGGGTGTGCCAGAATGGGGTGTGGAACCGCATGCCAGCGCAGCCACTGGGGCCTTCGGTGGAGCTCCCTATGGAGCCACGAAACGTGTGAGGGGTGTGCCGAAATGGGGGGTGGAACCGCATGCGAGCGCAGCCACTGCGGCGTTCGGTGGAGCTCCCTATGGGGCCACGAGACGTGTGAAGGGCGTGCCGAAAAAGGGGGCGGAACCGCATGCGAGCGCAGCCACTGGGGCCTTCGGTGGAGCTCTCTATGGGGCCACGAACCGTGTGAGGGGTGTGCCGAAATGGGGGGGGGAACCACATGCGAGCGCAGCCACTGGGGCGTTCGGTGGAGCTCCCCATGGAGCCACCCACGAAGCGTGTGAGGGGTGTGCCGAAATGGGGGGTGGAACCGCATGCGAGCGCAGCCACTGGGCGTTCGGTGGAGCTTGGTGGGCATGCGGGCGCAGCCGCCTTCGGTGGAGCTCCTATGGGGCCACAGAGGGTGTGGGGGGTGGAACCGCATGCGGGCGCAGCCACTGGGGCCTTCGGTGGAGCTCCCTATGGGGCCACGAAACGTGTGAGGGGTGTGCCAGAATGGGGGGTGGAACCGCATGCGGGCGCAGCCACTGGGGCCTTCGGTGGAGCTCCCTATGGGGCCACGAAACGTGTGAGGGGTGTGCCAGAATGGGGGGTGGAACCGCATGCGGGCGCAGCCACTGGGGCCTTCGGTGGAGCTCCCTATGGGGCCACGAAACGTGTGAGGGGTGTGCCAGAATGGGGGGTGGAACCGCATGCGGGCGCAGCCACTGGGGCCTTCGGTGGAGCTCCCTATGGGGCCACGAAACGTGTGAGGGGTGTGCCAGAATGGGGGGTGGAACCGCATGCGGGCGCAGCCACTGGGGCCTTCGGTGGAGCTCCCTATGGGGCCACGAAACGTGTGAGGGGTGTGCCAGAATGGGGGGTGGAACCGCATGCGGGCGCAGCCACTGGGGCCTTCGGTGGAGCTCCCTATGGGGCCACGAAACGTGTGAGGGGTGTGCCAGAATGGGGGGTGGCGCAGCAGCCATGGGGGGGGTGGAACCGCATGGGGCCTTCGGTGGAGCTCCCTATGGGGCCACGAAACGTGTGAGGGGTGTGCCAGAATGGGGGGTGGAACCGCATGCGGGCGCAGCCACTGGGGCCTTCGGTGGAGCTCCCTATGGGGCCACGAAACGTGTGAGGGGTGTACCAGAATGGGGGGTGGAACCGCATGCGGGCGCAGCCACTGGGGCCTTCGGTGGAGCTCCATATGGGGCCACGAAACGTGTGAGGGGTGTGCCAGAATGGGGGGTGGACCCGCATGCGGGCGCAGCCACTGGGGCCTTCGGTGGAGCTCCCTATGGGGCCACGAAACGCGTGAGGGGCGTGCCAGAATAGGTGTGGGAGGGGGAGGAGGGGGGAGGAAGGGGGGGAGGAGGAAGGAGGAGGAGGAAGGAACGCGGGGCGACGTCTCTTCAAAACGAGGACCCAACACCACAGGATGGTTGGGAAAAAACAGCGCGCACAGTCTGGCCTACCACCAGACTGAAGGGCGAGATTATTCGCCGGCGAGTTTCCTCGCAAAACTTTTCCACGCACACGCAGGATAGCCCCTTGGATATACAAGGGCTATCGGCCCGACTAGAGGTAAGCCAAACAGGCTATTCCCCTCCAGGCAAAAGGGTATTAAAGCAAAGAGACTGAACCAATCTGAAAAGGCTCGTTGCCAAGCGTGAAAAGTATGGCTCGTTTCCGCGCAGCTAGGAGGGCGCCTCTGCAGTAGGCGCCCGTGCTGGCAAACTGGACCGCGGGGGCAACAAGGACAGACTAAAACTGATTCGACTTAGGCTTGTTTCTGTCCGCGGGGCCGCGAAAGGGAGCAAACTGCTTCACGGCATACTTAAATGACTGAGTGCCTGACATTACTTCCAGAAGCAGCTCCCGATCGATACTCCCCTTTGTATGCCCATCTGCGGTCATGTCTCTAGTGTCACACCACTGTACGTTATGCACTATACCTATATCCATGAGCTCACGTATCCAAGTGATATGTCCCAGCAAATTCCGTTCCGCCGGTATCTTAAGATCTTTGCTGGATAGCGATTTGCATACATACTCAGCGTCTATAGTAAGGGATACTTTGATAGCTAGGCCTCCAACTTCACGCATGTCTCGTAGTTGTCGTGGAGTAAGTGCTCCTGCCTTCAGCTCGTGGAGAGTGATGAGCGTGGGATAGCACTCATCAAAATTGTGTGCAGCTGCAAGTGCCTCAGCGGCATAGCTGGACCTCACCTGCAGTCGGTGTGATTTGTATAGTCCGTCGCAAAGGTGAATGACGGATTTGCCTTGAGGCGAGTTTCCTCGCCGTAATACGTTAGCCCCACGAATGCCGTAGCCCTTGGTTTCATCGTCCTCCTCCCCGGTGAGCTTCCGATACCCCGAATCACTGTGTATGTCTACTTCATTCGTCGGTTTCATCCGAGGGAAGGTGATGCGTTTCGGGCTGCTGATCAGCTTTCGCGTCACAGCATTCAGTCGTCTGACCTTTAAGTAGTGGGCTCTTGGATCTTCTGGAGAGAGACCACATACACCATAAGCCAGACTTGAGTAAGAAGGGCATAAGCGAGAGCTCCTCGCAGGCTAACGAACATGTCGGTGATGAGTTTGGTAGCTTTGGCGTCTGCCGCCGCTCCCGTAAGTTCAGGGTGTGTGATAGGACGTAGTTGTTTGATGTGCTCGTCCTGGTCCATGATCACATCCCTTTGTTCATTCTTCGTGTAGCGAACGGCGCAGTTCGTGTGAGAATGTTTGTTGAGCTTGCATGTACCAAACACCTTTTCGACACGTTGTACATAGTCATCTACGTTTTTCTCTAGGCCTGTCATATTGATGTCGTCGACGTGTTTTGCCGTTAACAGATCCTGACTGAATTCAAACTCAGGATCGTAACTTGTCGGTGTAAGGCCTATAGCTCGTGTAGTCGTACGAAGCTTGAGGGAGAACGCTCTTGGGGCGTCCTTTGCACCCGTTCCTGGCTTGAGGCACCTGAGGCAGTGTCGGCTTTCATAGTAAGAAGAGAAGCCTGGTAGTGTGCGAAGCACCTGGGCACTTCCTGGTGGAAGGGTGAAGCAAACCATGCGAGTTTCCTCGCCGGTGGCATGAGCAAGTTCCTCATAGGTCAGTCCTTTGAGGAACGCTTTGTCGATGTCCATAGATGCTAAGATCCATTCTGGATGACATGCCGCCTCACTTGCCAGGAGCCTCTGGGACTGTCTTCGAGCAGTTCCTGAGAAGGTTTCTACATCGAAAGCCTCCGTGTCCATGAATCCGCGGAGGACAAGTCTGAGACGGATGGTTTTAACATTCTCGGTGCCTACCTTCACAAACTTCCACTTGTATACATATCTGGATGATGTTGGAAGCTTTAGATAGGTCATACATCTCAAAGCATCGGTTGTCAAGCCAAATCTTGAGTTCGGTGTACAAGGCTTCACTCACCTCTTTAGGATGTGCTGCTACATCGGCTTTGGTAAGTCGGTCGTCTTCCTTGACTACCACAGCACGTTTAGCCGCCGATGATACATGTACTCTCATCGTTGCGACCATGTCTGTTTCAAGCTGTGCAAGTTGGGTCTGGTCCAACACTACCTTTGACATTTCTGGCGTGAAACATGGCTCAACATAGGGACCATGTTCATCACTGTCAAGAGAATAGCCCTCGTCAGGTGTAGTCGAGCATAGAGAGATCAGACAGGGCTCTTGTAGTTCAGGCTCGTCTCCGAGCATCTCTGACACTACGGTATCTTCATCGTCCACGGAAGCTGGGACCAAGACGCATTGGTCGGGCAGCATGGTTGTTGGGGCGCAGTAGAGATAGTCGTCGATAACCGTTGTGGGATGAAGGTCCATACGTAGCTCATCGTACCACTCCTCCATCATCATAGCCTCGATGTCGTGTTCCTCGCTTTCTTCGTAGATTGTAGACAGGCGACCTTCACTTGGTGATGAACACCTGGGGTGTCTGGAGGAGGCCTGTCTCCAGGCTGGTCGTGTTCTCCAGACGCTGTGCCCAAGTGCTGATGCTTGGCAAGGTCGTCATGAAATCCTAGGGAAGGAACTTGTGATGTCAGGCACTGGATGAGTCTGGAGTGAGTGCAACCAATGATTTGAGATATGTTCAGGCCGGTGCCCACACACTCATTATAGTGGAAGGCTGGGTTAACATCGTTGTCGTAGTGGATCAGTGTAGACCCGGTGGAGTACTTCACTGCAGGTAGATTGGACACGCTCTTGGCCAATCTCACGGCTACTACGCGTTCAACTCGGAAATAATTTCGCACGAGATACTGCAGTGCAAGGTGTACGCGCGGGTGAAACTTGCTGTCGTCGGAAAGATTGAGGTTCCCCTTGTAGTCTGGAATGTAGCCAAAGACTTTGGCAGGTTTCCCTGCACCAAGGTGTGCCACATATGTAAAGACGGTTTGCATGGCCATGTTGTCCATGCCAAGTTCCCTGGTAAGAAGGCATTCAATGTATAGCGCGTGGCGAGCATCAGGGTACATTGCAATTACCTCGCGCGATCCTGCCTTGACGACGACGTGTCCTCGTTCAGGCACGTTGCGGATCACAGGCAACGTGCCATTCCATCCTCCATGGTCGTCCTTAGTGGCTGTAGGTCGGTGATAATCGACCAAGTCCCCAGCTGAGTACAGGCGAGCACCATCTGGGGCCGTCTTAGCCCTGAGAGCACGATTTGTCGTAGCTACCGCCGTGGCTTGAGTTATTGCTTCCAGGCTAACTTCCCTCACGCGGCGTTCTCGTTCGTGGCCTGACGTCTCGGGTCCCTTAGGGAAGTCAAGGGTGTCGAGGTCAGGAAGAAAAGAGGGCTGTCGCCCAGTGTGTGCTTGGTACGGCGATACTCCGTTGTAATACGTGAAAGCGTTGGTGACGAAGATGCCTTCAGCCAATACTCTAGTAAATACAACGGGGATGTTGTGTCTGTTCAACTCTTCCTCAATCATATGGAGAGTGCCCCTAAGAATGCCGTTGCGTGACTCGATCGAGGTCGCGTGTTGGCCAGGCGCTCGGATACGAAGTGTCGTACCTTTGTTCGCTATCATGGCCTTGGCAGTTTCATTGTTGAGGGCACCTTCTCCATCTCAATACAATACTTTGATGGGTCCATGATAGGCAATCCAGCAATAGTGGTAGGCGTCGAGTATAGTGTCACGTTCTCTATCAGGAATCTCTTGGCCTGCTGTCAGGCGGATACATCGGTCCATAATATGAAATATGGTCCGTTTCTTGTAAAACATGAGATCCACTTCGCCTTCGTCAAACGAATTTCCAGGAAGGCTTGCGGAAGGTAGTGTAGAATTACCTGGACGTTCCCATGCTCTACATTCCCGACATGTGTCACAGATTTCTTTGATCATATTTAATCGAACGTTATCCAGCCCCACTTTATCTAGGATCAGCCTCATCTTGGGTTCCTTCGCATGATACCATCGTAAATGCAGTTTGCGGAATTCCTTTTTGACTACGTGAGGTTCGTGACTACGGAGGTTTTGCAGACTGTGTTGGATGTCGAATCTCGCCCAGTCGGGCAGTCGTGGAGCCCCAGAGCCGGTTGAGGCAAGAGGGTTCCTCGTAGCTCTCCGCAGTCGGTCTCCTTCATCAACTGCATCTGGTGGTGGAGGTACGCCTTGTAGGCGACCACGGCGGGCCGCTACTTGTGGCGGCTCGCCCGAAGACGCGGAGGGCGTGTTTCCACGCTCGGGCGCGTCTCGCAGTATGTCGTAACTGCTGGCGCCAGATGTAGGATCAGTGTTCCCAAAGGCTCGTGGTCGTGGTGGCCTGGCGTGAGCGCCCTGACGGCCACCCGATGCCGAAGCTTGGCCCTCCCCAGGTTTGGGTAAGGGTTTCCACCAAGCTGGAACATTGCTGCCCTCGGGATCATGATCATCTGGGAGTTTGAACGGCTCGGCAAAACGGCATTTGTCGGGCTCCGTGTCGAGGTGGTTCTTAACACCCTTACTTCTCGTGAGATCCCTTTGGCATGCAGGGCATGGCCAGTATACAGTGATAGAGTCATGATACTTACTCTGTGTAGGATCCCTGTTGTGGCTAGGACTGTCCTTTCGGCCATTGTCGATGCATGCTGGGCATGTAGCCACTTTTGGGATGATACGATCACCGATGCGTCTCATACCCTCTCCTGGTTCAGCTTGATCAGGGAGGTCAGCAGGGTAAGCGCGCGCAGTTCGTGTAGGCGCGTCTCCGCGCGTGTTGTCGATGGCTTTCGCCAGATAGACAGCTTCCACAAAGGAAGACTGCAGTCGTCGAGTGTATGTTTGTGCCAGTGAAAGCTCCCTGTTGCACGGTTGTGCATGCACATGCTGACCGTTGCACTTGAGTCGCTCAGAGGGTTTAAGAATTGCCCCGTCGTTGCTGGTGATATTTGTCGGTTTCTTGATATAGTCACCAGCCGTATCTTTAAGTCCCGTCGCACATTGGTCGATCCGTACGGTCGTGATATGTGATCGGTCGGCAAGCTCTTTCCATGGGGGAATATCATCCACCCATGTTCCTGTGGGTTGTTCGCGTATAAACCACCTCCGTGCATTATCCTGAGTAGCAGCTGTTTTACCACAATAAGTTATGTGTGGCAAATCTTCTTTATGATGCTGTTCCCAAGTGTTATAGTTGGCTTTGTAGTTGTAGTAGGATGGTGGTCCTGTGGCGCGGCAGTTGGGCTGTAGCATTGCTACTCGTACGTAGCATACTGCGAAGGAATGGTCTACAGCTCGCTGCACCGAAGGATCTCCCAGGTCGACACACGTGGTCTTGTCTAAGTTGCCTCCTGAGGAGAAACCCCTTGAGAAAGCAAGCTCTGAGATGCCACCCTCACCTCCACAAAGCTCCAACATATCCACGCAATTGTTGTGACCATAACATAGAGTAGCCACTATGCTGTATGTCCGCGTGTGTGTCGGGCATAGATGTGGGGGGGTAAGGAACAGGTCATCTTCCTCATCTGAGCTAATCAGCTCGACAGGGACGTCAGTAATGCAGGTCGCCATGAGACCCTGTCCGAGTCCTGACAAGTCGTCACCGCAATCATCGTTTCCATCTTCAACGTGCTTTTTGATGCGGCGAGGCTTGATGCCTGCCTCCTTTTCGGCTTTGAGTCTTTCCTTCTGTTTGATACGCGGCTCCGTAGGTAAGACTTGCTCGTCCTGTTTACCGGTCTGTGTGCCCATCGTCGTTGATGAATGGGTACCTGCGTCAATCGCCAGAGTCGGGAAGGGAGAAGGACAGTCATCTATGATGACGCGTCTAGGTTTCTGTGGTGATTGAGTAGGCTCGTTTCCGAGCATGACCGGTTCCTCGGGCTGCCAGTACATCCGTGTACTGATGTTGGCAACCCCTGCAGGCAGTGGTGCATGCCAATCATATCCCGTTGGTTGATCGGCTAGTGTGATATCCTGAATAACCGCGTTGGTATCCAGGTTAATCGTTACACGTCGGATGACATCAGACCATTTTGGTCCTCCTGTATTGGTCGTCACGTAATGATGTATGTTGTGATCCGTACGTGTGCAGGTATTCAAGTATATAGGCACGTTTCCGTGCGTGGTGTTGCTTCCCAGGATTTTGTCGTTGAGGTGACGGATAAGTGTGTTGCGTGTCTGGGCTTTCGATTCAGCATGTCGTACCGTCTGGCCGTACCAATCCAAGACATGTTGTGGTATCGCCAATTTGCACGTACATGCCCACAACTTAAAGCTGATCGGTATCGATGTGGCTACCTGCATATAGGTGCCGCTCGGTGTATTGTCTTGCATATTAAACCTAATACCGGAATGACATAACCGCATCCGCACTACCGTCAACTTAAGATCTTCCAGAGTATCACGTATTGGAGATAACTTCCAAACGTATCCTGGGGGGCCAAACGCTATAATTGTCATGCGGAGCTTCTTGGCTTTCGTCAGAAGGTTCTGAATGCGCGACCAGTGTGGGGCTACTCTTTTACCTGGGGTTCGTGCGTACCAGTCACCCGGGGTACTAACCCATATTAGAATAATCCCCACTGATCACCGCACCCAGGTAATCTGTGCCCACAGTTGTCATGAGCTCATTGTGGGAAATGCGATCACAGGTGTATCCTCGGGTGCGGGGGTCAGCGCAAACCTCTCTCGTATCTTCGATAACGAAAGCTCTTTTACTATGGCATGTTGACCCGCTTTCCTTGTTACCCCCGGCCTCTCGGCTATCAGGCAAGGCGACGAGGGGACAGCGTCGCCCTGCCATCTTCAAGATAAAGAAGATGCGCCTGCAACGTCTGCCAGCATCTGGGCTTCCCTCAGATGTTGGAGCTCTGCGCTGCAGCGCGCGGTAGCCTCAGAGGCGGATTGCTCCGCAAACGTGGCCAGCATGGATGGATTATCCATTAGCTGCTTCAATAGGCCTTTCGACCTTGCGTCGTTGACCGTCTGCAGCTCATGATTCGTGTATCCCATCACTATCTTCCGGCGTGACCGTACAGCATCCATGGGAACAAGTCCGCCATGCTGGGCCAGTGTCCTGGCTACGAAGCAATCGAACGTCTCCAGATCGTCGATGCTGTCGCCTCTCATCGTCGCCTTGGCGAGTATCGCGAGCAACCCTTGAGGCAGGTTTCCCCGCAGTTGTTGGCGCTCTTGCACAGGGGACGGCTCGCCTGTCAGCACCGTCTGGAACGATGTTGTACTTGTACTCGAGGCGGGTTGCCCCGCGGCTCCAAATCGATCACACCTGATTGACAGATGTCCTGATGGCAACTTCGTTGTCGGCATGATCTTGGAGCCCTCGGGGAGTTCCATCTTGACCTGTCCCTTCCGAGGGAATATCAGCTTCTCCTGGCCTCGTTCGAGCACAGTGATAGTGCGCTTGTCCTGCGTACTATCGAGGCCCAGGATAGCTGGCAGGTCCTTGCCACAGCCTGACACAATATTAATCTTGTACGAGTCGAGCTGGGTCGAGCCCTGGCACTCGCAGGCAATGCTGAGGGTGCCCGCGGTATCAGCTGGGGCCGACCCCTCGCCTACCCCGTTGATGTTCAATCGAGAACGAGGTTCAAACGTACAAGGATAATTATGTGCCTCAGCAGCCTGGACGAACTTGCGGCTCGTATTTTCTCCCGTTATGTTAATCTTCGAGCCCACGTCTATGCGGATTGAATGTCCACCATCAAGGAACGTCTTACTCGGCTGCTTGATGTGCTCTGTCTCTGACGTGCCGGCTGCGTTGTCTGGCGGGTTTCCCCGCATCTCGGTCGTACCTCTTGGCGGGTCTCCCCGCATCGTGCTGGCACCTGGCCTTCCTGCGGCCAAACGTGCCAGGTCGGTATACTGGAAGTACGACACGTTCTGGGCTTGAGCGCCCTGTTCCTCCCGCCAGCTGGCATACTCATCGCGTATGCTCGTGTACTGTTCGCGGGTAGTGCGCCGCGTCAGCGTCACATACGAATGAAGGGCGATGTCCTGTAATCCCTCACTCGTGAGGTGATCCCTGTACTGCAACTACTCGTCGAACTCATTGTTCGTGGCTGAGAGTTCGACGGCCCTGACTGCTGTGGCCGCTGTCGCCACTGAAGAGTTTGAGAGGTCAAACGACTCGCTCTCGGGATTGTCGGCGTCCAGCGTGAACGTGGTGTGTGCATTGTCCATCTGGGTCTGGAAGTGGCAAACACGCAGTTCTCGCAGCTGTTCAGGGTCTAGTGGCAGCTCGGTCCCACTCCCACCGTGGGGTGACATCTGAGGAGCCACCTGCCCGACTCCAGGCTCGTAATGAGTCGGAAGGATCGGCACAGGTGGGGTATTAGTCAGGTTTCCCTGCTGTGGTGCCGTCATCGGGATAAGCTGGTCGAAATATCCCGTCTCCATCGGCGTCCTCACCTCCTCCGGCGGGCTTCCCCGCTGTTGGGACTGCGCTGTCTGCCTGTCTAGCATACTGGCTGTCATTTCCTCCACAATGCCCCTCAACTCTCGCAGCTCCCTCGCTGCCTGTTCGGGAGCCTGAGTGACGGAGCCGGTCCATGGGAACGATGGCGCTATGATACCTGGCGCTCGGCAGATAGCACATACTGGTTGCCGAGGATCTCCTTCTCGCTGACTCGCAACATGGCCCACCACATTCGAGTACCAGCACTCCTCGTGGAACAGATGGTTGCACCTCAAGCGGTAGATGTTTTCCCTCGGCAGAAACTCCTCGAGGCATACCGCGCAGGTGTCTTCCATCCCAGTATAGATCTCCACGTCTGCCGCCCTAGGGTACACCCGCCGCTGCCGCTCCAGGACTGTTTCGGAGCTCAGGAAAGCAGCTGGAGGGTCTCCTGCGGGGGCCAGTACCTCCGGCGCTACGGCAACCACTGCTGGAGGAGCTGCCGCTGTGGAGGCTGCGGGCGACACGGCTGGCGAGTTTCCTCGCATGGGTGAGCCTCTGTTCCTCGCGACTTCAAGTGCGGCTGCGCGTGCTTGGTCACGTGCACTCTGCACCGCCAGCCTGCGCCTGAAACACGCCTGTTGAGTGTGGTACGTCTGCCTGATGTAGTCTGGTGCTCCCCTACTGCCTGATGATATCGAGTGGGCAGTAGGCTGGACGGCCACCTCCGGCGTCGTCGGTGCAGGCATCAAAGCCATGTGCGGGTACATGGACTGATCACTGCAGCCCGCATTCGTGAGGCTATGAAACTGATCCGCAGTCTCGCGAACTAATCTGTTCGGGACTCTAGACCCGTCTGGGTACAGTGGCGGATCCATTGGTGCTGGCGCTGGCCTCTGGCCCTGAGCCATGCTCGGATGAGCATTGAAGGCCGGGATAAAGGCTCGTTGCCGAGCAGGGTCAAGTGGATTCGGACACTCTGGCTCCCAGGACCAGGCTGGCCTCCACCTCTGATCGCTCGGGTGGGGCAGGTTGTGACTCTGCACCTGTTGTACCGCAGCTGCCACCCTTGCGCGGTAATCATCAGGCACTCCAGCAACAGTGTTTTGGCCAGCAAAAGGTCGGTGGTGTACTGGAGTGCCAGGCAGGTTTCCCTGCAGACTCGTTGGCGTGCCCGGTGGCATCGTGCTCAAAAGAGCTGTGCCATGCTCAGCTCTGGCCGCGGCAATCCGCTCCATGAGAGTGCCATTCGTGCCAGATCGACCAGGAGTCCCAAACGGAGACTGTGCTGGTGGTGTCGCCACTGGGGTCATGCCCCTCGGTGTGTGCATGCTATGCGAGGGGCTCCCTGGCATCTGCTCGAATCGAGCAGGCTCTCCGAAGATGCGGCCGAACGTTTGCGGCTCTCCCTGCGGTTCGGGCATGTCGTTTCTGAATCCATTAACGGGCAGGTTTCCCTGCACGGCCTGGCGGCTGCGCGTCACCATGGCGGACATAGCTCCCTGACCTGCGGCCCGGGGATCTTGCTGGCACAGTCTGTCCGCTAGCTGTTCCACCTGCTCAGGATTTAGAGCAGCCGCGACCTGATCCAGATCCGAGGTGCTGAGGACCTGCCAAGATATGGCACTAGGCCCTTGGCTTGGAGCACGGCTTGGAGCCGCGCTTCCTGCCTCGCTCTCGCTGACCATGAGGATCTGGTGGATTTCGGGCTGGTTTCCCAGCACTGTTGGGCTGTAGTGGTCCCCTACCTCTCTTTGACAATAAACCGTATGGGGCTCATTAGCATCTCGGTCAAGAGACCATCTGTGCATAATACTAGCACTGCCCACAGTTTTCCACCTGTTCGGTGCCGTCATTATGGCAGTGGAGACGCGTGCATGGCGACTACACATATATTCTGGGTTCTGCCATTGCTTTCCTGTGGAGAATTCCTCCACGTATGTAATGTAATACGGCTCAATAGTGCCGTTTTTTTCCTTCTGATAAGAGAACCCCATTGTCGGACCAGCAAAAGTCGATCCCGTCCTTCAGGGCTTGGTGCCAGTCCACAAAGATGACGATCTCAGAATCGGGGTCCCATCCACTCTGCACGCCGCGACCTCGAAGCGTCGGAACAAAGTGGATGTGTGACCGGCCAGTCCCTTTCTTCTTGGTGTTGTGTTCTTTGCGGCAGGAAAAGCCATGCCGCATGATGCCCTCAAAGGCTGCCCACCGTGTGCCGTGCATGGCAACCTCGGGGCATGGGGCCGGTCTCCCGGCAGGATTGTCGTGCAGTACAATGTACTTGTACAACGACCAAGGAGCCTCGAGCGTCCACGAGTGCCCTTGCGAGGCACGGATGAATATATCGGACGTGCCAGAATCTCGCACCAGGACCTTGAACTGCAGACGCTGCTTCTCCTCACCGTCCGCCTCGCGGACGTGGACGATCGCCGTCATGATGGCAGCCATCTGGTCAACCGTTCTTTTGTAGAAGATCTCGGCGATGGTCTTGGCCTCGTCCATTCTCGGGTTGTACCCGTCCTGTCTCGTACGTCCGTTGTGCCGCGGAAACTCGTGTACGAGCTCATAGAGATTGATCCATCCATCATGATCGTCGAACGTCTCAAGGCTCCACGCTGGATTGCGTGGTCTGTCAGGCGCGTGTCTGCAGATCCTGCTGAGGCATTTACTAAGCTGCTTGAGTGTATGATTACTACTCGGAACAAAACTTTTCTGCCTGCAGCTCCCCATGAATGCCTCATCCACCGAACGTATCGGTGGAAGATTCCGCAGAGCACGTCGATCATTGATTAACGCCTGACTCCCGCTAGTAAAGGAAGTATCCCCTGGGCGGCGCAGCTTATCCTCTGGCGGGTTCCCCCGCAAAGGAGCCTCTGTCGCCGATGAGGCTGCGGCTCCTGAGGATGAGGATGCTGCGGCTGCAGCGCTTGGCGGGTTTCCCCGCGGTGTTTCTCGGCTGGCGCTGCCCCTGATCTTAAGCACCCAGGTACCCCTAGACAGGGCGCCTTCCTCAGACTTCTTGGAGCGTGTCGCCGCAGGCGAGGCCGGCGTAGGGGTAAACCCTGCACGCTCGAATGCCTTGGCCTTGCCGGCGATAGAGCCGCTACGGCCAGGCTGTCGTCTGCGGATCTCCACGGAGTCCTGAGGTTGTTTCCTAGGGTCGGGTCTCTGTGCAGGAGCTGCACGAACGAGTCGGTGACTTCGGCACTTCAGAAAGGGGCCTCCCCATCTGCACATCGAACCCGAGTTCCTCTGAGCGGGTCGACGCTTTCTGTCTTTCCCCCGAAGGCGTCCTAGGTGCACGTGTTTCGCTTTTGGCCTTCGGTTGGAGTGGGGGCTTCCTTGCCCCCCTTGTGACTCCAGCAGCATTCGGCGAGTTGCCTCGCGGGCGCGTTCTTCTGCCACTCGCTTGCGCTCCGTTTCTGCTGCGGCTCGCTGAACCTCCTGTTCATCGTCATCCATCATTTCTTGCTGTTGGGCCTGACTGGAGACGCCAGGCGGGTTTCCCCGCTTTCCAGGAAGGCGATTGAGCGCATCTTTCTCTTCCTGGGTCATAGGCGCAAGTCCCCGCGGAAGTTGGACCTCCTCGGCCGTAGAGCTCCTGTGAGCCGTGGTTCCGAGACGACGATTGACCTCGTCGATCTCTGCTTGGGTCATAGGAACCAACGGTGGATGACCCTCCTTTGCAGGAGTGCGGCCTCTGTTCGGGCTTAAGACCTCATTGAGACCTACAGGACACCCAGGTCTGTGTTCCTGGAATGGCTGTGAGCACGGGCCGCAGACCGCGTCTGGCCCGTAGCGCTTGCGCTCCTCAATGATGGTCCGCAGCTGTTTCCGCACTGCCTCTATCTCAGGACGTCGAATGTTCGTCGCGAGCTGATAGCCACCCCGTATGGACCTGCCCTGGGCGCCCCTGTAGGCTGGGTTGCCCTTTCCAAAGGCAGAGTGCTCACCCGTTTGACGCCTAGGGTCGTTGTAGGCGAGCAACTGACCCCCCCGTCGAGAGGCATGCTCTGATGGGGCTGCTTGCCTCCATTCGCGTGGGAGCCGTGCTTGAGGGTGAGGGTCGTCCCGAAGGCGTGGATGCGAACGAAACCTCCTGGCATGTTCATCAGATGATGCCGCCGACGTAGCCTGAGCAGGAGCCGGCGGGGGTTCCTGCGGGGGCGCAGGCGGCACATCTTGGGCAGGCAGGTCTCCCTGCTGACTGGAGTCTGGCACAATTTGCTCTTGTGCGAGTGGTGGTGCGTCAGGACTGTCTGGGTCATAGTCCACCTCCTCGCCTTTAGCATTGTTTTCCATCATGAGGATGGTGGTCTCGTCCTCGCACTTTCCACATCCATCATCTTCTTCAACTTCTGACATAGGGTTGCCAATGACAATGGTCATTGGTACAGCCGGGACTGGCAGGTTTCCCTGCTGCACAGGCGTCTGAGCATCGCTTGGCTGTCCCGGAGTCGGCGGTACGGTAGTCGGTTCAGGCTCGTTACCGAGCATAGCGTGCGCCTCGAGCTGATCATAGTCATATGAGGGCTGCCCGATAACATTTCGCATGGCCGTGTGGTTGGGCTGTAGTCCCGCCGCCTGGAGACCCCATCCCGGCGGAGGGAGCGCCTGTCCACGCATGGAGATGGCCCTTTCAAGGGCTTGGCGCCATCTCCCTCTAGAATGCCACGCATGTCGCTGCGCGTCCTCAGGGTGCACGCTGCCGATGAAAGCAAGGGCCGCGGTATAGAACCCAGGGGGGGTAGCCTACCCTAGGCCCTACCCAAGGGCCTAGGGTAGCCTAGGGTAGGCCCTACCCATTACCCCTAGGCCTACCCCCTAGGCCTACCCTAGGCCTACCCCCTACCCTACCCCCTAGGCCTGCCCTAGGCCTACCCCGTAGGCCTACCCCCTAGGTCTACCCTAGGCCTACCCCCTAGGCCTACCCCAGGCCTACCCCCTAGCCCTACCCCCTAGCCCTACCCTAGGCCTGCCCCTAAGCCTACCCACCCCTAAGACTACCCCCTAGGCCTACCCCTATAGGCTTGCCCGCCCGCCGGATCGAGCAGACGGACCAGAACGGATCGGGTAGGATCGGGCAGGCATAAAAGTGTGGAGCATGTTCGCACTAGCACGCGTGAACCCTAACGGGCGGGTCGGGTCGGGTCCGACGGACCCTAACGGGCGGGCCGGGTCGGGCGGGCGGGACATTAAAGTATGGTGCGTGTACACTTGACACGCGTGAACCCTCACGGGCGGGTCAGGTCGGGTCGGGCGGGCGGACCCTAACGGGCGGGTCGGGTCGGGTCGGGCGCACCCTAACGGGCGGGTCGGGTCGGTGAGGCTAGCGGCGCTGCACTTTGACGCGCTAGCTGAACCCTAACGGGCGGGTCGGGTCGGGTCGGGCGGGCGGACCCTAACGGGCGGGCCGGGTCGGGTCGGGCGGACCCTAACGGGCGGGTCGGGTGGGGCGGGCGGGACATTGAAGTATGGTGCGTGTACACTTGACACGCGTGAACCCTAACGGGCGGGTCGGGTCGGGTCGGGCGGGCGGACCCTAACGGGCGGGTCGGGTCGGGTCGGGCGGACCCTAACGGGCGGGTCGGGTCGGGCGGGCGGGACATTAAAGTATGGTGCGTGTGCACTTGACACGCGTGAACCCTAACAAGCGGGTCGGGTCGGGTCGGGCGGGCGGACCCTAACGGGCGGGCGGGTCGGTGGGCGGACCCTAACGGGCGGTCGGGTTGGGGCGGGCGGGACATTCAAGTATGGTGCGTGTACACTTGAACACGCGTGAAACCCTACGGGCGGGTCGGGTCGGGTCGGGCCGGGCGGACCCTAACGGGCGGGGCGGGTCGGGTCGGGCGGACCCTAACGGGCGGGTCGGGTCGGGAGGGCTGGTGCGCGTGCACTTGGCGCGCGTGAGCCCTAACGGGCGGGTCGCGTCGGGTCGGGCGGGCGGGCCCTAACGGGCGGGCCAGGTCGGGTCGGGCGGACCCTAACGGGCGGGTCGGGTGGGGCGGGCGGGACATTGAAATATGGTGCGTGTGCGCTTGACACGCGTGAACCCTCACGGGCGGGTGGGGTCGGGTCGGGCGGGCGGGCCCTAACAAGCGGGTCGGGTCGGGCGGGCGGGCCCTAACGGGAGGGTCGGGCCGGGTCGGGCGGACCCTAGCGGGCGGGTCGGGCCGGGCGGGCGGGGCATTAAAGTATGGTGCGTGTGCACTTGACACGCGTGAACCTTGACGGGCGGGTCGGATCGGGTCGGGTGGGCGGGCCCTAGCGGGGCGGTCGGGTCGGGCCGGGCGGGCCCTAACGGGCGGGTCGGGTCGGGCGGGCGGGACATTCAAGTATGGTGCGTGTGCATTTGACACGCGTGAACCCTAACAAGCGGGTCGGTTCGGGTCGGGCGGACTCTA
>CAUYUJ010018790.1:182775-195268 GCA_963575745.1 Prorocentrum cordatum | reverse complement strand
AGTGGTAGTAGTAGTAGTAGTAGTAGTAGCAGTAGTAGTCTTAGTAGTAGTAGTAGTAGTAGTAGTAGCAGTAGTAGTCTTAGTAGCAGTAGCAGTAATAGTAGTAGTAGTAGTAGTAGTAGTAGTAGTAGTAGTAGTAGCAGTAGCAGTGGACGCAGAAGTAGTGGTATTAGAAGTAGTAGCAACACTAGAAGTATCAGTCATGGTAGTAGTAGTGGTAGCAATAGCAGCAGCAGTAGTAGTAGTAGTAGTAGTAGTAGTAGTAGTAGTAGTAATAGTAGTAGTAGTAGTTGTAGTAGTAGTAGTCGTCGTCGCCGTCGTCTTAGTAGTAGTCGTTGTCGTATTCGTACTGGTAGTAGTGATAGTAGTAGTAGTAATAGTAGTAGTAGTTTAGCCGTAGTAGTGGTAGTAGTAGTAGTAGTTGTTGTTAATGTAGTAGTAGTAGTAGTAGTAGTAGTAGTAGTAGGTAGTAGTAGTTAGTAGTAGTAGTAGTAGTGTAGTAGTAGTGAGTAGTAGGAGTAGGAGGGAGTAGTCAGTAGTAGTAGGAGTAGTAGTAGTAGTAGTAGTTTTAAAATAACAAAAAAGAAAAAAAACCCAAAAGTAGTAGTAGTAGTGGTAGTAGTTTAGTAGAGGCAGTGGTAGTATTGGTAAGTAGTATTGGTAGCAGGAGTAGTAGGAGTTAGTAGTAGTAGTAGTAGTAGAGTAGTTTAGTAGTAGTAGTAGTAGTTAGAAGTAGCAACCGTAGGCGTAGTAGGAGTAGTAGTAGTAGTAGTAGTCAGTAGAGTATGTAGTAGTAGTAATAGTAGTAGTCGTAGTCGTCCGCAGAATAGTAGTAGTAGTAGTAGTAGTAGTAGTAGTAGTAGTAGTAGTAGTAGTAGTAGTAGTAGCAGTCGTAGTAAAAGTCGTAGTAGTAGTAGTATTAGTAGTCGTTGTAGCAGTAGCAGTCGTAGTAGTAGTAGTTGTTTGAGTTGTCGTCGTAGTAGTAATAGTAGATGACTTAGTAGTAGTAGTAGTAGTAGTAGTAGTAGTAGTAGTCGTCGTCGTAGTAGTCGTAGTAGTCGTAGTAGTAGTAGTAGTCATAGTAGTAGTAGTAGGAGTAGTAGTAGTAGTAGTAGTCGTAGTAGTAGTAGTAGTAGTAGTAGTAGTAGTAGTAGTAGTAGTAGTAGTAGTAGTAGTAGTAGTAGTAGTGGTGGCCGTAGCGGTAGTAGTAGTAGTAGTCGTAATAGTAGTAGTAGTAGTAGTAGTAGTAGTAGCAGCAGCAGCAGCACGTAGTAGCAGCACTCATTGTTGTAGTAATGGTGGTCGTACAAGCAGTAGTTGTGGTGGG
Source organism: Prorocentrum cordatum (assembly GCA_963575745.1). Lineage (NCBI taxonomy): Eukaryota > Dinophyceae > Prorocentrales > Prorocentraceae > Prorocentrum > Prorocentrum cordatum. The sequence goes on along the minus strand of CAUYUJ010018790.1, from coordinate 193,941 downwards.
TGCAGTAGTCGTAGTAGTAGTAGTAGTAGTAGTAGTAGTAGTAGAAGTAGTAGTAGTAGTTAGTAGTAGGAAGAGGAGGAGGTGGAAGTAATAGTAGTATAGTAGTAGTAGTAGTAGCGGTAGAAGAAGGAGAATTAGTAGTAGTGGTAGTGTAGTAGTAGTAGTAGTAGTACTAGTACTAGTACTAGTACTAGTTACTAGTTTACCTAGTAGTAGTAGTAGTAGTAGTAGTAGTAGTAGTAGCAGCAGTAGTAGTAGTAGTAGTAGTAGTAGTAGTGGTAGTAGTAGTCGTAGTAGTAGTAGTAGTAGTAGTAGTAGTAGTAGTAGTAGTAGTAGTAGCCGTAATCGTATTCGAATTGTAGTCGCAGTCGTAGTCGTAAGCCGTAGGTGTATATGTATCAGTTATTATGTTATCAGAAGTAGGAGGAGGAGGAGGAGGAGGAGGAGGAGGAGGAGGAGGAGCTTGAGGAGCAGGAGGACCAGAGGAAGGCGTAGGAGGGGAAAGCAATCGGGTTCAGATGAATAGTCGCGCCTTGGCGATAGGGCCGTTCTCAACGACCCAGGCAAAGCGCCAACTCGGAATTTGGGCCAACGCTGCAGCAGGAACGCAACCTTGAACCCCCCCCCACAGGAACAGCACATTCAACATACCAGTGATTGATATACTTGTATGTTGTGTGGCTGTAGGCGTATGAAAAAATAAAGGAAATGCTGTGCCTCGCTCGCACAGTTTCTTGGGAGAGAGGAGAGTCGTACTCCTAGTGAGTAGTTGTGCGGAGGAGGGAGGACGGAGGAGTGAGGATGAGAAGGGTGAAGGAAGGACAGTAGGAGCGCATCATCCTCCGCATCTCGAAGAGTAGCAGAGAAACGAAGAAGTTCACGAACAACCAGCAGTCCGAGGATGCTGCATTATTTACCCTTCGTGTTGTTGCTCTCCCTCTCTCTTGTACCTCAGGTGTACACACGTGTGTGAGCCCTCTGATAGGGCCTGAGCGCCCGCCTGAGCAAGTGAACAATCCCTGAGTCTTAACGTCTCGTCCTCCTCATCCCGTCCTGTCCTCTGGGCCCTACTCCTTCCTCCCCCCCCCCTCTCTCCTCCCCTCCGCCCTCCCTCTCCCGGACGACGAACATTGTCAAACAGATATCCCTTCTGTCGCATGTCTTGCGCCGCGAGGATGTCAAGCCCTCGGGCCCTAACTCGGGACCCCGGCGCCCACTTGAAACGATCCAGACACCCCCAGAACGCTCTGGACGAAGCGCAGTTGCGGGAAGGCACCCGGAAGCGACAAGACCTTGCAGAAGCGGCGGAAGCGTCCGAATGGCTACATGCCCCGAGAGCCGAGGAGGAGCCCCGCTTCCCTGCAGGCGGGGAGGATGGGGCCGGCAAGAAGAGGATCTGGCAAGAGGAGGTGGCGCCAAGGATGGGGTTGGAACGCTTTGTGCTCTCATAAGGAGGGGCCCAGGAGGGGGGCGACAGAGAAGATCGAGGAGTAGATGGAGAAACCAAGAGGCACCGATTTTGCTAATCCCCGGGCCTCTCCTGGGGTGCGTTCTGACCAGGATTTCGAGAAGAATCCAGCCATGGTGACGAGGGCCTCCCAGGAGGCCCAAAAAAGGGAAACCGAGGGAAGGCTGGCGGTATGGGTATTCTTCCTCCTCTGAGTAGGAGGGAAGGGTGATAATACACCAAACTACCCCAATCCAACCCGAAGGCCTCACTTTGCCCTCCATCTCCAGTGGGGGGAGGTGGTCGGGGAACATTGCAAAAACACATGGAACCCGTCCCCCCCCCCCCCCCAACCCGAAACTCGGATCGACTTCGGGTCTGCGGGTTGGGCTGGGGTGGTCTGGTGGGCAGTCCGAGGAGGAGAGCCGAGGAGGGCCCCCCCCCCTTCGTCAAGCAGTGGCGAAGCGTCTCGGCTCGCCTATAGCCCCACCAAACACTGTTCTAAGAACCTTTTGTGGTTCCCACGAACTGTTCTCAGAACATTTCTGGCTGGGACCGTCTTGTTTTGACACATCGGGCTTATGCTCTAAGAGCCTTGTTTTTTGTTCTCAGAGCAGTTTTGGGCTCCGAGAACGTTTCGTGGTAGGACTACAGGAATGCCGGGACGGTCGGCCCCTGCTCGACCTTCGGGAGAAAGTGCGGGCGGGGCGGCGCCCACGCCCCCCCCCCCCAGGCGGTGCGGCGGGGGAGCGCCATGGGCGCCGCGGCCTCCGAAGAAGAGCCGGCGCGCCGCGGGGGGCGGGGCGCGCGCGCGGCGCGCGGCGCGCGGCGGGGCCCTGGGCTTCCGTCGGGCGTGTCTTCCTCCTCGCCCTCCAGTCCCGAGGGAGGCCCACGGGTGGACGTTGCTGTGGTCCTCCTCCTCCTCCTCCACCTCCTCCTCCTCCTTCTCCTCCGTGGGACTCCCTCCTCCCTCCCCTCCCCTTTATCAATTCTCCCTCCCTTCCCTCGTGCGTGCCTCCTCCCTTCCTCCTCCCTACCTCCTCCCTCTGCAGTTAAGTCGTGCCTGTCTCCCTACAGGGATAATTTCGACGAGAAATAAAACATACCCCCAAAATAGTCAAACAATAATCAAAAAATGGTCTGGGGATTATTTTGGGGGTATATCTTGGCCTTCTTGGGGTATTTTTGTGGTATTTCCAATTTTTCGTAGAAAATCCCCCTGTAGGGGGACACGCCCGACATAACTCTACAGGAACAATATTTACAAATAGTGCAGACATAGTCTGGGGGCGAGTGTTCGACTACTTCTGACTCTGTTTGAATATGTGTTGATGCCTGTTTTGTCCAAAATCCACCGGGAGGAGGACATGCCCGGCCTGAGCTGAGATCGGCGGCGAGCGAGGGGGGGAGGCGAGAAGGAGAAGGCCTTCCCCAGAAGGCCGGGGGACGTCTCAGAAGCCCTCGCGCCTTCAGAGTAGTTTTCTGTGTCTTTGCGGGGGAGGCTGAAATCAAGTTCTCGAAAGGCCGGGGGGATTCCGAGCCTTTTGCGAAGGCCTTCTCCTTCTCGCCTTCCCCCGTGGGCTCGCGGCCGATTAGAGCGGCCGGCGGGAGGCCGCCGCCGACGTCTTGAGGTTTTTGAACGTGTATTGGCTCTTTTCGGTTTCCCCGTTTCCTCTGACTAGAGCAGCGTCCCCTTGAGGAGGAACGCCCGTCCTGGCATGCTGTCTCCGGAGAGAGGAGTAGTCAGGAGGAGGAGGAGGAGGAGGAACAGGAGGAGGAGGAGGAGGAAGGCGAGGAGGAAGAGCTTGTTTTACAGGTGTACTACAGGTATCACTACGAGTCTGGCTGCAACTCCTGCGTAGCCTCGGCTACGGCTTCCTGCGACAGTTCCTGCGACAGTTCCCGCGACAGCTCCTTCAAGTCCCAGTGCCGATCTTGCTGCGGAGCTCCTGTGACAGCACCGTCCTCATGTAGTATTAGAGTTCCTGCAGCAATTCCTACTGCGGCCAGTACCTCAGCCCTCGCTTGAATTCGTGCTACGGCCCCGAGTTTGTTTTATGTTACAGATCCTGTTGCAGATCCCAGCGCCATTCGCATCGTAATTCCCACTGCAGCCACATCATAATTCCCGAACTGTCCCTGGTAAAGCTCCTACTCACATCCTAAGTATAACCATCGTTACAGATTTAATCAAAGTCTCAAATGCGTCTTCCACTACAGTTTCGAATGGTTTCTTAATGCCTCCAGTAGCACAGCTATCGCTATCGCTGCTGATCGAATGCATGCTGCTTGTATTACGGCAGGTCCTACTAGAGTCCGTCGGCACTGCCAACAGGGTTACTGCCAACAGTACAACTCGTGGTACTAGCCCGTTACTTACCCCGTAGCCATTTTGGTCCAAGGCACGTCTTGTCACTGCACTGCGTACACTTTCGAAAATTATTTAGGGGGGGGGGGACATGCTGTTCGTGGCACTGCCGCCGGCCCAGGGACGGAGAAGACGACTTCAGCCATGCTGATGTGCTCCGCCGCCCTGGGGTATGGGACGCTCAGCCGCAGAGCTCAGCGTCTGGTCGGCCCCGCCGCGTCCCGGCGCCGGTCCAGGCTCAGCGCCGACAAGCCGATGGCTGGCGGCAAGGATGTGGACGAGAATGATGACTCCGTTACGTGGTGCTTCGAGCAAGCGGGATTCATTCACGATGATGTTGATGATGTGGATGATGCTGATGCTGATGATGCTGATGTTGATGTTGTAATGATGATGATGATGATGATGATGATGATGATGATGATGATGATGATGATGATGATGATGATGATGATGATGATGATGATGATGATGCTGATGATGATTATTATGATGATGATGATGCTGATGCTGATGCTGACGCTGATGCTGCTGATGATGATGACGGCACGTTTCCAGGCAAGCCTCCGCGGCACAGGGCTGGCCTCGAGGAGGCCAGCGTCGCCACTTCGGCGGAGGAGCCGTGCGGCCCCCCCTTGCCGACGGCAGGTCCAGCCTCGCGCACCGAGCGATCAAGTACTTGGTGGCCCGGCCCTGTGCCTTGATCCGGCTCACGGAGGGCGCGCCAAGGCTGCGCTACAGGCCTCGGAAGAACGTGGCGAACCGTCGTGCCACATTCATGTGTCGGTGCCCCTCCACTTCGGCCGCAGTCTGCCCCGCGGGTGCCAACTTCAAATTATTGGCGGGTGGTGGAGTGTCTACTAATTGTTTCCCTCTGCCGTATTATTTCCTCAGGCGTTGGCAATACCCTGTGAAGATGTTTCATCCCGGGCGAAGAGTTGCGCAAGTACCATTGGCGGAGCTGCATGGGCAGCCCCGCGCACAAGGACGTGAGTGGGGGTAAAGGCCCCATGGGGAAATTGTACCTGTCGATCTCAAGTTCCCCAAGGTTGGAAGTCGCGATGGTGCCTGGGCTCTCAGGCAGGATTCCTGCGCAAAGGCTAAGCACGAGCTGCAAGCTTAGAGCAAATTCTTGACCAAGGCGATGTATGAGCACCTGGCCTTGGATAAGTACAGTTACTATGCAGACTTCAACTTCCTTGGCGATCTCGCAGAGGGCCCATTCTGCGTTGTGGCGAAGAGTGGCAGACGCAGAAGGAGGTGATGGAACAGGCCTGCTCGGAAGGCCTTTTGGGATGCATCCATTTCAGACTACCACTAGTCGCATAGTTTGCTCCCGCATGACAACTTCTTCTGGAGACCAGAGGGCCCGAGGAAGACCTACCCCCCCCTGCTGTCCCGCCCGAGAGGACAAGTACGTCGCCATCGTGAGCACGGTGGTCGAGCTCGGCAACCCTGAGCAGGACGTGCCGTCCGCCATGAAGGAAAAGAAAAAACCCTTCTCAGGGTGTGTGTGGGTTCTTTGGGGGAGGTTCGAGGGTGGACTTCTTCAGGGCAGAGCCGGTCCTAAAGCTTGCGGAGGCGCTGAGCGAGGACGGGCATATCTACCTAGACCGGTGGTCGGATCAGACGTACTACCCCCCTTGTTCGCCTTGTTCGAGAACCACGCCGCAGTCGGCGACGTCGGGTTTCACTGGGTAGAAGGGTCTTTGGTCCACAGGAGCTACATCCCGCCACAAGTGTTCGACCCAGAGACTGGCACTGCCTGGTAGGCGGAGGGCGCGCGTGCCCTCGACTTTCAGGCGGGAGCCCGCTCGGAGGCGTGCACCTCTGGGTGACAGCGTGGGGGGGAGAGGGGCAAAAGGCATGCTGCCCCATGGCGCCCGTGTGGTGCAGCGGGGACGCAATGGGCTGACCGTCGCCAAGCCCCATGCAGCACGCCCTCAGCTCGGGCCACTGGCTGCGTCTCTCTGCCATTCCCTCGCGGCCAGCTCGGCCGCTCACACTGGCTGGAATTATGGACTCACCCCTTTGCTACAGCCGTCTAACAGGTCGTAGCGCTTCCCCTCCTACAGCCAGTTACAACTGTCCCTCACGCCTGCTCCTATCGAGCCCCCCACCACAGCTCCGACTGCAAATCCTACAACGGATCCCTCATACAAGGATTTCGATGACAGCCGATCGCAATACAATTCCCGTTGCAATTTGTGTTGCAGCTCTTGCTACAGAACATGCTGCACATCCGGTCGCATTTCCGAATGCAGCTGGTACGGCATCTTTCACGGTAGTCAGTCGGACAGGTTTGCACACTGTGCTTAGGATGTCTCTTGCTGATAATCCAACAGCCATCAGCAGTGCATGTGCCAATGCAACTCACACTACGCCTACCTCTACAGTTCTGAGTTCAGTTACTCGCGTAGCCCGTAGTACAGATCTCACTACAGTTCTTTAGCGATTGCTACAAATATCCCAGGCCCCGACGTCGTGTTTTGTGCCACAACGTCGACCCCCAGAGGTCTGGGCCCCTTTCCCGGGACCGGTGTTTCATCCTGAGTCGTGTGTTGACCGTCCCGGGGCCCGCTGAGGGCCCCGGGAGGCCGAAAATGGCCAAAAGCCTCCAGTCATGATTTTTGTCACAACGCGAGGGGGTCTGGGATTGATGCATATCCCATTGCACTTCCGCAACGCAGCATCGACTGCAGCTCCCGTCAGATGTCTTACTTTAGTGGGCCGCCCAGCGCAGCGCTCAGGATTGCCCCCCCGACGGCAGTTCCTCTACAAGGTCGTACAGCATTCCTTCGCACAACCAAGTGTCCAACCCTCTTGCAGTGCATACCACAGGTCCTACAACAGCTATCGCCAAGGGTTTTGCATTGGCCCTTCCTACAGAAATTACGGCAGCTCCTAGTATGGAACCCACGATCGCCAAGCTCAGCCACTATACCTGCCGCTACGGCTCCTGAGGCATCTTCTGCGACATATCATCTGCCAGCCATTCTCACGAGTCGTACAGCAGGAAGGAGGGCAGATCTCAATGCAACTCTTGCTACACATCTGATTGCTACAGCTAGTACTACCGCCCCCCTCACAACTCTTAAGGCTGCCTGCGCTGCTTTGCCTGTTGGTGATGCTGATAACAGCCGTCGTGATGGCGAGTACGATTAGGCAGAGGAGGTCGAAGCGGAACGACAAGACAAAGGAACCGAGGGATGAGGAGGAGGAGAAGGAGGAGAACGTGCATGGCAAGAAAAAGAGAGGAGGAGGAAAGGAGGAGGGAGAAGAAAGAGGATGACGATGGTAAGAAGAAGAGGAAGAGGATAAAGACACAGAGGATTGACGAATGATTTAAAAAAGTACATTGGGTGGGGCTGCGGGGGGGAGGGGGGCGAGGTATCTATATATATATATATATATATATATCGATATATATATATATATATAGGTATATACACATATATGTATACAAGCATACATTTACATATACATATGTATACACTTACACATTTGCATATACATGCATACTTACATTTACACCTGCAAATACATACAGGTACATAAAGAATAAGCATGTATGCAGAGAGGGCTGGACTCAATCATTTCGCATGGCATTGTTCACGTCTGTCGGGCGCCCTGGGTACGCGCTACACGAGCAAACCGCATAGCGCGTACACAATTTAGCGTGCTTGCCAGAGGGGAATACCATCCCCTACGGTTCACGTTAAGTCCTGCGCCCCCTTCGTGCACCCCCTCTTGGGGGACTTGACATGTATAGGTCACGCGTCCCAGGACCGATCCAGGAGGAGACCACGATGGTGCACGCTATCCGTACCATACCTGCCGCACCAACGCGCGATTCGCCAAGATTTCTTGTCACAATGACGTGGTGGGAGCAACAGGTTACGACGTCGCAAGTTAAAGGGGTATTGGGATTTCCGAGCTGAGAACCCATCCCCTCCTTTTTTGTTCACCCCTGCGGGGGATAAATTCATCGCGAGAAATAGCTTCTCAAACCCCCCTACTCTCCAGCATTGCCGATGACGGGCTTCAAGGGGACTTCGGAGAGCTCCAGCCCTGTCGAGGACGTTCCAACTAACCAACCTGTACGACCAAAGAACGGCGGCCCCGCACCGCCAGTTGCCCGTGGCGGCGACGCGAGCCAAAACAATTACATTACTGCTGAGGGCAATAGCGATGAGGATGCCGTTGTTAAGATGGTGTTGATGATGCTGTTGCTGCTGTTGCTGATGATGGTGATTATGATGATGCGGATGATGGCGGCAGTGGCGCTGATGTTGATGATGATGTTTAGTGTTGGTGATAATGACGATGAGGATGAGGATGGGGATGGTGATGGTGTTGGTGATGGTGGTGATGCTGATAGTGATGTTGTTGATGATTATGATGATGGAAAGGATTTGGTGCTGATGATTAACACGGTCTTGATGCTACGGTCATGATGTTGGTGATGATGATGATGACGACGATGCTGATGATGTTGATGTCACTGCTGATCCACCGAGGCCACGCCAAACGCCCTTCCAAGCACTCGTGCCGAGCCGCCTCTAGCGAAATCACCCCTCACACACAAAAAACATGAAACACACACACACACACGCACACGCAAACACGCACACACACACACACACACGCACACACACACACACACTTAGCGTGTACCCCGCCCCATCTTAGCATTCTGGCATGTGTACGCGCATTGTGTTTGGACTTTGCGTGTAACCCGCGCCCCGCTTTTTCAACACGATAGTTCGGTACACGCTGTGCGCCCCATGGGAGCATTTTTGTCATATACATGTGTTTTCGTAGTGTGATCTCGGAAACAGAGCGATATATATATATAGAGAGAGAGGCTGAAAACACATGCTTTGCTCTACCCATCGCGTGGCAACACAAGGGAGTCGACACAGATAAGGTGTTTCTCCCTCCGCCCTATTTCTCTACCCTCCTCCCCCTGTCATCATCGTTCTGCCCACGTCTCACGCCTCCGCCTCCCCCACCTTCTTCCTCTCCGTGCAGGTCCCCCATTCCAAGTTATTTCTCGTCACTCTTCGTCTCCCCCGTATTTACTCAGCTCTATCCCTCCTCCCCCCGTCGCAGCACCCCCCCGTACCGCAGCTGGCACCGTCGGCGACCGCCATGCTCCTCCACCTCCGCCTCTTCTTGTCCCTCCTCCAGTCCTCTCCTCCCTTCCTCCGCCTCTTCGTCCCCAATGCCCTCCCCCCCCACGCTCCTCCATTCCCCCCCTTTCCTTCCGCCTCCTCCTCACCTCCCTCAATGCCTCCTCCCTCCTGCCTCCCCTCCCCAATGGCCCAAGGGGAAGGGGAGGGGATGGAGGCGAGAAGGTGGGAGGAGGGGAGGGGAGGGAGGAGCCCAGCGTAGAGGATGGGCTCCTACATCCCCTCCCCTCCTCCCCCCTTCTCGCCTCCCTCCCGTCCCCTTCCCCTTTCCCTCTCCTCATCCCCTCCTCCCCTCCTCCCCTCCTCCCTTGCACGGCCCCGCCGCTCCCTTGGCGCGAGGCCCCCGTGACGCTGCACGTCTACAGCCTGGGCAAGTCCCGCCAGGACAGCGTGCAGCTTCCCCCCCCCCCACACACATGCCTCCCCCATCCTTCTCCTCCTCCTCCTCCTCCTCCTCCTCCTCCTCCTCCTCCTTATCCTCGTCCTCGTCCTCGTCCTCATCCTCCCCCTCCGCCCTTCCCCTCCCTCTCCTCCTCCTCCTCCTCCTCCTCCTCCTCTCCTCCTCCTCTCGTCCTCTCCCCTCCTCCTCCTCTCGTCCTCGTCCTCCTCCTCCTCTCCTCCTCCTCCTCCTCCTCCTTCTCCCCTCCTCCTCCTCCTCCTCCTCGTCCTCTATTCCTCCTCCTCCTCTCCTCCTCCTCCTCCTCCTCCTCCGCCTCCTCCTCCTCTTACTCCTCCCTCTCTCTCTCCTCCTCCTCCTCTTCGTCCTCTTCCTCCTCTCTCCTCCTCCTCGTCCTCCTCCTCCTCGTCCTCGTCCCCTCCTCCTCCTCCTCCTCCTCGTCTCGTCCTCCTCTCTCTTTCTTCTCCTCCTTCCTCGTCCACCTCCTCCTCCTCCTCCTCTCTCCTCCTCCTCTCTCCTCCTCCATCCTCCTCCTCCCCCTCCTCCTCCTCATCCTCCTCCTGCTCCTCCCATTCCTCCTGTTCTCCCTTTCTTCCCTTCTTTCCCCCCCCGTCTCCTCCCCTCCTCCCTAGAGGCGAATCCGCCTCAAGTCTCCTCCTCCTCATCAGCATCCTCCTTCCTCTTCTTCCTCTACACCCTTCCTCCCCTCCCCCCATCCTCCTCCTCCTCCTCCTCCTCCTCCTCCTCCTCCTCTCCTCCTCCTCCTCCTCCTCCTCCTCCTTCCTCTCCCCCCCTCCGTCGGATAGCTCCTACCCGTCGCACCTCCAGACGTGTTTGTAGGGCGGGCATGGCGATTCGCCTGAGGCAGCCTCACCGTTTGTGATCCTGGAGTTCGGAATTTGGAGGGGGCGGGGCGGGGCCACAATTTGGATCTCGATTTCGCGCGCTGCATATTCGTCTTCAACGTTTTCTCGGCCCTCCCCCGTCCGTCTCCCTCTCCTCCCCCCCTTCCCCCTCCTCCGCTCCCCCTCGCCCTCCCCCTTCCTCACGTTCACGACGCGGAGGAAACAAGAAACATCCCGTCGGCGGTTTTCGAGTGTTTTCGTGGGTTCTTGTGTCGGTTGTGCCGCCTCGGGCCGCCTTCAGCAGCTACGCCTCGTCGAAAGTTTTCCAGGGATGCCCGGAGCGCTCCGATCGATCACCAAAGGAGCCCGACATCCTTTCATCGTGCAAACAAATCACGGCGGAAGGTTTTGGGGTCAGTTCCAGACTCTGGGGCCCCCACGGGGCCCTGGGGCCGTCAGGAAACGACTCGGCACGAAATGCCAGTCCCCTGGAAGTCCAGACCTCTGGGAGGCCTCGCTGGGAACAAGAGCGCGACGTCGAACACCTGCGGTGGACCCCCCCCCCGCGGGCTGTGACCCAAGACGCAGTCGTCGTCCGACGCTGCCGCCGCCGCCGTCGCCGCCGTCGTCGTCGTCGTCGTCGTCGTCGTCGTCGTCGTCGTCGCCGCAGGGGGATGAGTGGGGATGGGGCAGGAGGAGGAGGAGGAGGCGCAAGAGTAGGGGGGGGGGGCAAGCTGTGCTGCCGCCCCGGATCCTGCCCTTGGGTCCAGAGGTCCCCGGGCGGGCCTCCAGTGGTCCCCGGACAGCCCCGCTAAGGGCCGAGAACGTTGGACCCCTTCTTAGCTTCCAAGTCCTCCTCCTCCTCCTCCTCCTCCTCCTCCTCCTCCTCCTCCTGCTCCTCCTCATCCACGTCC
>CAUYUJ010018790.1:171071-182675 GCA_963575745.1 Prorocentrum cordatum | reverse complement strand
GCCGCAGGCATCCTCTTGCGTGCCGTCTCCTTGGTGGGCTGTGGAGTCGACGCGCCGTCGCAGGCGCACGTCTCGGGCTGTTGTTTTGGGGGTTCAGTCCTAGAGCTCTTCCCCCAAAGAAGCTGGGCCTCTCAGAGGAGAAGGGGGGCTCGGGGATGCATCCCCGAGGGAGCACTCGGACGCATCCGTATCGAGGATGGACGCCACTCCGTCGTATATACCTGGGCTTGGCCCCTAATCAGCATGGCCAGCTGAGCATTCAGAAAGAGGCCATGGACTTGGGTCGACATACCCCACGTTGGCAAGCTTAGCAATGTTAATGTGTTGTTTGGACAGTGCGGACGTCATGGGCTTCCTACCAGCATGCAGAGCCAAGCGGATGAATATCGACTGTTTGTGCCCCCGTCCTGTTCCGCAAGCCAGCGGTGGCTTCGACACGGACGGATGTTGAGGCCGACATCATTTGGCATCAAGTCGAGTGAGACAGGTTGCGCGCGTATTTGCAGCTCACAGGAGTCGAGCTGGATATGGGTGGATGCGGACGACAGCGACGCCTTCGGGGAATATTGTGTCTACTATGCAGCTGGCTGCGACAACCAGGACGTGCGCTTGTTGCGTGCAAACAGTTCACGGGCTATCCCTTTCTTATATTATTTCCTCTCTCTTGTCTTCGGTCCTCATTCCACTCCACTGCGTCCTCTTATCCGGGGAATCCTCGACCCGTGGGCTTTTCTAAATTTCTGTGACGCCGTGTGGAGCCCGGTTCCTCCAACTTCTCCTCCTCCTCCTCTTCCTCCTCCTCCTCCTCCTCCTCCTTCTCCTCCTCCTCCCCCTCTTCTCTTAGAGTTGATTTCTTGACCCCTCCTGGGGCGCTTTTCCACGCGGACTTCGCGACGGATCCCTCCGTGGCGATGTGCCGCCCCCCCCCCCCTGGAGGCGAAGGACGTCGGCTCCTCTATCCCTCTCATCCTCCCCCTGCTCCTGCTCCTTTCCATTTGCCCTGCACGTGCCAGATGGTGGTCGTGAACGCGTTGCTGAGCACGGTCGGCTCGGGCGCCTACCACTGCGGCGTCGAGGCGAGGGGGTGGGGCTGACCCCGAGGTGGGGGCAAGGGAATAGTTACTCCTCCCCTCCTCCTCCTCCTCCTCCTCCGCCTCCTCCTCCTCCGCCCCCTCCTCCTCCATTCAGTCACAGCGGGCGTCCGTGGCTCGGTTTCGCGGTTCCTCCGTGTTGCGTGAGGGCGGGGGGTAGGGGGAGGGGGGGAGGGCAAGCTAGGTGCGCTCGCGTCACATCTGACTTCCTACCCCTCCCTCCTGTCCCTTACCATCGCGAAGGTATCTTGTCTATCCGCACAGTCGGATGTCGAGCAGGGCAATGATCCGGAGAGGGTGCGCGATGCATCGTAGAGCATGGCAGAGCGTATTGTGTCATAGCATGGCGTGGTGTTGCGTAGTGAAGAATTGCATCACAAAGCATTGCAATGCAAGTAATAGCATCGCACAGCGGCACAAAAGAACCTGGCACAGCAAAGGCGTTGAAAATCAAAGCGTAGCATTGCCTAGTCTGGCGAGGCACGGCGCAGTCAAGCACTGCATATCCTAGCATTGCAGCTGAAGGCATGGCATCGCACAGCGGAACACCACATAGCATGTTATGTCGTGCCGTGGCAGGCACTCGGGCTCCACGCCACCAGGGCGGTTGTAGAGGCCACCCGGCTCAATCCGGGCCTTGCTGCTCGATATGCCGCCCCGGCACGTTTCCGGGCCGACTCGCAGGAATCGGCTCGCACATGGCTCGATGCGGCGAACCGGCTCCGTATACCTCTCCAGGTCAGTAGCCACCGACAGTGTGTAGCCGCCGACAGTGCTTTCACGTGTCCTGTGTGACCACGGCCGGGTTGGTCCCCTAACGGCTGAGAAAAACAGCCAGGTGTGGTAGAGGAGTGCAATTTTGGGGGATGCCAGCCCGTCGGGTTTGAGCCCCCTCGGAGCAGAGCAGTTCGGACGAAGACCACGGGCTGAGCTTGAGAGAGCACTTTTCGAAGGCATTAGGTCGCGGTGATGATCGCGACGAAGGCCATGGACTGAGCGTGAGAGGGCACTTTTTGAAACAAAAAGGAGAGGGCACTTTTTGAAAAAAAGGACGTCACTGACATCGACAATGGCCGCCACTGCCGCCATCATCCCTCAAGCACCTTCGCCAGAGACATCGACAACATCATCGTCATCGGCTTCGCCAGCGTCGACACCGTCATTTTCTCCCCGTCGTCATCACCATCATGACCGCCACCTTCGCTACTATCATCATCGTTGCCGCCGTCGTCGCCGTCATCATGATACCACCGACCCGCATTGAAGTGCCCGCGCGCCAGCGCGGCCTTTGACATGCGCTGGGACGCTGCCGCTGGTAAGCGCCATCGTGGCGTCATCGGTCGCGCCAAACCGCGTCGTCTTCCGTGCGTCATCGCGGCGTCATCGGTCAAGACCGCTCTGCGTGCGTGCTTGCGCGCGCCAGCGCGGACGCAGAGATGCGCCAGCCGTGGCCAAGCAGTCATCGCAATCGCCGCCGCATGGCTGTTGCAAACCAAGTTGCGGGTGGGAGAGTGGGGCAATTGATCGAGCGATGGAGTTGACATCATAAGTTGGGCCAAGTGTGTTGCAACACGTCCACTGCGCAAGCTTGGTTGCACCACACAGTCTGCACCATGCACGGCTTGCGCGGCCGATATTGCACATCGGGGGGGCCAGCGCACACGCGCTGAACTCTGCATTGACAATGTCCTTCCATGATGCTGGGCGTTTGCCCGATAGGACCGACATGGGGACAAGCGGCCGGGATGACTGCCGACAGCAGCTCCGGTCATTTTGAAGAGGATTCACTGTCGGGATCTCCGCGGACAGCGCCTGCTTGTCACGGCGAGGATCGCCCGCCTTGCAGCGAACCGCTGTTGTCCTGGACGGCAGGTACTGATGGGCATCGCCCCCCATCTCTGTCGTTTTCGTCCCAGGCGAGCCCATATCTGGAAAGAAAGATGACAAGTTAGAAGAGAAGCCTCCCTACCCCTCCCCTCGCTCCCGCCCCCCAAGGGGAGGCGGCCCTGCCCCCAGGAGCTGAAGGATCAGCGCTCCACCCTGGACATCCGACGTCGCGCGGCTTGTTTCCACGACGTGGTTTCCAAAAGATCTGAGCCCCTTCCCGGGGCTTTTGGTTCTGATCCCGGCTGGTTTCTCGACGTCCCCGGCCCCCCCCCCCCCGGGGGTCCCGAAGATTATGATTTCAGCCTTCCGTGCTGATTTTTGCTCGCGGCGCGAGGATCGGGGGCCACATGCGAGCCCTAACCCCCTACCCCCCACGACTTCTGAGGGGGAGGGTGGGGTTCACTCCTTTCGCGAGCTCCCGAGCGAGGTGAACCCCCCCCCTCCCCCTCAGAAATCGTGGAGGGTAGGGGTAGGGTTCGCATGTGGCCCCGTAGAGGATGTCAGGGGGAGGCCGGGGCGAGCCAGGTGCACGGTCGTGAATGGAGCTTCCGCGGCACGGACGACCGCAAGACGGGCATCTTCTCGTGCACCCCGAAGCGCTGCTCGGAGACCGCCGCCCCCCGCGGCGGCGCGGCTTTCGAAGCGCCCTCAGACACAGCCTGAACCGTCGTCGTCGTCGTCCTCCTCCTCCTCCTCCTCCTCTCCTCCTCCTCCTCCTCCTCATATCTCCTCCTCCTCCTCCTCATATCTCCTCCTCCTCCTCCTCCTCCTCCTCCTCCTCCTCCTCATCATATCTCCTCCTCCTCCTCATATCTCGGTTTCCTCTTATGTCCTCCTGGCCCTTCTCCTCCTTTTTCGTACCTCCGTGTCCTCGTCTCTCCGCCTTCCCCTCCTCCTTGGCCACCAGGGCTGCAGCGCGCTCTGGTGGGAGGCGTGCCCATCGGGAGGTTGTTTCTCGCAGCGCCCTAGTGGAAGGCGACAGCTGCGGCGACAGGCCGCTGGCCCCAAAGCGCGACTGGCAGCGAGGGGAGACGGGAGGACCAAAGGAGGGACCAGGACAGAACTGGAATAGGGGACGAACACTGACCTAAACAATTGTTTGATCCGCGGGTCGAGAGCGCACCTCTTCCAGTCGAAGCTAAGCGGGCCGCGCGAAGCCTGAATTAGGCAGAGAAGAGGAGGGAGGAAGCGGCGGAGCCTCGGAGCGAGGCCGAGAGGAGGCATAGCACAATGACATAAACAATCATAAACATTACAACTCGGAGGTCCGCGCGGATTTCTCGGATCCGCGCTGGACCCCCCTGGCGGCGCCTCCGGCGCCGCCCCTGGCGCGCGCCAGGGAGGGGGGTCCATCACCACCTACCAAACCACCCCAACCCAACCCGAAAGCTTCAATTTGCCCTCCATTTCCAGCGGGGGGGGTCGGGGAACGCTGAAAAAACACATGGAACCCGTACCCCCCCCAACCCGAAATTCGGGTCAAATTCGGGTCTTCGGGTTGGGTTGGGGTGGTCTGGTAGGTAGTCAGTCCAGCGCCGATGCGAGAAATCCGCGCGGACCTCCGAGTTTTTTATGTTTATATCATGGAGTCCGGCGCCGATCCGAGAAGTCCGCGCGGGCCTCCGAATTGTTAGGTCTATGTCGTTGTTTGTGCCACTCATGGAGAGCCGGAGTCACCGAGTGCGTTCCGCTGCTCGCGAAGCGCCTCTACCTGCAAGCGTCCGAAGAGCCAACGTCTTCCCCGATGTGGTGGGCTGTGGGTCCCCCGCGGCGGGTCCAGGCCATTTGCGAGTAGTCACTTTGCGAGTAGTGGCCGCCGTTGGGGCTCCCCCGCGCCGAGGGAGGCCCCACCGCCTGGAGCACAGCTCCAGGCGTACCTCCTCCTCCTCCTCCTGCTCCTCCTCCTTCTTCTCCTCCTCTTCCTCCGCCTCCTCCTCCTCCTCCTCCTGCTCCTCCTCCTCCTCCTCCTCCTCCTCCTCTTCCTCCGCCTCCCCCTCCTCCTCCGCCTCCTCCTCCTCCGCCTCCTCCTCCTCCTGCTCCTCCTCGAGGATCGAGGAGGAGCGAACATCCCGAAAAGGATAGAACTGGAAGGCGGAGGCGCCACCCTGCCCAACCACTGCTTGCAGGGGCTCGCGCGCCCACCGGAGGAGGCAAATGAGCGGGGAAGGAAGTGGGGGGAAAAAGGAGCTCCTCCTCCTCCTCCTCCTCCTCCTCCTCCTCCTCCTCCTCCTCCTCCTCCTCCTCCTCCTCGGGGGAGAGGGGGCGAGGAGGCGAGGAGGAGCGAGAGCTTCGCGGTGCGCAGCAGCCGCGCAACAGCCAAAGCGACTGCAGGAGAGGGGGGAGGAGGGAGGGGAGGAGAGGACGGGGAGAGGAAGGGGAGGGGAGGAGAGGGGAGGAGAGAGGAAGGAGAGAGGAGGAGAGGAGAGGAAGGGGAGGAGAGGAGAGAAAGGGGAGGGGCTCCGTAGTCGCTCGTGAGTGGAGGAGAGGAAGGGGAGAGGAGCGGGAGCCGAAAGGAAGCGAGACCACAGCGCGGCAGCAGGGGCAAGGACCCTGCAAGGGCGAATTCCGCCGCAGCCAGGCTGGCCACGGAGGAGGAGGAGGAGACGGAGGAGGCTGCAGTGGGCACTCGCCAGACAAGAGCAATCAGCCAGCCGAGAGCACCTGGCCAGCGTTGTCTATCTGCGCCGAGGCAAACAGATCCTGCTGAGCGGCTCCTAACACGCTCCGCCGTTCCGCGGGGTCCGCCGGCGCCAAGAAACACAGTTAGCTCGTTGGCCCTCCCACCGAACCAGCCGAGACACTCAGTCGCTAAAGGTCTCAGACCAGGCCGGGGATATGGCGCACGCGCTGCCAGTCCCTTTGCTGCAGCTCCGTCTCCGGTGGCCCGTGACTGCTGCGCGTGCCCGTCCGTGGCGAAGTTCTCAAGCATGGTGACGCCTGCGTGCACCACTGCGACCGCTGGCTTTCTCGGCCGCGGCGTCGAGCGTGGCCCGCTCGATCCGCTCACGCTCGTCTGGGACCCGAACCCAACAGTCCTACCCGGGCACGAACTGCTCCGTCCAGCCAGTGCGCCCGCCCTTCGGCCAGAGGAGGCAACTGAACAATTCCACTGCGCGGGCGTGCCGTGACGAGCTGCGTGGTGCCGTTTTGTGTCGTGCCGCGTTGTGCCGTGTCGTTTCAGGCCAGGCGGGTGTGGTCCATCATTTTGTTGCGCAGGTGTGTCGAGCCGTGCCGTGTCGGGGCGGGTCTGCGCACAGCTGCGTTGCGCGGGGAAGGCCAGCGTGTGCCATGCCATGGGCCAGGGGGGGCCACTTGTAGTCGCGCTTCCGGGCGTGCCAAGTTGTGCTCCGCCGTGCCAGGCTTTGGCCACCCAGGCCGCCAGCCAGTGCCGCGAGTGGTCGTGCCAGTCCACGGCGCCACCGCCCACGGCCGTCCTGCGGCATCGGGCGCTCCTGCCAGGGGCGGCGCCAGCGGGGAGCACCCCGCGCCTCCTGCAGCCAGCCGAGCGGAGGCTGCTTCGCTCGTCCTCTCGGGAGGGACCGGAGGATACCCGAGACACCACTGTTGTGCACAGCCTGCTTCGCAGCCTTCGTCCAAACTGTCTGCTGGTGGGGGGCCGTGCCGCCGACGCGTCCTTCCCAGGCGCGACGCAGCATTGCATCCGCTGCATGGACCAGGGCGCGAGTCCGCGGGTGTGCCTTGGAAAATCTGGGGCGGGGATGTATCTGTAAGCACCTCCTGGGGGATTGATTTTCGGAGACTTCGGGAGGCGGTGGACATGAAGATGCTCGGGCTTCTGGGGGGGGAAATCATGTACATATCCATCGCCTGCCGAGGTCCCCGGAGATCGTTCCCCCAGGCGGTGGTTATGGATAAATCCCCGCTGAGATCCCCGGCATCAGAATTTTGTCACAGCGCGGGCCCCCAGAGGTCTCGACCCATTCTCAGTCAGGGCCCATTTCGATCCGATTGATCCGATTCGATTCCGATAGTTCGGCGATTACTGATGCGGCCCGATGCTCGTACGGCGAGGTTGTGCATCCTGGCGCGGCCGATGCGACTCGAGTCCGACCCCGTGCCGCTGCGACCCGATCCGACGCCCATGCCGATTCGATCCGATCTTCCGACTCGACGCCGACTGCTCTTGCCCGTTCCCCACAGGACCGGGCCTTCCTCCCGGGCCGCTCCCCTCGACGGCCCCCGGGGCCCGGCGAGGGGGCGCCCCGAGGCCGAGCACGCTCAAGAGTTTGCCGTCGTGATGTGGTCCACTACACCTTAGGCGATGCTTAAGAAAACTTAAGTTTTCGGCCAGAGTTTCGATTATTCTTAACTTTTCAATGCAAATCCTAAGATTTCAACAGAAATTCTGGGTGTTTATTCGAATTCTGAGACTCTGAGTTTCTTAACCCATGATTTCTTGAGCATTTCGCAAGGTGTACTGTGAATGAGAGCCAGCCCCGCGGCAAAGGGCTTCTGGTTCGGTCCCAAATCATGGGAGCCTCGTCTACCCTCTTCAATTCTGCCTGTAGCGCCGATGGCCGTCGATTCGCGTCTGGGAGTCGACGGGATTGCACCGATTTAGCGTCGGCCAGCGTGGACTGGCGTCGACCAGCGTCGCTTTAGCGTCGACCGGCATCGATCCGCAAGAGCCGACAAGCTGGTACGGGGAGACTCCCATGCGTTGCCGCCGAAGTCGTGGGCGGGCCCACGACTCGTGAAACAGAGAGCCAGCCTCGCGGCGGAGGGCTCCTGGCGGAGGTGCCGCCGACCTGGGCGGCAGCCCTGCCGCAGTCGACTACACGTAAGAGTGACCCTTCGCCGGAGTGACCTTTGGTGCGGGCCCATGGAGGTCCCCGATCGCCGAACGCGAGGCGGCAGTGGCGTCTTGCGTGTGCTTGGCCCCCCCGCGGCCCCCAAAAAGCCGCGCACCAAAGGTCACTCTTACCCAGGGTCACTCTTACGCGTAGCCGACGCAGCACGGCTCGGCGGGGCCCGGGCCGTGCGCCGCGCGCGCGCCGGCACGCCCACGGAGGCACGGGTTCTCTCGGGCCCTCCTCGGGCGAGAGGAGGGGGGAGGGCGGGCGGGGGGAGGAGCGCGCCCACGGGGCACGGGGGCCCTCGGGCTCTCTCCTGGGCGGGAGGGGGGGAGGGGGAGGGGCACGAGGAGGAGGGGGGGGAGAGGGGGGGCTGAAGAAGAAGAAGAACGGGCATGAACATTGAGTTTTCGACGCTCCGCGCGGATTTCTTGGATCCGCGCCGGGCCCCCCTGGCGGCGCCTCCGGCGCCGCCCCTGGCGCGCTCCGCGCGCGAGGGAGGAGGGCCCAGCGCAGATCCAAGAAATCCGCGCGAAGCTTCGAACAGTTTATGTTTATGCCTCTTTTTTTTGTTTGTCTTCCTCTAGGGAGGAGAGGCAAGCTGGAGGACGGAAGATGGAGGATGCAGGGAGGTTGACGGAGGGCGCAGACGAGGTGGAGCAGGCGGACTCAGTTGTTCCATCTCCTCCTCTCCTCCCCCTCCCCCGCCCTCCCCCCCACGATGGGCGAGGGGGAGGAGAGGGGGAGGGGAAGGAGCGGGAAGAGCAGGAGGAGGAGGAGGATTCGCGATGCATGCAGACTTGGTGGTTCTAGCCTCGTCAGAGGTTCGAAGCATGATGCGAGCTCCAGCCCACGGAAGGGGCTATGGCGTGGAAGGTGCCGACAAGGAGGTCAGGATGAGGAGGAGGAGGAGGAGGAGGAGGAGGAGGAGAAGGACACATGGAATCCGCTATAGACGAGTGGGTGCCTAAACCCGGGCAGATGTTCCCCAATTGTGCTCCTCTAGGCTTTCTGGTTCCTGAGCACGTGGTGGGCCTATTGGGGTCCTCGGGCTGCATACGTCCATCAGCATCCAGCGCCCACCACTTATCGCCCAAACGTTGACATAGGTGCGGCAAGATGGGGTTGCCCTTTTACACAGAAACCCGGCGCAACCCCAGCGGGTTGCCCCATTCCCTGGGACTGGCATTTTATCTTAAGGCGTGGTTTGACGGTCCCTGGGCACGGTCATGGCCCCGTTGGCCGACAAGAGCGAAACTTGTCTGCAGTTGTTTTGCATCCCGACGAGAAGGTAAGATAAAGTCGGGCATGTCCTTCTACAGGACGAAAGTTCAAACACAGTCAAACCAACACAGTTTGGGGGACCATTCTTAATCATTTTTGTATCAGTGCTGAGTACTTTTGACAATGTATTCTTTTTCTCCAGAATCGGCCTGCAGCAGGACATGCCCGACCTAAAGGTAACATCGACCTTCCCGGGAGCTGAACAAGTGCCCTCCAGACCTATAGACCAATCTAGGCTGCTTCAAACTTCGCGTGGAGTTTCGATGCGCAAGTCCTGGTGCTATTGTTTAGCCCTCCTATAGGGGGCTCTGGGCAAGGAGGTGGAGGGGAGGGGGCGGCCGTGTCCGGTGGACCCTGAGATCCGACGAAACGAAACAAGTACAACACCGCCAAGAATGTGATCGTTCCTCTCTTCATTGTTTTGCGGATCGGCGCGGGCCCTCGCCCCCCCCCCCTTCCCGTCCCAACTGGAGTAGATCTTGGCTTTTTTGGGCGTCTGTTTCGAGCAGGCGGGGTCTCCCCCATAATGGACGCACTGTTGCAAACAGTCGCGTTAAGCAGAGGTCCAGAGCCAGACACCCCCCCTCCCCCCACGACTCCGCGCGATGTCGAAAGGCCGAAAAAAGAAAACGCTCACAATCACGACCAGAGAACTGGAGTCAATCTCTCTGCGGCATCTCTGGAGCCAGGTCCCTCCGTGAGGGCCCCGTGGGCCCGAGGGCGGGCGAGACTGCCCGACGCGAACGGCAGGGCAACGCCCGGTGCTCAGGGCTGGTGCGGCGGGCTGGGGCTGCCCTTTTTTTCAGGGAGGCAGGCGGAGGAGCCAGCGGCCGCACCTGGGCAGGACCACACCTGGCACACGTCCGTGCCCATGGGTAGCGTGCGGCTGTCCGTGGACGAGGCTCCTTCGCGAGGGGGGGAGGGAAGGTCAGGGGAGAAAGGAAGTGTCATGAATGAAAGAACACACACAGACACAATGAATCGTCCACTCCCAGGAAGATGTGGGAAACTATGGGAAGGGGGGGGGGGAAGGCGAAAACCAGAAAATATGCTAAAATATGGGCACTCCTGGGATTTGTGTGTATTTGTTCGTCCCTGGGCCCTTTTAAAGGTTCGGTATCAACCCATTGGACCCTTGCATGTCATGGGGATTCCATCTTTAGGTGCATTCGCGTACGCTGGCACCTAATGATCGGTGAGAAAGCGCCGACGTAGCGTCGAGTTAGCGTCGGTGAGTGCCGATTTGTTTCGATCAGCGTCGGAAAGCGTCGATTCGCAAGAGCCAGCAAGATGACCTTTGAGCTTTGAGGAAAGGGGGCAGCAGGTACCCTGACGTCCTCGCGCCGGGAACAAAGACACGACGACGAGCGTGTTCGTTTGCTCTTGGAGGTTATCTCGCCTCGGGGTGCCGTCCAACAGCTGCTCGTCGTCGAGAGCGTTCCGGAGGTGCCCACGTCGAGTCGTGAAAAATCACGACGGGATTTCTGTCTGCCGTCTCTGGCTTCTGGGGGCCCCTGCCAGGCCCTGGGACCGTCAACGAACCGACTCGGGATGAGAAGCCGGTCCCGGGAAAGTGGTGTAGATCTCCAGGGGGCAATCGGTAGGCGAAGTTCACCAAGTCGGAGACTTGGGGTGGAAGGACGGGCCGAGGAGAGGGAGGGCCGGGAGGAGGGGAGCGTCGAGCGAGGGGGGATCGAAGGGGGAGGGGCCGAGGAGGGAAGGGTCGAGGGGGGGAGGGTCGAGGAGGGCGGGGAGGAGGGAGGGATCGAGGGGGAAGGGGTGCTTGGGAGGGTCGAGGAGGGGGGGAGGAGGGGAGGAGGGTCGAGGGGGGGTCGAGGAGGGGGGAGAGTCGAGGAGGTGGGGAGGGGGGGAGGATCTAGGGGGCAGGTTCGAGGAGGGGGGGGAGGGATCGGAGGGAGGGGGGGAGGGAGGGGAGCAGGCGGCAAGCGGGGTCAGAGGAAGGAGTGGCCGGCAGCTCCGAGGTCCGGAGGGCGGGTGAACCAGGTGAGCCGTGACACCAGCGCTGCCCGGGCGCTGCCGACATCGTTGCGTGGTGAAGCGCGGCAGGTTGATGCGGGGTCAGGATGGAGGCTCCTCCTCCTCCTCCTCCTCCTCCTCCTCCTCCTCCTCCTCCCTCCTCCTCCTCCTCCTCCTCCTCCTCCTCCTCCTCCTCCTCCTCCTCCTCCTCCTCCTCCTCCCCCAGTGAGGGAGTGGAGAGCCCTGCGGGCACTCCACCGCCCCCACAGGGCCCCGTGGACCTCCCGCCCTGGCCCCCCGTGGGGCTCGGAGAGCTGATCCAGGAGAGGGCGCGGCAGGTTGATGCGGCAGGTTGATGCGGGGTCGATGCGGGGTCAGGTCGCGGAGGAGGGAGGGATTTCGGATCGAGAAGCAAGGCCTTGTTGTTGACGGGCTTGGCCCTAGTGGAGCCTATCACGAGTGCTTCGGGGGGTCCAGAGGCTCTCAAGTGAACTTCGGAGGAGGAGGCGTAGAAGAAGGAAAAGGAGGAGATAGGAGAAGGAGTAGGAGGA